>CM047812.1:10221757-10559257 GCA_026214975.1 Gentiana macrophylla | reverse complement strand
AGGAGAAGCGATGGGTTATCTGCTCTGTTGAATTATTGATTTCATTCTCCTCTATTGTAGCCACATCCAATAATCCAAAAACCCAGTGTCCAAGCGTTGAATCTCTACGGGGCATGGTAGAGAAACATACCACAGTAATCCATATGAAGCCATGGGATCCACATTTCTTCATATTGTTGAAGCTAGAAGGTGTCGAATTGAACGGAAGATGACATGAATTAAAGTTGTCGACATGAACTAAAGCTGCCGGCTTTCTGATCTACGTTTCTCAGGCCGTGTTTCAGGGTTCCATTTTTTTCCTTATTAATTTATTTTTGCTTGGTTTTCTATTCTTGCAGATGCGTGGATTTTTTATTCTTAATGTTTGCTGCTTGAATTTCGGCTCAAGTTTGTGTACTTATTCTTATTTCTTATGTTTCTCCTCAGGTTTCGCCCAATTTTTAGTCCCACCCTATAAAAGATTTTATAAAACCCTGCTACATTCTTCCTCCTCTTCAAAATACTTTTGCTCCCAAGTCGTCGTCTACAAGTCATGGTAAGAAATCCTTCAACAATGTTTTAAATTCTGAAAAAAATGCTCATTGCTTCTTCATAATTTTGTTTTTACCATTCTTACAGTTTTCCTTTTCATTGCCTCTATTCCTTTGTGATTTTGCCCATAAGTTGAAAACAAAACCATAAAATGAAGCCCCATTAAATACTTCACTGTTTTCGTGGACCCTCCTGATTGAAATTTTTGAATTTGTTGGTAGTAAGGGGTCTTTAACATCGTCTTCATCAAGGAAAGGGGTATTAGATATTGTGGTCTTTTTTTTAAAGATTCTTTTGGTTTTCTTTTTATGTTGGTTAAAACAAACTTTATTTTATCATATGTTCACAGGTGGCTTGATAACTACTTAAATTTTGCATGGCAAAACTTAGAAGATGGGGTAAATGGATTTGTTGATGAATATGGATGAAATGGTAGATTTGGATGATAATGATCAAGCAAGAACTTGAACAATTTGAACCTGGAGACTTCTACGGTGTCATTAATGTTTAATCAGCACCGGGTATCTCTGTTACATTCATCTATCCGTTTAGCACATTCATTAATCATTACTTTTTTTTTTATTATCTGTTTTTAAACTTTAAAATTTATAGCATAACTTACTGATTTTGAAGTCATAGGATTTTTCCTGCCCCATGTCAGTTCAACTATGTTTACTTACTTAGTCCTTACTTTTTCACACATGCTAAAAAATACATGTATGTGACTGAGGTGAGAACCTGATCTTTTTGTTCGGTTTTATGTACTTTCATTCTCCGCTTATAACGACTGTATTATTTCTTTGCTAATTATGTTTGGTTTGTACACATTTTGAGGCGATGTACACATTGCTAATTACTGTATTATTAACATATTGCTAATTATACAGTGAAAATGCCTGTGAAAATGCCTGTTATGTTATTCTGTGTACACATTCGGCTTTGTACACATTCTGTGACTATGTAAAGTTTGCAGTATGCTAATAATCCCCACAATCAAAATGTAGTCTGATTTTCTGAATACAAATTATCAGATATGTGTCTCTATTAACCGTGTTATATTTAGCTTGACTTGTTGTTTTGGCACAACTGAATAACAAATATTTTTTGAAAAAAATACCGCTCTAAAACATGATAAATCGTCGAAACTAATAAAGACATACATGCTTTGCTAAAATATGGTCTTTTTAAATATTTTTTTTATAATAAAAGTGGAACATACCAGCATCGGTGAGCGGGATTAAGGTTTCAAACTTCTCCATTTTAACTTGTACCACCTCACCATATAGATTTTGTATGGGTATATATGTATAAGTAAAAATGATTGTCTAACCTTTCAACGGACCTTGCATTGTACATCGGTTTAATAAATGAGGGGTAAAAGGAGAAAAATATAATAAATACTTCATTGGTTATCTAAATGGATTTACATTATTAGACAAAACTAAAAAGCTAGCTAAACGGATTTTTGTTTTGGGACGGAGGTAGTATACAGTATAAATGTTTCTATAGATGTTGAGAGATGAGTTATTGTTGTAGTATTTTTCATTTATGACATGTATGATCAACGTTCAACTATTATTTTTGTGGAGTGATTGTAGGGCCCTATAAGTCATTTTAGATTTTTAATATGGATTCATAAAGTGATTAAATTACATTAATCATACAATACGATATTTAAAAAATTCAATCTTATATTTGATATTAGATATTAAAAAATATTTAAACAAAAAGCATGATCAATACGACCGGACACTACAAAAAAAAGGATCTTTTCGTGACGAAAAATTTCGTCGCGAAAAGTGCCAACTTTTGTCAGGAAAGTATATCGCGACGAAATTTTTTGTCGCGCTGTTTGTTGGGTATGCAGTGTCGGTAATGGGTTCTGTCGTGACAAGTTATGTATTCATCGCAAAAGCATAGTCTATCGCGACAAATATAGAAACTTTGTCAACAATATTTTTGGTGAAAATCCTTTATATTTGTCACCGTAAGTCATTAACTGTGACCATAGTTTTCTCACGAACAGTTGAAAAAATCCTCACTAAATGATTTTTGTCACCAAAGGGTGAAACACTTTTTCACTTTATACTACTTAATATTGACAAACAGTTTGTCACCAGAACCATTCTTTTCAAAAAATAAATAAATAAATAAACAATAATAATATTACAATAAATAAATAACTAAATAATAATAATAATAATAATAATAATAATATTATTATTATTATACAGATATACCCTTATAAAAAAATGGATACACATACCCAAACAAAAAGATAATTATATACACAGAATAAACTATTAAAAAGTATAAACAATCAGCTTTCAATTCAAAAAACACCAAAACAATTAAATATTTATAATAAACCATACTCCTTATCACTACACTACAGTAATTGATAATCACCAACTTCAACATGTGCAATAACTCTGCATTAACACATTAACACAAGAAAATGAAGGCAATCAAATTCATGATGATGAGCAAAAGCTAATTTTTTGTTGTATAGTCTTCTATGCCAATAGCTCTTTATCAAAAACTATCACAACCAATGGATCTGCCTTTTGACATAATAAAAACTCGTCAAACAAAAAAATCAGATTGAACAACTAGATGTAATGGAGTCAAGAATTTCAGCTTCAATTGGTTGATCAAGCAAAATGTGACATGATAAGGGGTATTTACATGCATACCTGGTCTGATATTTGCAAGGGACATCAAAATTAAAGCTAAAAGGTCAGTTGGAACTCACCAACACCGAGATGAGTGCTACAACTTGCATAACGCACAGTGCTTGGCAAATTTTTGTTCTCCCTGTGTACAAAATGAGGAAAGAATGAACATAAAACTACAGTAAGGGCAAAAATTTACAGCAACGAAGTAGAAAATTGGCTTAATATGACCAGGACGTGAAAATTGGAAAAGTCTGAAATAGAAGTAATCTCACATGATAATATTCCTCAAGAGACTGATGTAAAGTTGAAAAACAATGTAGGAATTCAACCAAAGAAGAACTCAGACGGATATGGTGCTTACCTGTAAGGAATATGCCTGTTACTTGTCGCATCCATGTATCTTTTTGCAAGTCCAAATCAATTATGTAAACCTGATTGCATGACACAACAAATATCAATCCAGCAAAAAGAGAGAATTTTGAAACAAGAAACAAAAAACAAAAGACGATAAACAAATAAAACGATCTGTTTGAATTACTATGTCGTCATCTAGGAACATGACTTTTTTAGGCTTTGGAACAACTGCAAGTAAGATTCCATGTTAAGGAATACAATCAATTTTCTAAAAGTCGAAGGCTGGGGCTTTGAGTATTCAAGATTTACCTCTGGAAGATGTATCCTTATGTGATTCATTATTGAATTGTATTTAGGACTTAGAGCTTGCAGCTTTGCTGCAATAACACAAGGCTTTTCAGTGTTATTTGCTACTATAGCAGACAGGGGCGGATCCACGTACCCGGGGAGGGGGTCACGTGACCCCACTGGATTTAAAAAAAAATAGTGTTAAAACGATGTAGTTTTGCTGTTAAAAAGTGTCGTTTTATAGATAAAAATTGATGTTTTAGACTCCAGTGACCCCACTGGAATTTTTTTTGGGATAAAAGATGTAGTTTTAGACTCCGGTGACACCACTGGAATAAATTCCTGGATCCGCCACTGATAGCAGATGAGCCTCCCTTGAATTATGACATTACTTTTTGGTCTTTTCCATGGCTTCTATATATACCGGGATCTTCCCGTGATCGTTCAAAGTTGAACTTTTTGTGATACAAGAACTCTGTGCAATCAATCAAGTACTACGCGTAAGTAGACGGAAACATAACGAAACGACAATTAGAAAAATGAACAGGAAAACCAGAGCGCTGCAGAAATTATTGAATGGAAAGAACACTTTGGAATTGACAGGGGTAAGAGAAGTTTCAAGCAATTATTAGAATGGAAAAAGACGGAACACAAAGATTTTCAGCTTTAGATATTCTGTTGGAGAAAATATGTCTAATAGTTGGTCAGTGTTCATCGTTTTGAGACTAGAATTATCAGCATTTATACCTGCATTAGCAACAGACACTTTGAGTGACCTGGCATACTTTAGAGTCATTCATTTTAACTAATAGGTTAGAAATGAAAGATCGTAGGATACATTTTTCCACTTTGAACCTCTGAAGACTTATAAGATCGTAGGATACACAATTAACTTGAGCAAACATCAAAGGGTCATATTTTTTTAGTAATTTTTTCTCCACGGACAAAAATCAGAATAAAAACTAAAGCAATCAGGAACCAGTGGACCAGAACCAACTTGTACAATATCAGAAAGTTTGCATTTAGTTAAAAAAAATTCTAATCATATGATAATACCTTTTAGCCAAAGGAAGCCCAAATCAGATATGCAATGAGGAGTCCAATCATGAAAGCTGATAATATAACACCATCCTCAAAGTAACTCGATTTACGATCATCCCTGCTAAAAAAAATAAAGATTTCAAGCACCATGTGATGCAGCATGTTATAAGACTTAAAACCAGTACAAGTATTATGTTTATCACTCCAACATAACATGCTCTGAACCTGATGTATCCAGGTTGATCAACAGCAACTAAGACCTAATTCTGAGACTCGGGATCATGTTAAGTGTAAGCATTCAAGGACTGATCAGACTGTTAAGCCAAAGCCTGGAAAGTTTAAAGTTACCTCAGCAAGATCAATAGCAATGCCTGTAAGAGATGAGACATGCCCCTGGAGGCTTGGGATCTTGCTTCAAGTCCGAGCCATGCTTTTAGAGAAGTTGCTCTAGATGTGAATTCATCACATCTGGAAACAATATGGCACTTTTCAAGGACTATGAACCTAGGAGATTACAATGGTTGCTCTTTTCAATATTAGGAGAGGGGGGTTTCAAAACCAAGCTTTCAGCAAAACAATAATTTTGTGGAAGGTTTATAATTTTATTTCACCAAGAATATAAGTTATCATTTTGTAATGCTTCTGTGGGGCTTTACCACTCTTTGAATAAAGTCAGATACCTCAATACCAAAAAAATAAAATAATTTAGCATTCAGGATGGAGTAGATTAACGCCTCTTCTAGTGTTAAAATTCGTTCAAATTGACTCCGTGTAATTGCATAGCATGAATTTTATAGAGAAAAACAAAAAACCGGGGAAGAAATTTATGCACATGCATTAACACACAAATTCATTTTATATCTCATGCATTACAACTCTGTTTACAGGGGAGCTTTGCCGATCTACCACTACTTTGCCGGGCCATTTGTGCGACTACCACTCTCTTGTCGAAATACCACTCCCATTTTCGCGTTTTAGGTGTTTTTTGAACCAAACTAAACCCTAATTGGGAAGGGGGAACCCAATAGGGGAAGGGTGTCCCTTAAGATCGTGCACAAAGGTGAAAAAAACGGGAGAAAATCGCGAATCAAAATTGGTATTTTTTGCCTTGGGTGGTATTCTCACAATTTGTTCCAGAAAGTGGTGGTAAACCAGAAAATATCCCCTGTTTTGTTTACAGACGTTCATGCATTGCTTTGCACTTTTCAAGGACTCGTCTATTTCATGTACACCGATGGCAAGATATCTAAGCTCATGCAAACAAGTGTAGTGCACAACAAACTTAGCAGACTGACTTCATGTCTTGGACAAGTCTAACTGATGTAGAGAACTCTAGTGCATATAGGACTGAACTTAATCTGAGACCTAGACATATGGCAGGACTGATGCAAGACATCACATACTGATCAGCTGGACTTAATCTGAGTCCTAGTGGCAATGTTCCAAGCTACCACAAGCTTTAGATCAGATTTCAAGTTCTGCAATAGTGTGACTTCATGTCTCAGTGCAGAAAACACGTACAAAAAAGACACTCACCTGACAGTCTGATACGGAGACCGAGACGGTGTCTTGTAGATTACGAAATTGCACATTTGAAGAAAAGGCATGTCAGAGTCAAAATACTTATCCCAAAGATGCTTATATTGGTTATATTCATGCATAGTCCAACCAAGGTTTCAGGTAACCACTGAAATGGATGACTGTAACAGAATAATAACCATAATGAGATTGATTACAATCAATTATTTTCCTAATTTTCTATATCTAGAATATTATGTCATTATGTCTAACACGCCCCCGCAATCACATGGTAGTGCAACAAACATGGTGATTGGCTTGCAATGAATGGCTTGAGTCTCTATATCTAGAATATTATGTCATTATGTCTAACACGCCCCCGCAATCACATAGTAGTGCAACAAACATGGTGATTGGCTCGCAATGAATGGCTTGAGTCCTGGGTGTCTGCGACAACTCTGCATATCAATCAGCATCAACTTCTTCTCAACTTGATATTGCTTGAATAAAAGCTGGTCGGATAGACCCTAAAAAAATACATGGAGGGATATACCCTAAAAAAAAAGACACGAGGAGGGATTTACCCTTAAAAAAAACAATAAATTGAGGGATATACCCTAAAATAAAAAAATGATAGAGCAAATCAAGTGAGTGAAAAGTCGAACTGCCGATAAAACAAGAAACAATTGAATTTGACCATGAGAAAGAAAGGGCTTAGAAAAAGAAAGTGATTGGGAGACCATCACCGTTAAACAAAATGAACTAGGTGTTGACGGGGTTGGATCGACAATAATGACAAATTTTTTTATTTTTTATTTTGATATTAATATAATAATAACAATAATAATAGAAGAGGGGTGGTGGGAGGGAGGGTGGACGGGAAAGAAAAGCCGGCGGCTGTTGGTGGTGCAATAGATTACCATGTCCCCGAATCTCATTAATATGCATGTGGATGTATGAATAATGAATTTGAAGAAAAAAGAAAGAAAAAAAAAAAGAAAGAGCGAGAAATAAAGCGAAGTAGAGATGAGGAGGTGGGACTTGTGAAATAAGAAAGCAAAGATAGTGGTAAAAAGAAATTAAAGTGCTGATTTTTAGAGGTGAGTTGACAGATAGAAAAATGACCGGCCGAAGAACAAGCAGGAAAAAGAAATTCGAGAAGAAAAGAGAAATAAAAGAGAAAAAAAAAAACTAAGAACGGAGGGGTGAGGATTCGTATAGATTAGTGTAACGAACCCCCACCCGAACGGATTCTTGAAAGTTTGCTCAGGATCTAAACGACGTTAGTCTCCTAGCTCTGATACCATAACAGAATAATAGAAAAAGATATTGTATTGCGTTGTTTTGATTGAATACAATAGTAGACTATTTATACTAATAGTCATAATGTGAACATAATAATAACCATAATGAGATTGATTACAATCAATTATTTTCCTAATATTCTATAGGGATAAACACCTTTTACCCCCCTGTGGTTTACCTATTAAACCCTTTGCCCCCCTATGCTTTTAAAATATATACTTCACCCCCCTGTCGTTTTACTTAAAGGGTAAATCATAAAATCCGGCCATTAAAGAGAATATTCCATGAGAATATTCCTTTTTTAACAAAACACCCGTTTTACCCTTCCATTTAATTATTATTTCATTTTGACTTCTTTTTGTTTCTAAATAATATCTCCTTCTTCTTTGTAATAAAGATGCTGTCGGTAAATCCCTAACACCACCACATTATGCGAGTAGGAAAAAAAATCGACCTTCATCTTGAATTTCATCACCAAATTGCCGAGATGTACTAGATTTCACCTTCAATTTCATCACCTTCATCTTCGAATTTCTTTCTCCGAATTGGGTTCGAATTGATTGAAGTGGAAGAGAAGAAATTGAAGGCTCGACTTCTTCATCACCGAATTGCTGCAGTTTCGTGGTGCCGGATTTTTGGGTGTTCATTGCGGACGATTTTCCGATTTGAAAGGTACCCATATTTGGATTCACCGAATTTTACGATTTTCCGATTTGGTTTTGTGCAGAGAACATATTTGGACTCGGCGTTGAATCAAGTAGGGTTATTTTTTTTAGGATTCAATTGGAAAATTGTCGCTGCAATGTTTTTTTTGTTTTTAAATTATACGTGTTTATTATGATCTCATGCACTTATTAGTTTGAATCAGATCGACTGCGTGGCGAGATCCCCATTCAGAGCGTTCTGTTCAAGAAAATTGAGAAATGTTCGATTTTTTTTGAAATCTTTAAATATTTTTCGTTATTGTGAATTGGATTCATGTAGACATGTGTGTTTTAAGAAGTCTGGTTTTTTGTGGATAATATGGTTGCCATATTGAGTCTCTGTTTTGATTTTGCAGGCTACAAGGTCCAAGCAAAGTGGTAATCAACCAACTCAAGTGCAACCAACTCAAGTGACACCCAAAAGATCAAACATTGAAGAAGTTACACAGAAAGGGCAACATGTAAGTAGTTGGTGTTGATTTTGTGGCGGTGTTGATGAAATGTGATCTGATTTTTTAACTATTCCCCAGTTACAAGTTTAGAAAGTAATGTTCGCATTTTCTTTGACTTGTTATAGGATTTCCCACCAAGAAGATCACCAAGGTTGCAAAAGTTGACAGTAATATCGAAGGCAAAGACTAAACAACTTGGAGATTCCACGATGGTTGCACAACCACGTTCTCCACCAAGACGGTCACCTAGAGTGTCTATTTCCGTAAGCACAATTGAAGAACCTTTGAAGCCACACAAACCCGGAGTTGTTATGAACTTGGCTCAAAAGTTTAGCAAAACACAATCGAAATAAGTTCAGGGTTTGATAAAACATGGAAAGTTCTTTTGTAATCGTATTGATGTGTTGTTGGACTCGACGTGTTTTGTTACCGAAAGTGTCTTGGTACTATTATAATATGTAAGCTATGTTTGGAATACGATTGTGAGACGCATTTATGTATCCTTTGCTATGGTAACTGTTTTATGTATCCTTTGTTTGCAGCCATCATCAAAATGCAAACTGTTTCATGTGAACTGCTTTTAATCTATTTATTATGCATTTTTTGATGTAAACTTGGTTTATGCCGCTTTTTTGAAATGCGATCGTTTTATTGTGCATTGTGCATTCCAATTTTTTTGAAATGCAAACTGTTTTATGTAAATTGGGTTTGCAGCCATCAAATGCATCATCAAATGCATATAAATTTTTTTAAAGGATGTAACTTAATATGCTAAGCCCAGAATTAACCAAAATACACTTATAAAACCACCAAATGCACACAATTTTTTTCAAAGGACAACCTAAATGCAGCCATCATAAAAAACTCAAACATAAAACCTGACATTCCATAGCTTTTTCCAACTCTTAATATTCATAACATGTGACAACCCATACAGATTAACAAACAACATAACTAACACAACCATCACAAGAATTACAACTACAAGAACTAACACAAGAATTTCAACTACAATCATTACTTGTCATCACAAGAATTACAACTACAAATGAAGTTCAACTCACTTCAACACAAGAACTAACACAACCATCACAAGAATTACAACTACTAACACCACCAACCACCCAATCTTTGCATCAATTTTTTCCAAACAAAGTCGATGTATATCTTCATCTCTACCAATATTTTCAATTGAGGAAACTTCATCATAGGCACCTCTACAAATCGGGTTGCACCATTCAAAAGAGCCGCAAACATCACACTTGAAATACAACATTCCCTTGATGAAGATGTATAAGCGAGATTAAGCAAATGGATCTGTTAAATCCGCAGAGTCAGGCCTTCAATTTCTTCTCTTCCACTTCAATCAATTCGGAACCCAATTCGGAGAAAGAAATTCGAAGATGAAGGTGATGAAATTCGAAGGTGAAATCCTAGTACATCTCAGCAATTTGGTGATGAAATTCGAAGATGAAGGTCTGATTTTTTTCCTACTCGCATAATGTGGTGGTGTTATGGATTTACCGACATCATCTTTATTACAAAGAAGAGGAGATATTATTTAGAAACAAAAGAAGTCAAAATGAAATAATAATTAAATGGAAGGGTAAAACGGGTGTTTTGTTAAAAAGGAATATTCGGCGGAATATTCTCTTTAATGGCCGGAATTTATGATTTACCCTTTAAGTAAAACGACAGGGGGGTGAAGTATATATTTTAAAAGCATAGGGGGGCAAAGGGTTTAATAGGTAAACCACAGGGGGGTAAAAGGTGTTTATCCCTATTCTATATCTAGAATATTATGTCATTATGTCTAACAGACTGCAGCATTGTTGACTTCATCCATGTCAATAAGTGGATTTTGACCTAAGACAAGAACATGCCATTGATTTATTCAATGACTTTGTTAATGATTGGAAAGTAATTAGTCCAACTGGAAGTGTATCTGATCCCCATAATGTTTGATTTCCATTCTGTCAAAGTAAAAAAAACCTTATCAGTATAATGACAAAACTGTACACGATATTGGGACAAATCATTACACATAACAAACAACATACATTAAGTTCCAAACATTCACTATTGGCGTTTTAGACAAACTAGCAGCAGTTTCCATGAACTAAATTATATTCTAGTAATTTCTTCTGCTTGCATTAAGAGAGTGGGGAAAAAAGAAAAAAAAATAGTAAGTAATAAAAAATAAAAGCCCCAAATATTAATTTCCAAAGTAGGTTTCTATTATGAGCTTCAAAAATAACTGTTCTGCATAAGAAGAATTCTAACGAAGAGCGATGTTGTAGCAGACCTTGCTTATCCAAAAACTTATTCTCCTATGCAATACATCCACTGGTACACCAACAGTTGTAGCTAAATCTGTGGATGTCCACCTGGAAGGAGAAGAAAGGGATTCTGCTAAGCACATGAACACAAGAAGCAAAACAAAGCAAAAATTCACTATTGGTGTTCTAGAAATTTCATAATAAGTTATGAGGGGTAAGGGTAAACGGAATCACTCTGTCTTCAAATTGTTACTCCAACTAAAACAAAATGATAATGATAAAGAAATCAATCTCAATTTCAAAAGCATAAATTTGAGAATTTAGCCAATATCAGCAACATAACTGTTGTCTTACCAAATTATTTAGAGATCTTCACTCCTTATCCAATATAAGAGCCTGTACATACTTGGACTGCTTAAGTTCCTCAATGCCAACATCTACCTTCATGCTAAACAAGGTACTGATATTTCTACCTGCCTGGTCAAATGCAAGACTGAAAAACAAGACACATATCGGTAGCATTGTGAACACGTGCAGGAGCAGTATAGGTTGTCATTACAAGCAAACTTGACTTATTCACTTTTTATTTCCCCTTATAGACGTGCTTGTAAGAGAAAAAAATCATGAATTCCACGTTCATGAACTTAAGCAAATACAATAAACTACCTAATGCAAAAAGTAACCACATTTAGGGAAAGCTCCCTAATTTTAATGTAGCCCAGTTGCAAGGACTTTCAAAACTGGATCACATTTCATGAAACAGACTAATTCATTTGGAGAAATGTTTCTGTTAAGACAATAAAACAAAATGTCAATTGCTATTATCAACATCAAGATACCTCTAAACGGCAGCTAATAAGGCTGAAAACATAGGAAGTATGAGCTCACATATTGTAAAGGGCACCAAAACGGATAGTTTTGTTACAGAGAATGATATACTGGTCTGACCTAGGGAACGTTGAGCAGAATCCAACTTAGTCGAAGCTAAACTCCATACGACCAGATCGATTAAGATAAACTATAATACACGTATTCATGAAATAGAATCAAAATAAATCAAAGTTAATACATTTTATTACCAGAACGGTTAAGACATAATTATATTAAAACCAAATGATCCAAGTAATCTTTTGTTTATGGATACTAATTCACATAAAAACACCAACAAGCTTCAAAAAACGGTTTCGTATGACCCGATCAATGGTTGGTTATAATAAATTGATTGCGTTTGAAATAAATGAAGTCCCCTTGCTTGGAATCACAGTGCACCATTTAAATCATATAGTAAGGAAATGATTTTAAATTTTGAATCAGAATAAGACGGCTTGTTTCGACATGGTGCATGATGATTACGAAAATAGATCATATCAAATTAGTGTATCTGCTGAGATTTTATGATACAATCATTGTCTCAAGTGTAATGCATTGCAACCACATATTTCAATTTTTTCACCATACATGCCTTCAGTGTGTGAAAGACAGTGTTTTAAAATCGGTCCAGGAGGTATCTAGGCGCTAGGCGGTCCCTGGCCGTCTCGATTTTACCCCAAGCGGCTATATCTAGGCGGTTTCCTTCTAGGCGGGCTTTAGGCGTCCCAGGCGGTCCCAAGCGCCGCCTAGGCGGTCCAAGCGTTTAGGGCTTCCAATATATAAAAATATTTCATTAATGGACATTACAAAAAAAACAAAAACAAACACAAAAACAAAAACCCATAGCGCCTCCTTTTTTCTTCGTGTCCGACTATTTCCCCACTTGAGAGTCTTGAGTTCTTACTTCTTAGACTTGTTTTAACATAATCTCATGTACTTTTGTACTTGAATTAGTCTTTTGACACATTTACTTGATGTTTATGCTTAATGATGTATTGATTTATGTTGGATAATCATTGTATTATTTAAGAAAAATTAAATTAAAAAAACACCACCATGCGCCATCCAGGCGCCCCATGACCGCCCGACTACCGCCTGGCGTCTTTTAGAACACCGGTGAAAGAGAGTATGAATGTGTGAATATATTTCATTTCACTTGCTATAACTATTTATAAAGATTGTAGGATAAAATTTACATTCCATCCGACCCTAAATATAAGTCATTTTAGATTGGTAATGTGGATTCATAAAGTGTTTAAATGACATTAATTATTAAATACTAAATTTCAAAATTTTAATCATATATTAATATTAGAAATTAAAATGATTCAAAAAAGAAACATAATTAATACAACCAGATTAACTTATCGCCAAATTAGTATCTTTCTAATGCATCTATTTTATTATAAAACAGGTAATTAAGGGATAATTATATTAAAACCAATTGTTCCAAGTCATTTTTGGTTCATGGATACTAATTCACATAAAAAACAACAAGCTTCAAAAAAGTTTTGTATGACCCGATCAATGGTTGGTTATAATAAACAGATTGCTAATTTTGATTTAAATGAATCGGCCTTACATTGAATTACAATGAATCATTTAATCATATAATAAGGAAAATGATTTTCAATTTTGAATCAAAATTAGCCGGCTTATTTTGACGTGGTGAACGATTACGGAATTAGATTAGACCAAATTAGTGTACCCCTCCGATGAGGTTTTCAACCTTAACTAGTCAAAAGGATATCATCAAGCAGTTAGATTATCAGAAGATAATCTAACTTCTTGATGATATCCTTTTGACTAGTCAATGTAGAAAATCTCATCGGAGGGGTACACTAATTTGATATGATCTATTTACTTAATCGTTCACCATGTCAAAATAAGCCGGTTAATTTTGATTCAAAATTAAAATCATTTTCCTTGTTATATGATTTAAATGATTCATTGTGATTTAAGGTATGGATATTTTATTTAAATCAAAATCAACCAATTTATCATAACCGACCATTGATCGGGTCATATGAATTTTTTTTGAAGCTTGTTGGTGTTTTTATGTGAATTAGTATCCATAAACCTAAAATGACATGGATCAATTGATTTTAATATAATTATGTCCTAATTAACTGTTTTATAATAAAACAGATGCAAATTTTTTTCGGGAGGCAATTAGAAAGATACTATTTTGGCAATAAGTTAATCTGGTCGCATTAATAATGCTTCTTTTTTAAATCATTTTAATATCTAATATGAATATAAGATTAAAATTTTAAAATTTAGTATTTTATAATTAATGTCATTTAAACACATTATGAATCCAGATTAACATTCTAAAATGACTTATATTTAAGGTCGGATGAAGTGTAAATTTTATCTACAATCCTTATAAATAGTTATAGCAAGTGAAATGAATTATAGTCAAACATTCATACTCTCTTTCACACACTGCAGGCTTGTATTGTGAAAAAAATAGAAATACGTGGTCACAATGCATTACACTGGGTACTATGGTTGTTTCATAGAATCTTATCAGAGGGGTACACTAATTTGATATGCACCTTAATTGTCAAATTAAGCCGGCTTATTTTGATTCACAATTTGACATTCATTTCCTTATTATATGATTTAAATGATTCATTGTGATCCAATGTAAGCCATATTCATTTAAATCAAAACCGGCAATATGTTTATTATAACCGACCATTGATCGGGTCATACGAAACATTTTTGAAGCTTGTTGGTGTTGTTATGTGAATTAGTGTCCATAAACCAAAAATGACTTGTATCAATTGGTTTTAATATAATTATCTCTTAATTAACTATTTTATAATATTTTCCGAAAAAAATAATAAAATGGATGCAATTAGAAAGATACTAATTTGGCAATAAGTTAACCTGGTCGTATTAATAATGCTTCTTTTTAAATTATTTTAATATCTAATATCAATATAAGATTTTTTTAGGGTAGTATCAAAATAAGATTAAAATCAATGTAAGATTAAAATTTTGAAATTTAGTATTTTATAAATAATGACATTTAAACACTTTATGAACCCACATTATAAATCTAAAATGACTTATATTTAGGATCGGATGGAGTGTAAATTTTATCCTACAATCTTTGTAAATAGTGATAGCAAGTGAAATGAAATATATTCACACATTCATACCTTCTTTCACACACCTAAGGCGTGTATGGTGAAAAAAAATAGAAATATGTGGTTCCAATGCATTACACTTGAGACAACTATTGTATCATAAAGTCTCATCGGAGGGGATACACTAATTTGATATGATTCATTTTCGTAATCGGTCATGCACCATGTCAAAACAAGCCGGCTTATTACTTAATATCTTCCATAAGTTGATATGCCAAGGATATCTATTTCTTAATGGACTAATTCAGGCTAGCCATTATCTACGTAAAAATGCTTGATGTCCCTCTCCATTTGAAAACTAGGAGTCTATCGACGAACAATTAAAAGAACTCAAAATAAATGAATTTCAGGTATCAAAACAAATAACAACACTTGTTGATCGTAATAGCTGGCAGAAATAAAGAAATATAATTCTCTAATTGGAATACGGATGTGTTTTCATAAGACCACTTTTACACCTTTTGAATCGAACTGTATTTTTCATAGTATTAGTGCAAAATAGGGTTTTTTTTTTTTTTTTTTTTTTTTTTTTTTTTTTTTTGAATCTCTATGGAGGATAAATTTGTGTCATTTTAATTTTACTTGGAAACTCTGTTCTTCAGGTTGTACGACACAGCCATAAGGCTGGGGCACCTTCAAGCTCAGTTCAATGTACAGATTGATCCTGATGATTTTGTCAAGGAAAATCTCAAGTTTGGTCTTGTTGAAGTTGTTTATGAATGGGCTAAGGTACCCTCACCCCCCTCTCTTGGCTTGTATGTTTCATTGATCGTAGGTTCGTGTAGATCATTTGCGGATTTAACAGATCCATTTGCTTAATCTCGCTTATACATCTTCATCAAGTGTCCAGATGGTTTATGATTTGTATATTTGTCGTGGCAGGGAACCCCGTTTGTGGATATATGTGAACTAACAGATGTCCGAGAGGGCTTAATAGTGAGGACAATAGTGAGATTAGACGAAACATGCCGCGAATTCAAGAACGCAGGCAAAATTAGGATTTTAGTCCTCTAACTTGGCCTATTTTGGATTTTAGTCCTGCTCCTGCTCCGGTGAGGAAAATAGTCCTCTAAGTTGGTTTTTTTTTTGATTTTAGTCCTATCCGCCGGAAATAGCTGATTGGGCACCGGAATCTTTAAAAAACGCTTACGTGGCAGCCTAGTTAGAGGACTATTTTTAAAGATTCCGGTGCCCAATCAGCTATTTCCGGCGGAAATGACTAAAATCCAAAAAAAAGCCAACTTAGAGGACTATTTTCCTCACCGGAGCAAGAGCAGGACTAAAATCCAAAATAGGCCAAGTTAGAGGACTAAAATCCTAATTTTGCCCGCGCAGCAGCAATAATGGGTAATTCAGCTCTTCAGAAGAAAATGGAAGCTGCTTCAAATTGTATAAAACGCGATATCGTCTTTGCAGCTAGCCTTTATGTTACAGGTTTGTAAACCTTTTTTTTTCCCAACAACCATGGAGGCCTTTATTTTAAGGTTTTAGCTAGCTTTGTATAAACCCTATCAGATAGATCCTAATTAATATGTGTATAAACTTTGTAAGATTTGATCTTGTGGTTCAAATTAGGTTTCAGTTTGTTGAGGTTTGATTGTGTTGCATTTGTTTGTTGTAACTGTAATGGAATCATTGATTGATTATTTAACCCTGAAACCCATCTGATGTACATCTCCTTTACTTTTATTTTCTTAGGAAATGATATTACTATTTTTTATGTGTGTGGGTGGAGTGGGGGGGGGGGGGTGGAGTGGTGGGAGGGGGAGGGGGTGGGGGATGACGTGGATTCGAACCTTGATTGATGCCAGAATATGCAATGACCTTACTACTAGTTCGGTTCTCACATTCGACAGTTTGAAAGTCGATTCTTGACTCAAGAATCAATTTTTAAAAGATCGAGTTAGTGTGGTGTACATGTAGTGTGGTTACTGGTAGAATTGTTAACGCCATTCTCCAGATTTGTTAATAAAATGGTTGTCCAACATAAATCAATACATCATAAATCATAAACATCAAGTAAATGTGTCAAAACTAATTAAAGTACAAAAGTACATGAGATTATGTTAAAAAAAGTCTAAGAAGTAAGAACTCAAGACTCTCAAGTGGGGAAATCATCGGACAGGAAGAAAAAAGGACGTGCTATGGTTTTTATTTATTTATTTTATTTTATTTTTTTGTAATGGCTATTAAATGAATTATTTTTATATAATGGAAGCCCTAAACGCCTGGACGGCCTAGGCGCCGTCTGGGACCGCTTTGGACCGCTTGGGACGCCTAAAGCCCGCCTAGAAGCAAACCTTCTAGATATGACTGCCTGGGGTAAAATCGAGACGGCCAGGGACCGCCTAAGGCCTACATGCCGCCTGGACCAATTTTTAGGACACTGTCTTTCACACACTGAAGGCATGTATGGTGAAGAAATAGAAATATGTGGTTACAATGCATTACACTTGGGACACCGATTGTATCATATAATCTCATCGAAGAGGATACACTAATTTGATATGATCTATTTTCGTAATTAGTCATGCACCATGTCGAAACAAGCCGGCATATTTTGATTCAAAATTTAAAATCATTTCCTTATTATATGATTTAAATGGTTCATTGTGATTCCAAGAAAGGGGAACCATTGATCGGGTCATACAAAACTTTTTTTTGAAGCTTTTTGTGTTTTTATGTGAACTAGCAAAATGCACGTGCTCGACTAATTTAGTATTTATAATATTTATTTTTGAAATTATATATATATTGTTGATTATGCGTGTTAGAGATAATGACAGAATATTCTAGATATAGAAAATTAGGAAAATAATTGATTGTAATCAATCTCATTATAGTTATTATTATGTTCATATTATGACTATTAGTATAAATAGCTTACTATTGTATTCAATCAAAGCAATGCAATACAATATCTTTTTCTATTATTCTGTTATGGTATCGGAGCTCTGAGACTAACGTCGTTTAGATCCTGAGCAAATTTTCAAGAATCCGTTCGGGTGGGGGTTCGTTACACTAATCTATACGAATCCTCACCCCTCCGTTCTTAAGTTTTTTTTTCTTCTTGAATTTCTTTTTCTTGCTTGTTCTTCGGCCGGTCATTTTTCTATCTGTCAACCCACCTCTAAAAATCAGCACTTTAATTTCTTTTTACCACTATTCTTTGCTTTCTTATTTCACATGTCCCACCTCCTCATCTCTACTTTGCTTTATTTCTCGTTCTTTTTTTTTCTTTCTTTTTTCTTCAAGATTCATACATCCACATGCATATTAATGAGATTCGCGGACATGGTAATCTATTGCACCACCAACAGCCGCCGGCTTTTCTTTCCCGTCCACCCTCCCTCCCGCCACCCCTCTTCTATTATTATTGTAATTATTATATTAATATCAAAATAAATAAATTAAAAAAAAAAAAAAAAATAAAAATTTCTGTCATTGTTGTCGATCCACCCCGTCAACACCTAGTTCATTTTGTTTAACGGTGATGGTCTCCCAATCAATTTCTTTTTCTAAGCCCCTTTCTTTCTCATGGTCAAATTCAATTGTTTCTTGTTTCATCGGCAGTTCGACTTTTCACTCACTTGATTTGCTCTATCTTTTTTTTATTTTAGGGTATATCCCTCAATTTATTGTTCTTTTTCTTTAAGGGTAAATCCCTCCTCGTGTGTTTTTTTTTAGGGTATATCCCTCCATTATTTTTTTGTTAGGGTCTATCCCACCAGCTTTTATTCAAGAAATATCAAGTTGAGAAGAAGTTCATGCTGATTGATATGCAGAGTTGTCGCAAACACCCAGGACTCAAGCCATTCATTGCGAGCCAATCACCATGTTCGTTGCACTACCATGTGATTGCGGGGGAGTGTTAGAGATAATGACAGAATATTCTAGATATAGAAAATTAGGAAAATAATTGATTGTAATCAATCTCATTATAGTTATTATTATTTTCACATTATGACTATTAGTATAAATAGCTTACTATTGTATTCAATCAAAGCAATGCAATACAATATCTTTTTCTATTATTCTGTTAATGCGTTTAATTTAGAAAATAAATATGTTACCCAGTCAAAAAAGAAAAATAAACAAAAATATTCATGTACGTACATACATACATACAATGATTTTATGTACATACACGTATTGGTTAAAATTGATATATTTAAATGAAATTTAACAACGTAATTTAAAGATATACATTGATAAGTATGCATTTAACTTATAAAATAATTGTATAGTAAATAATAATAATTTTATTCAATTGAGTAACATACATACAATCATTTTATGCTTGGTAGAATTATTTTAGTTTTCTTGTTCATACACGGTGAATCAAACTTGCCATGTTACATTTTCATTCTTTTGAATATGATAAGCTTTTTTAGTTGTAAAATCATGTATTTTATTGGTATCAAATGATGATTTGTCTACAGTATGTGATATATCTTTAGATACTCTCTAAGTTCTTTCTAACCTCAAAATCATCATCAAAATATTATGTTTTTAAAAACTTGT
The DNA here is from genome assembly GCA_026214975.1 of Gentiana macrophylla. Taxonomy (NCBI): domain Eukaryota; kingdom Viridiplantae; phylum Streptophyta; class Magnoliopsida; order Gentianales; family Gentianaceae; genus Gentiana; species Gentiana macrophylla. The sequence goes on along the minus strand of CM047812.1, from coordinate 10,539,552 downwards.
GTTTTGTTTTAATCACGCATATTTTAATACTAACTTTCTATTACAACGGCAAATTCTCTTTGTTAAATAATATACTATCAATCTAATTTAATAATCATAAAGACAAAAAAAATCATTAATTGTGTCACATGAGTATTACTAAATGAGTTATATTTATTCGTAGATATTACTAACCGTATAAGGAAAATACTGTACGAATTGATTTGAAGGATATTTTACTTTGATCGTTTATGTATTATTCATGCTTTATTCCACGCTTTTGTGATGCTATCTGCCTCTTCTGCTCAAGTGGAATAAAGTGGCTAAACTTGGTCAGCATGTCCACTACTAACATGATGACATTCTTCCCTTCAGACGTGCTGTGTTGGGACCATGCCTGTGATGGATTGGTAATGGCTGCAGTAATCCTTGAGGTTATCATGTAGACTCTAGTACTATTGACAAGTAGTACACCTTTGTATCTTTTTCTGAACATCCTTCTTAACATGCTCTAACCCTTGAATGACACCCCATTGCACTTGAGTGCAATGACTCTATCAATTTGGATCTCAGACCTCCATGGGTTCTTATATATATCCTCTCCTTGTATTTAAGAATCCTTTGATGCATAGTGTAATGGTGATCTAGAAATGTACCAATCATCAGTGCCTTAAATCATTCCCCAACAACTAGAGCACCATTGTAGCTGGAACTCTTGAATCCAAGTTGGGGATACTGTGTTCATAACACACGATTTTCCCTCTACCAGTAACCATACTACATGTACAACACACCGACTCGATCTTTTAAATGTTGATACTTGAGTCAAGAATGGACTTTCAAACAGTCGAATGTGAGAATCGAACTAGTAGTAAGGTCATTGCATATTCTGGCATAAATCAAGGTTCAAATCCACATCACCCCCCCACCCTCCCTCCCCCCACCACTCCACCCACACACATAAAAAATAGTAATATCATTTCCTAAGAAAATAAAAGAAAAGGAGATGTACATCAGATGGGCTTCAGGGTTAAATAATCAATCAATGATTCCATTACAGTTACAACAAACAAATGCAACACAATCAAACCTGAACAAACTGAAACCTAATTTGAACCACAGGATCAAATCTTACAGAGTTTATAGACATATTAATTAGGATCTATCTGATAGGGTTTATACAAAGCTAGATAAAACCTTAAAATAAAGGCCTCCATGGTTGTTGGGAAAAAAAAAGGTTTACAAACCTGTAACATAAAGGCTAGCTGCAAAGACAACTTCCATTTTCTTCTGAAGAGCTGAATTACCCATTATTGCTGCTGCATTTTTGAATTCGCGGCATGTTTCATCTAATCTTACTATTGTCCACACTATTAGGCCCTCTGGGACATCTGTTAGTTCACATATATCCGCAAACGGGGTTCCCTGCCACAACACAATATGCAAATCATCAACCATCCGTGATCTCGAGAGAGAGAGAGAGAGTGGAGAGCGAGATTAAGAAAATGGATCTTTTAAATCCACAAATGGGATTCCCCTCTATAATGATCTACACGAACCTACGATAAATGAAACATCCAAGCCAACTAGCCAAGAGAGGGGGATGGGGAGGGGAGGGGAGCGGGAGGGGAGAGGGAGGGGGGGAGGAGTACCTTATTGATAAATGAAACATACAAGCCAAGATAGGGGAGGGGAGGGGGAGGGTGGAGCGGGGGAAGAGGGTAACTTAGCTGTAATATTCCGATTTTCGGGAAAGGGCAAACGTGTCATTTTGCAAAAACGAAATATTGGGTTCGGTTCCTTTTACTCGGAGTTTAAGTATTTTATTAAATATATGTATATATGTCGAGTTGTGTATATATATATATATATATATATATATATATATATATATATATATGTATATATATATTAAGGAAAAGAAAATCTGATTATTAAGAATATTTAAGGAAAATAAGGATTTAGGTTAATTTTGGATTTTCCTATTTAAGGAAAATAAACCCAATCTATTTCCTTGACCTTTTGAATCAGATTCTCTACCTCTTAAACTTCATCTTCTATGTGTGAGAGCAATGATTAGGGCTGAGAGATTTTCTTTCAGTTTCTAAGTCGATTCTTAATCGTTTTCAGATCAGAGTAGAGCAACGGAATCGTCGTGAAGAGAGCGTCGATTCAATACCAGAAAGTTGGAGCTTTGTCAAGGTATGTTTAAGCCCTAGTTCTGTTCTTGTTCGAGTTTGATGGATTCAAACTCATCAATTCGTAGCTTTGTACGTTTAGAAGCGTGTGATCGATTCTAATAAGTTTGGATTTGTCACAGGATCAGTTTTGCTGCGTTTTTCTGAGTTTGGGTTTGGAATTTAGCTTGCTAAAAGGTAAGAAGCTCTTCCTACAATCTAGTTTTGGTTGAGAGTAGTTAGCTCATGTTTTGGTGCGTTTTGTATCAAGTTTTTTGCTTAGATGATGTTTAAGGATTAAGGTTTGATTTGGATCTTAAAAGCTATGTTTTTCTGTCATTTTTATGATATAATTCATGTACAATACGTTTGGAATCGAGTAGAGATCGTAAAGAGATGAAAACTAGGTGTTTAGGGTTTTTCTGTGCTGAAGATTGGCTAGCAATGCGCACGCATTCTTGTTACAAGATTGCCTAGGTTAGTTTCAGTAGGTGCAATGCGCACGCATTCAAGGGAATGCGCACGGATTGCTGGTTCAGAGTTGTGCATGATACTTCCAGCATAAACAATGTGCACGCATTGGTTGGGTAGTGTCTTTCAGCTTGTGTTCTGGTCAGGGAATGCGCACGCATTGGTTGGGCAGTGTCTTTCAGCTTGTGTTCTGGTCAGGGAATGCACACGCATTGATAACAATGCGCACGCATTGTTGAGCAGAGAGTGTCAGCATGTTTTTAGACAGGGAATGCGCACGCATTCCATAAGGATGCGCATGCATTGCCCCCAGTTTTTAATAAAACTTTGATTAAGCTATGTAATGAGATTTTAAATGTTGTTTTGTGATCATATAACAATAATTAAAAATGAACAAGCCCCAATTGAGTTTCTTATGCGTTTGGTTCCGGCATCGGACATACTCTTAAAGGGAGTTGAAGTTCGGGACCGTCGGAAGGGCATGAAAGGGCTTGTGCGTTGATTGAACAAGAGTTCATCAATGTCTGTGTAACTGATAGGATGTGATGTCTAGCTGTCTAAGTGAGGGAGTAGAGTTGTTAAGGTGAGATTCACGTTGAAAACACTTAGGTGGCTAGTTAATTTCACAATAATAATTACATATGTGTAGTAAAAGCTAAAACATCACTTATTCTCGGTTAGGCACTATTTCATATCGGCGATGTGATACGTTCATAAAAGGTGAACAATGCTACTGGCTCAAAAGGCTGAAGGGTAGTGAAGGAAATTCATCGGACGTATACGCATACCGGGGAGACCCCGGAGCTAATTGGTGCTAATCACCGTTAATTAGCAAGTATATCTTCAGGCTGATGAACGCCATGCGTAGTGTCCTTGAGTAATAATGTAACCAAGATAAGCTAAGCTAGAAACGTATAGTCATGACATGTCGATGGGCATGAAATGAACCCTAAATTGAGTCGGTCTCACAAAGATAATCCTTTTATTAAAACTCGATAATAAACTTTGACTATATTGTAGTATCTACTTCTTACTATGTGCATCGTACTTACCTCAAATGCATGTTTATTTATGTGTTTGGGGGAGAGAAGACGAACATGTAAACTTGGAGTTTGAGGTGGACATTGATGACGAGGTTTGAGGACGCTGGAGTTGAAGACCTTGATTATTTATATTTTTATTTATGCTTTAGACTTGGATATTATTGTTGGAAGCTTTGTATTTACTTCTTAGTTTTTTGGAGTATTCGTATCCTTGGATTTCGTCTGGTTTTTTTCCCAATGTAATAATGTTACATATCTACCCCTAGATACTGAGTTTCTATTCTTGGTTATTGGAAAAAAAAGGATTTACCCGAGTCTTTTTACTTCAGTTCACTTTATTTCGATACGACGTAGCAGAGGCTTACGTATAAAGTGAATTTATTTTATTTTATACATGCCGAACGTTCCTTTTCCGGATAAGGACTCGGTGTCCGGGAACGGGGCGTTACAGTTGGTATCAGAGCGAAGTGTCTTTTAGGCTTCCTTTCTTTTAAGATAAGGAAGTTGGTATCAGAGCGAAGTGTCTTTAGACCGCTTAGTAACGTTCTGGTTTTCTTTGATCATCAGGATGTTGTTCACTAGAAATGGAGCAGGTGCAGAAGCATCAGGAGTACGACGAGAGAGTCCAACCCCAGTCGTAGGAGGCGGTTTTGTGAGGCAGAATCCTTCACCTCATCCGAGCCCCACTCCACCCCCTCATACCGCGACCCCCACACCACAATCTCAGTGGAGCTTGTCACCGCTACCACACCAGAATCCTACACCGCAACCTCAACTGAGATACACCTACATTTATGGAGAACCTAGGGAAGCAACTATACGAGTCACTGTAGTAGGAGACATTCCACCAATCAGCTTACCATCTCAAGTAAGCAACATTTATCCTCCGCCAATCAGCGTTTATCCTCCACCGGTAAGCCACCCCTCCCCACCCGTGTTTCATCATCAGCAGTAGACTTTCTACCCTCCTCCCATAGGTCATACTCCTCGACCTAATATATCGACTTCACCCCGTTTTGGCCATCACCAAGGCTTTGGTTACCAACCCTACGGTTTCTATCAACCCCCACCATACCAGCAACAGCCTTACCAGCAAGAGATACATTTTGGATACCCTCTAGTGTACCCACAATCCCCACCAGTTATACCGACTTTCGAGCAAGCCCCACCAGTTGATTTGTATACACGACTGAGAAGGAACAGAGTTTAGGATTTCTATGGGAATATGGAACATGCAAAGGCTGAAGAATGGCTCAGGAGTTTTGAGAAGGCCTGTAGGAACATAAATGTTCCTGAATCTGAGATGACCCAGTTGGCAGTTGGATTTCTTTTGGGTGCAGCTGAAGCTTGGATCGATGCGATACAGAGCAGCAACGGGAAAGTGACGGATTGGGAAAGCTTTAAGGTTATGTTTTACAACAAGTACTTCCCAGCAACAGTGCAAGCAGACAAGGCGAGCCAGTTTTTGAAACTTAAGCAGGGTAATGTTATGACGGTATCTCAATACACCAATAGGTTCAACGAGTTGAGAAGGTTTTACCCCGAGCTGATGAAGGTCGAAGAGAGGAAGATGGCACTCTACAAAGAAGGGTTGGCCTATGAAATACAATCTGGTATGTTGGGTTTCACAGCCAAAAATATGGTTGAACTTCTGAATAAAGCCCTGGAGGTTGAGACTTTCAGGAAGAAGGCCACCATTGTTATTGGGAACAAGAGAAATTTTGGAACAAGTCAAGGCAATAACCGAGGAGCACCACAGCAGAATGCCAAGAAGACGACAGCCCCTGTGACGGGTAAACCTCCAACCGGAGCACCGCTTTGTCCTAAGTGCAATAGGAACCACTCAGGTGAGTGCCGAGTTCATGTAAATGGTTGTTATCTCTGTGGAGAAATGGGACATTTTGCTAAGAACTGTCCGACAAAGGGGAGCTCGAGTAATCAGAAACCTGGAAATGAAAGAGTTGGCCAAAGTCGCCCAGTTCGAGTTTTTGTAGTGGATGCGGAGATGGCTGAACCAGATGATAATGTTATTTCAGGTACCTTTATTATTTGTTTTAATTTATTAGAGTACTTTTATAGCACGATCTAAATCATGTTTTATTTGTATTTAAATAAATGAACTCACATCTTATGTACAATAATATTAGACAACTTAGTGGTCACGGCATTGTTTGATACGGGAGCGTCTAACACTTTTGTGTCAACTAAGGTAGCTAAGAAGCTTAACTTACCAATGGAAATTTTAAGAAACACTTTGGAAATAACAACACCTTTAGGAAAAGTTACTAAGGTAGCCAAGTTGATGCCTCAAGTGGATGTGCGAGTAGGAACGTATCATTGCAAGAGTGACTTTACGGTTTTAGACTTTTCAGATTTTGATGTAATTATTGGGATAGATTGGCTACCCGAGAATTATGTTCATTTTGATTGTAGAGAAAAGAGAGTGATCTTTAAGATACCCGGGAAATCAGATAAGACTTGTCAAGGTAATGTTTACAAGCCAAGTAAGAAGCGTCACCCTATAATTTCATCGGTTAAGGCGATAAGAGCTTGTCAGAAAGGTTGTGAAGGCTACTTGTTGTACGCAGTGGATGTGGAACAAGTAAAGCCTAAGTTAGAGGAAACCCCTGTAGTAATGGAATACCCAGAAGTGTTTCCGGAAGAGTTACCAGGAAATATGCCGGATAGAGAGATCGAGTTTGAGATCAAGTTGATACCAGGAGCGGCACAAGTTGCTAAGGCACCCTATAGAATGGCACCAGCTAAATTGAAGGAGTTGAAATATGAACTTAAGGATATGCTTGAGAGAAACATAATTCAGCCTTGTACCTCGCCTTAGGGAGCCCCAGTGTTGTTTGTCAAGAAGAAGGATGGTATCATGAGGATGTGTATCGACTACAGAGCATTGAACAATCTTACCATCAAGAATAAGTACCCTTTGCCAAGGATTGATTATTTGTTTAATCAGTTGCAAGGCAAGAGAGTGTTTTCTAAGATTGATTTTAGGTCTGGTTATCATTAGTTGAAGATTCAGGTAGCAAACATACCAAAGGCGGCTTTCAGTACGAGGTATGGACATTATGAGTTGTTGGTCATGCCTTTTGGACTCACTAATGCTCCATCTGCATTTATGGATTTAATGCATCGTGTTTTCATGCCATACTTGGACAAGTTTGTGATAGTATTCATAGATGACATCCTCGTATACTCTAAGGATGAGAAGGAGCATGAAGAACACTTAAGGATAGTGTTGGATACCTTGAAGAGGTTCCAATTGTATGCTAAGTTTTCCAAGTACGACTTTTGGTTGGATCAAGTTAGCTTCTTGGGTCATGTCATTTCTGGAGATGGCATCAAGGTTGACCCGGCAAAGATTGAAGCAGTTGAGAAGTGGTCCAGACCAACCACAGTCTCAGAGGTTAGAAGTTTTCTCGGTTTGGCTGGCTATTATAGGAGTTTGTACATGACTTCTCAAAGATAGCTACACCACTTACGACCACTTACCCGGCTCACTCAAAAGAATGTGAAATTCGAGTGGACCAGTGAGTGTGAAGATGCTTTCCAGAAGTTGAAAGAAAGGTTGACTATAGCCTCAATTTTGGCAGTTCTGGAGATCTTTGATAACTACGACGTTTATACAGATGCTTTGGGACAGGGTTTGGGTTGTGTGTTGATGTAGGGAGGTAAAGTAATTTCCTATGCGTCTAGACAGCTGAATGTGCAAGAGAAGAACTACCAACACATGACTTAGAGTTGGCAGCAGTAGTGTTTGCCTTAAAGACTTGGAGGCACTACTTGTATGTAGTTAAGGCTAGGATCTTCACCGATCACAAAAGTTTAAAGTACTTCTTCACACAGGAGAATCTGAATATAAGGTAAAGGAGATGGCTGGAGTTCGTAAAGGATTACGACTTGGATATTCAGTACCATCTGGGGAAAGCCAACATAGTGGCTGATGCGTTGAGCAGAAAACCGGTGTTTGCAATTTCAAGCATTGAAGATATGGTAGAGATGTTAGATGGGCTAAGAATCCGATGTTTTGATCAGATTGAAGACCGGCGGTTTGTGGAACCGTTGTTAGCAAGATCAGAATTGATGGATGATATTCGGGAGAAGCAAGATGAAGATCCAGTTTTGGTTGATTTGAAGCATGTTGCAAGAGAAAAGCCTACAGTAGGTTATGTGTTAGATAAGAATGGGAACCTTTGGTATCATGATCGGTTATGTGTGCCCAATGTTAGTGATTTGAGACAAAGAGTTATAGATGAGGCACATAGGATTGCTTTTGCGGTTTATCCAGAAGCTACTAAAATGTACAGAGACTTGAAAGAAAAGTTTTGGTGGCCCTCGATGAAACTGGAAATAGCTAAGTTTGTAGTAGAGTGCGGTACTTTCCAGAAGGTTAAAGCAGAGCATAGAAGACCAGGCGGAATGCTTAAGCCGTTGGATATCCCTGAATGGAAATGGGATAAGATCACGATGGATTTCATCACCGGTTTACCTAAGACAAGAGGCGGACATTATGCGATTTGGGTAATTGTGGATAGATTGACCAAATCCGCTCATTTCTTACCGTTTAAGTTCGATATGCCCTTGAAGAAGATGACCACACTATACTTGGATAATATAGTGAAGTTACACGGAGTACCTATCTCTATAGTCTCAGATTGAGATAGTTGGTTTATTAGTCGGTATTGGAAAGGTTTGCGACAAGATTTTGGTACGAGGTTGGATTTGAGTACGGCCTTTCATTCTCAGACAAATGGACAGTTAGAGAGGACCAAACACTTGAAGATATGTGAAGAGCCTATTTTTTGGAAGTAGGCGGATCATGGGATGATTACCTATCCGTAGCGGAGTTTGCCTACAATAACAGTTATTATGCATTCATAGGCATGCCACCGTTTGAAGCTTCGTACAAAAGAAGATGTAGAATGCCGCTGTTTTGGGATGAAGTCGGGGAAAGACAAGTCAGCGGGCCGGAATTGGTTGAACAAGCTAAGGAAAGAGTTCAGTTGGTTAAGAAGAATCTGAAGGAAGCACAAGATAGACAAAAGAGTTGGGCAGATGTTAGAAGAAGACCTCTTGAGTTTGAAGTTGGTGAAAGAGTTTATTTATGAGCTTCACCAATGAAGGGAGTTAAACGATTTGGACAAAAGGGAAAGCTAAGCCCTAGATATGTTGGACCTTTTGAGATACTGGAAAGAGTTGGACCATTGGCTTATAAGCTTAAGCTACCGGAATCAATGTCAAGAGTCCATAGCGTGTTTCATGTTTCGATGTTGAAGAAGTGTTTGACCAAGACGGATGTTGAAACTATAGAGGATCCAGAAGTTCTTCAAGATAATATAGCTTATGATGAGAAACCGATCAGAATTTTGGACCGGAAGGAAAAGATGGTTAAGAGACGGCTGATTCCTTTGGTTTTGGTACAATGGAGCAACCATTCACCCGAGGAGGCAACTTGGGAAGTTGAAGATGACATGGTTAGTGAGTTTCCAGATTTTATGGACTTACCAGGTATGTTCTAGTTTCGAGGACGAAACTCCTTTTAAGGGGGAAGGAATGTAATATTCCGATTTTCTGGAAAGGGCAGACGTGTCATTTTACGAAAACGAAATATTGGGTTCAGTTCCTTTTACTCGGACTTTAAGTATTTTATTAAATATATGTATATATATTTTATATATATATATATATATATATATATATATATATATATATATATATATATATATATATATATACACACACATATATATATATATATATATATATATATATATATATATATATATATATATATATATATATATTAAGGAAAAGAAAATATGATTATTAAGGATATTTAAGGAAAATAAGGATTTAGGTTAATTATTGGATTTTCCTATTTAAGGAAAATAAACCCAATCAGTTTCCCTAACCTTTTGAATCAGATTTTCCACCTCCTAAACTTCATTTTCTGCGTGTGAGAGCAAGGATTAGGGCTGAGAGATTTTCTTTCAGTTTCTAAGTCGATTCTTAATCATTTTTAGATCAGAGTAGAGCAACAGAATCGTCGTGAAGAGAGCGTCGATTCAATACCAGAAAGTTGGAGCTTTGTCAAGGTATGTTTAAGCCCTAGTTCTGTTCTTGTTCGAGTTTGATGGATTCAAACTCATCAATTCGTAGCTTTGTACGTTTAGAAGCGTGTGATCGAATCTAATCTAAGTTTGGATTTATCACACACGTTTTTCTGCAGAAAAGAGGATCAGTTTTTCTGAGTTTGGGTTTGGAATTTAGCTTGCTAAAAGGAAAGAAGCTCTTCCTACAATCTAGTTATGGTTGAAAGTAGTTAGCTCATGTTTTGGTGCGTTTTGTATCAAGTTTTTGGCTTAGATGATGTTTAAAGATTAAGGTTTGATTTGGATCTTAAAAACTATGTTTTTCTGATATAATTCAGGTACAATATGTTTGGAATCGAGTAGAGATCGTAAAGAGATGAAAACTAGGTGTTTAGGGTTTTTCTGCGCTGAATGCGTACGTATTGGCTAGCAATGCGCAAGCATTCCTGTTACAGGATTTCCTAGGTTAGTTTCAGCAAGAGCACTGCGAACGCATTGCTGGTTCAGAGTTGTGCAGGATACTTCCAGCATAAACAATGCGCACGCATTGGTTGGGCAGTGTCTTTCAGCTTGTGTTCTGGTCAGGGAATGCACACGCATTGATAACAATGCGCACACATTGTTGAACAGAGAGTGTTAGCAGGTTTTTAGACAGGGAATGCACACGCATTCCATAAGGATGCGCACGCATTGCCCCCAGTTTTTAATAAAACATTGTTTAAGCTATGTAATGAGATTTTAAACGTTGTTTCGTGATCCTATTACATTAATTAAACATTTACAAGCCCCGATTGAGTTTCTGATGCGTTTGGTTCCGGCACCGGACGTACTCTTAAAGGGAGTTGAAGTTCGGGACCGTCGGAAGGGCATGAAAGGGCTTGTGCGTTGATTGAACTAGAGTTCATCAATGTCTGTGTAACTGATAGGATGTGATGTCTAGCTGTCTAAATGAGGGAGTAAAGTTGTTAAGGTGAGATTCACTTTGAAAACACTTAGGTGGCTAGTTAATTTCACAATAATAATTACATATGTGTAGTAAAAGCTAAACGTCACTTATTCTCGGTTAGGCACTATTTTATATCGGCGATGTGATACGTTCATAAAAGGTGAACAACGCTACTTGCTCAAAAGGCTGAAGGGTAGTGGAGGAAATTCATCGAAAGTATACGTATACCGGGGAGACCCTGGAGCTAATCGGTGCTAATCACCGTTAGTTAGCAAGTATATCTTCAGGCTGATGAACGCCATGCGTAGTGTCCTTGAGTAATAATGTAACCAAGATAAGTTAAGCTAGAAACATATAGTAATGACATGTCGATGGGAATGAAATGAACCCTAAATTGAGTCGGTCTCACAATGATAATCCTTTTATTAAAACTTGATAATAAACCTTGACTATATTGTAGCTTCTACTTCTTACTATTTACATCGTACTTACCTCAAATGCATGTTTATTTATGTGTTTGGGGGAGAGAAGACGAACATGTAAACTTGGAGTTCGAGGAGGACTTTGATGACAACGTTTGAGGACGCCGGAGTTGAAGACCTTGATTATTTATATTTTTATTTATGCTTTAGACTTGGATATTATTGTTGGAAGCTTTGTATTTACTTCTTAGTTTTTTTGGAGAATTCGTATCCTTGGATTTCGTTTGGTTTCTATTCCAATGTAATAATGTTACATATCTACCCCTAGATTCTGAGTTTCTATTCTTGGTTATTTACAAAAAAAAAAGGATTTACCCGAGTCTTTTTGCTTCGTTCGCTTTATTTCGATACGACGTAGTAGAGACTTACGTATAAAATGAATTTATTTTATTTTATACGTGCCGAACGTTCCTTTTCCGGATAAGGACTCGGTGTCCGGGAACGGGACGTTACATTAGCCCATTCATAAACAACTTCAACAAGACCAAACTTGAGATTTTCTTTGACAAAATCATCCGGATCAATCTGTACATTGAACTGAGCTTGAAGGTGCCCCAGCCTTATGGCTGTGTCGTACAACCTGAAGAACAGAGATTCCAAGTAAAATTAAAATGACACAAAAATATCCTCTAAAGGAATTTAGACCTATTTTGCACTAATACTATGAAAAATACAGTTTGATTCGAATGGAGTAAAATTGGCCTTATGAAATTTAACACATCCGTATTTCCTTACCGTATTCCAATATTTCTTTATTTCTGCTAACTATCATGGCATCATGTATTACATTCTTAGACAAGTTAATGGCCATTTTACTAAGCAAAAAAAAGCATATGGTGAGGAGATTATGGCAAAAACATAACCTTTTTATGGCCAGAGAAAGCTTCGGTGTAAGTGAAGGTTCAGATGCATTGTTCTGCTGAAACACAAAAGCAGACATAATTGCCACAGCTTCTTCTGCCTCCAACTCATCCAATTGATTATCAAACAAGCACTCTGTACATATTAGTTCCTCCCTGAGTTCATTTCACACGCAACCCGTCCTTTTATTTGAACAACAAGGTCTTCATCTATACAACCAATTTCCTTTAAAACGTCAATCTGCAAAAAGACCACGTTATTCCCTCGAAACGAAAAAAGGCATCATCTTAATTTCTAACAAAAGAAACTAATGAACAAGGTCACTTACACGGCCCTGAAGTGTTTTGTCTGACGGTCACAATGCGTTCACTTCTTCCCGGTGAAGTTTCATTTCCCTGGCCAGCTTCTTATGCTCCTCTAGCATTATACAGCCATGACATTTATTCTGAGCCATCTTTTGTAACAAGCTATGCGAATTTAAATAAGCCTCAACAGCATATGCATCTTTAAAACATGTCCCTGATTTGAATTTTGTTATTAATCATATTCATAACATATAATTCAATAACTAAGAAACATCTTCCACAATTTAGCGGAAAGACTTAAAATGGTTATTGGTCCCAGAGAAGGGTAAATGTATAGTCGGGGGGGGGGGGGGGGAGGGGGGGTGAATAACTATACTGGAGTTTCAAAAGCTTTTCTTATAATTAAAAGCTTTTGGGCAGTGGATAAGTCCCTTCTTAAAACTTGTTTCAAAGTAGATTATGCACACACCGAGTATGAATATTATGCAGTAAGTAAATGCTGAAAAGTAAAGTGTAGTAAGTAAATGAACACAAAGGTTTATAATGGTTCAGGGTGGTGTAATCCCTTAATCCACTCTTCTTTTATGATGATTGGAGGAATTCACTATTGTTTTTCACCAATACAATAGTAAGATTGTCCTTGGCTACACAAGCTTCACAATCAACAAGACTATCACTCCTTGGCTTTAAAAGCTTCAGTGACTCAGTTTTCAACACACTGCTCCTTGGGAACAAATCCTTCAGCACCTATCACAAAAGGGTGCAACTCTTTCTCAGACTTCTCTGATTCAAATGCTGCAACTGGTGTGAATTTGATTCACAGATTTGTTTATCAATCTCAGTGCTTGATGTGGAATTGTAGCTCTGAATTCTGAGTTGATCTCTAGATGTGTTCTTTTTAGATTCAGATAGAAGGCTTAGGATTTTGACAGAGTTTCTGCTTGTTCTTGTATCTTCCAAATCATTATCTTGTCTATCTGTCAATGCCTTTGATTTGTAGCCTTGATAATCCATGATTTAAAAATCCACCCGTTGGCTATTTAATGAGGGGAATAATCCTAAATTAATACTTGATTCCCTCTTGATTATATTCTCCTTGATTTCAGTGATCCGGATTTACTTCAAACGTTTATCATAAAATCCGTCCATTGATTGATTCTGCATTTAATGCTTGATCTTCTTATTTTCACACGTTCTGAATAAGTATAGATGATATATCTTACTCAGCTGCTCCTTCACTTGATTGTTGCTTGACTGGTTAAGTGCTTCTGCTTACTTAGTTGTTGGTCACAGTTATTCCTTACTCAGCTGATAGAGTGTTTACTTCGCCGGTTCACTGCTTCTTTCTTTCTTTGATTTTCCAAGAGTTCTTGTACTTCACTGATCCTTGATTTGTGTGTGATTAGTGTACGCCATATTTAAACAATGAATTTCATCACTTGTAATATAACTTAGATTTATCCAAGGTCATCATAGACTTCCCTGGTTATAACTCAATCCATATGTCTTCACTTTACTGCTTCACTTCTTTCTCGGCTCTTGATCTTCAATCCATCGAATCGCCATCACGCAAAATACGATTGCACGCCTCGACCAAACTTATACAACATGTCAGACTCTAAGTGACCTATACAAACCATGATTCTAACTTAGTTTCAAGCTTGCTATAACAACTAGCATGACCATCAACAAAACTATAAAATGTTCCTAACAATATCCCCTTTTTTATGATGTCAAAACCTCATAACCCTGAAACATAAGTAAATGAGTAACTCATACAAAGCGTAGTATGTGAAAGTTCAAAATATTATTAATGCATATAGAAAAAAAAAAGTATAGACAAAAATGAAACATCATCAGGCTTATCTCTTCTTTCCCCTTTTTGGCAGCATCATCTTGCTGTTGTAATATAATGCTTTTGGTAGTTTTGTAGTGCAGATCAGACTATCCGATTTGGATTTTATGTATGTGCTCCTTCTTGTGTAGAGGTGAGTTCAGCTGTAGTATTGTCTTGTCTCGGATTTTATGCTAAACGAAATATAACAAGTAATAAAATAAATCCGGTTTACCCCAAGTGCAGGGATCGTAGTATAGAGGTTAATACCGGAGTCGAGTCCACAGGGAATCGGGGTTGTTTACCTAGTTTTTATCTAACTAACCTAAAGATGTCACAACTACTATTACTAGAATTATAAGAAAATAAAAACGATTAACACGTAACAAACTAAAAACGAAAATAACAAAAGTAAACTGGACAGAAGATTAGAAATCTAAAGCCAGGAAATATAATTGCGAACGAGATTAACTAAAGTATCTACTCTAAAACCTAAACATGCAATAAAAAGTTCTAACTTAGATGAGCAATTCAAGTTCAAACGATTCTTAATCAATAATTTAACGAACGAACAAGCAATTGATCCACCAATTCTATAACATTCAATTTCTTCTCTAGATTATCTAGTGATGATTTAACAAAAGTTGTGATTCACCTATCGTATGTATGAATTTCTAATCTCTTAGACAATTCGTTTATTAATCTTTTATCTCTCGATCCTAAAGATTAACTCTTTTATATCCAAGGTGTAAGATTTCTCAATCTAGCAACCTAGAAATTAACCTAACAACTCTCGTTAATCAGATTAAAGATCTAATCTTTATTACGGTGATCTAGGGTTTAATAACGATTCTCATCAAACATTAAACATCAAGCATGCAAAGTATCTATCGATTAAATTGCATAAAACAAGTAAAACATAATAAAGATGCAACTTTTAATAAAAACTCACAAGGTAATCCAAAGAGAAATCAAAGTGTTGATAGAACGGATTCACAACGCTTGTTCCAAAGAGCTCTAGCCACTAAGCATCGTTTGATTACTTGAGATAGCTACTAAAAAGTACATATAATTTGAAGAACACAGAAAAATCGCCCCTTAGGGTTCTTGTGGCGCCTAGAGTAATTAGGGTACATCATGGATGGAAAAACGTGGCTATTTATAAGAATTTAAGTCGGTTTTAGCTAGGTCGGTGGCTGGACGCTCGTCCAAGGGGTTGAACGCCCGTCCATTATGCATAAAATCTTCGAGTCGGGCCGAGTCATGTCAGACGCCCGTCCTAGGTAAAATTGGACTCTCGTTCAGCAAAAATCTTAATATCCTGAATCCAATGTTCCTTCCTGGACACCCGTTCATTCCTTCAAACACCCGTCCAGCTGGACGGAGCTTCAGACGCGCGTTCAGTTCACTTCAAATCCGGTTTTTTTCATCTCTATCTTTATCCGACTTCATCTTTATCATTTTTCTTCCATGTAAATCCTCACTTGAACATATTTTTAAACTCTTTTAAGCCAAATTCGTGTATCTACAAGACATCAAAACATTGCAAAGTGTAAAATCATTCAAAGTGATAGAAAATCAACAATAAAATCTCATAATTCAACCAACTTTGCGATTAAACCATTCCAAACATCACTTGCTTAATAAATCAAATAAACGTTCACTTTCCATGCAAAACATCAGAGTATAGAGGAAAATTGTCATGAAATAGAACGATATAAATCATAGAAAATCACCCTAAACAACTCCCCCACACTTAGCTTTTGCTCGTCCCGAGCGAAACAAAACAAGATCAAGGCTCGGAGAAAAGATAGACATTTCAGCAAGGATAAAGCATATTCAATAAATTAGAGGTTCACCCCTGTGTGTGTGGAAAGCCATAGCAAACTTCCACTAAGTCCAAACTTGAAACCTTCCAAGCAACTAGCAAATACTCCATTTAAACTAGAAATAGATGATACTTATAACATGCACCCTATAAAACGTTACATATCCCGAAAAGGATGATAGAATACATTTAGGACCTTTTTGACATACTCAGAGGATAATCCCTACAACATATCTGTCGGTTTATACTGGGGATAAGGTAGGCGATAACTAAGTCTTATATCAATTCATACCAATACCTTTCGTAAGTTGATTTAATTAACATTCACATTTATACGCACATCAGAATGAGCTCTTGCCCGTCATAGCAGAATAGGACATTCGTGATATGCCCTACCTTACTCAAATCATAAGGCAGCTTCTTATGACTGTCGTGAGCTTTTGGTCATCATAGTGGTATAGGACATTCGAGATATGACCTACCTCACTCAAATCATCGACCAGCTTCCGACACACCCAATTTTTTCATTATTTCAACGACAACTTTTTAAAGCACAATAGTCACGTTTCGCTTATCACATTCAAACCTAAGATATTCACAGTATGTCATACTCCGGCTCTAAACACAAACTATTATAATTCTCACGATACGTACATTAGCACTAAGCACACGATACTTATATGATAATCAAAAATTACTAATCCAAATGGGTATAGCTTTATACTTTAGCTCATCATTTAATATGGCTCGTGAAATGTATGTCGGATGAAACATCTAACCTATTAAACATACAATATACAACATAAATGTCCATAAAAACCGAACAAAAATATGCATTCGCTCAACCGGGACAAAACAAAAATTTGAAAAATTTAGCTCTTTTCAGCATAGAATAACGATATAAGCAAAAAGATACACATAACCATTCCCCTCCCCCACACTTACACGACAATATGTCCTAAGGTTGTGAATTAATAAGAAACAAAGTACTTAGCTGATTTGAATAGATACTCGAACCGTTGGTCAGGCAGGAGCATGAAGAATCCAACGTTCACATACTCAAAGATCATTCGTTTCAGCACGATTCCAATACTAGCTCGACAAAACAGCTAAAAATATGCCTGCAATACTCGAGAAACACGGGAAAATCTCGGGGAAAAACAGGGATTATATCACATCGCAGATATAGATAAGGATAAGGTAAGATCGAATCAAACTACAATTCATGCACGACACCGAATAATAGAATCCACATGAATGTCAACGATTCGCCGTATGGCTTACAAGATTCATCAATGAAAAAAATGAGCAACGGAAACAGACAGTATCTCCAAGAAAAATACATATGAATCAAGTAAAGATTGAAAGAAAGAAAAACATAGTATCAAAATACAAACAAATCCCAGGGTGAAAAATATAATGTAGAATCCGCATCAGAAAGTCAAGTCTGCCCTGGTGCCGAAGAATCACCAGCATGAGGAGCTCCATCCGTAGGAGTATCAGTAGAAGATCCGGTCTGTGGTGTAGTAGTCCTCCCTGCTGTGTCAACCTGCTCCTCATCAGAAGACGACTCATCATGAAGAACATCCGCAATAGCCTGCTCGATGTCGTCAGAAAAAACGTAATCCATAGTGCTTGCATTGTAGCATCTCTGATCCCTCGGAGGACGGCCCTCACTCATGCACCGTAGGATAGTCAGGATATTGTTCTGTGACGTTCTGATGTCCTCCATCCAGTTCCGTATACTATTTGCCATACTTAAACGCATCCGAACTGATGGAGATAAAGAAGGAAGGGAAGATGCTGGAGGCGGTACTGAAGATGATCCGGGCTCATGTGCTGCCTCACCTCGATCGGCTCGAAGATTTCACTTTCTCATTTGCAAGAACCTCGGATTCTTAGGTTTGTGATCGAGTCTTGTACTGGAACCATGACATCTCGGCAGAGACTATGGATCAAATGGGGGCAAATCGGACATCGAGCATAGACTTTCGATTCAACGCTATCTCATCAAAATCGCTTTGTCAACATCAACATTCAACTGAAAGTTCAAGGCGTAGAGCATCCCAAGATCGCCAATGTGAAAATGTGTCAGGTTGTTCTTAGGCAACAACCTGTTCTGTATAAATCGACACTAGACTTTCCAATCCTCCGTCCAAGAGGTAGTAACCAATTCCTTCCTATCTCCTCTCGGTCTAAGTGTCCACGGCACCTCCGGGCACACTTTCAGTCTCAGCTCCTCCATAGGATCCTCACCCGCATCCTGCTTCGCTTTAATCGCCTCCTTATAATCCAACCCTTCAAAAGGTGCTAACTGGTATTTCTCGTTGATAACCTTCGGTGTAAACGGCACCTTAACTCCTCGAACCATAACTACCCCAGTTTCCAGATCCGTTTCAGAACAGTTCGCATAAAACTCACGAACTAGGGTAGCATTGACAAGGGTTCTCGGGGTTCTCATCAGTGCACCCCACTTTCTATCCGTTAACAGCTTAACAAATGATGGATCTACTTGAGACTCAAGAACGGCTCTTTCTATCAACATAGTCCTCGTCAGATAATGCTTATTGTATACGTCTAGGGCCTTGGGGTTAATGAACCTCCTAGCAAATGGAATAGGGACAGGGGGTCTCACATTCTGGCTAACAAGCTCCCTTCCCTCAGGTGCTTCCTCAGTCGTAGGCCTAGGAGTCTCTTCAGTCCTTTCAACCCTAGGTAATCTCACTAGGGGTACCTCGTCATCAGTATCTGACTCAGATTCATCTCTCAATGGCACCCTAGATTGACCTTGAGCCCCCTAGGAAGACGTTCTCTAATCTCAACACCCCGTGTGGGAAGTACTAAGGTGGGATCCACAACCTTTTTCTTCTTACTAGGCTCCTTTGCTATCCCCTTACCATGTCATTTCTGAACCATTGCTATACAATCTAAACAACCAACAACAAACCACAATGCAAAACAAAACCACCCGTTTATCGTCCAAACGGGATTTCCCAAAAATTCAACAACCAACACCAAACCACACCAAAACCATAATGCAACCATCCACCATCAACCATCACCACCCCAGATCACCAACAAAATAGGAAAAAGAAAAGAAACTAATAAGCTAGTATTCAAAAGAAAAACTACTCCGAAATCGAATTAAAAAAAAAACATGAATCAAACTAAGAAAAGGTGATAAAGTCTTACTAGGTGTAATGGGAGGGTGATGAAAATGATAATTGGAAGCCCTAACAATGCAAATTCGACCCCAAAGTTTGGATTTTTCTCCAAAAGAAACTGCAAAAACTAGGTCAATGAATCGGATTAATGGCCGTTTGTTGTTGGATTTGGTTTGAATAATCGATGAGAGGGGTTTGAGAGGTGTTTGTAGAGCTTTGAATCGCCTGAAACGGTTTAGAAACAAGGATTTGAGGGCGAAGGGGGCGCAAGAGTCGGTTTCACACTTTGAATTTTTTCGGTTCGACTGAAATTCGGGAAGCAGGGGGTATATATAGACACAGGGCGGACGGGCGTCCAATAAAGCAGACGAACGTCCACCTAGAAAACTGATGAACTGGACGGGCGTTCGATGAAACAGACGCCCGTCCCACTTTTCAAACTAATACAGCATTGGAGGGAACTTCCTGGATGGGCGTCCAGAAAAGATGGACGCACGTTCAATGAAACACAAGCAGACGGGCGTCCAGTATGATGGACGGGCGTCCAAGATCAAATTAAGCAAAAACTTAGAATTTTTCATACATTTTAATTCGAACTCTTATTGCTTCATATAAATCAAACAAAAAACTTCAAATACATAAAAAAAATGAGACGATAGTGGGTTGCCTCCCACCGAGCGCTTTTGTTTAACGTCGTTTGCTCGACAAAACACTTAACGAAGCTAGTTATCATAGATATCAGCCCAATCCACAATCCGGATCAGATGACGGAGCATGTCAATCGCGGGAGGAAAATCGTATTCATCCTGTAGGCCCATCCTCTCTTCCAAAGAACATCCACTCGGAAATGTTCAAAGACGCAGCACTAGCAACAAGTCAGTCAGCATCGGATCATTGAGGATTGTATACGGTCGTCCTAAAGCACTCTGCAGGTCCTCAGTATTAAACTCTCCACCTCCCAAAGCTTGGGGCACAATGATAACGTAGGTAACAGTCCTGAGGCGAGTGATAATATCATAATCTACGTCCAGAATGATCGTCCCTCCAGGTCCGTCATCTAAGGTGATAAGGTGGATCCTACTAATGAAAGGGAACTCATGCGGCAGAACTCCGTAATCCATTTTTTTCTTTAAAATACACAAAGCTGAACTGAAGCAGAGCCAACAATTACCCTAATTAGACCTAAGCTAAACAAAATAAATCAAAGAAAAGAGTAACACAAAAGTAACTAATACAAATAAGGATATCTAGGATGCCCCCTAGTGGCACTTTTGGATTGTGTCGTTAGCTCGACAATCTTTCAATTTAGCCTGGATCAGGCCATTTAACCTTTCTTCCAGCCAATATATCGTGTAAGCTCTGATCAGTAGTGTGGCTGCAAAAAAAGCATCTAACACATGGGGTCAAGCTTTTGATAGCTTTCCAAACACCTTTAATCCTCCCAATTGTAGACTTCTTCTTCCTCAGACATCTCTTGAGCTGTTGCTCCCTGTGAAACTCTTCCATATCCCAACTACCAGCCATGACTTCCGCTAATAGACCACTGCCGTCATCCTCAGAAAACAAGTCGGGTGAAAATTCGACAAACTTATTGACTTCAGGTACACCACACCCGAGGATGTCGAGGAAATGAACAATCAAAGGTTTTTCTTTGGTTTGACCGATATAATGCTTGCACCTTTGACCATTCACTCTGAATGGCTGGTCACCATGACCTCTTAGTTCTAAAACGCCTCCAGGAATGATTTGCAGAATTTCAAAAGGGCCGGACCAACGTGTCCTCAACTTTCCAAGAAACAGATGTAACCTAGAATTGTACAATAGCACTTGCTCCCCAACTTGAAATTCTCGCTTCTTGATTTTGGCATCATGAAGGAGTTTCACCTTATCTTTACTTATCCTGGCACTCTCGTAGGCTTGGAGTCTAAACTAATCTAACTCATGCAACTGCTGCAGTCGGTGTTCACCACATGATTTGGTATCGAAGTTTAAGAACTTAGTGGCCCAGTACGCTCTATGCTCTAACTCAACTGGCAGGTGGCATGGCTTTCCATATACCATCTGATAGGGTGATGCACCCATGGGGGTTTTGTAGGCAGTTCGATAAGCCCATAGTACATCATCCAACTTACGACTCCAGTCCTTTCTGTGACTGTTTACTACTTTCTCCAAGATCTTCTTCAAGCTCTGATTGCTTCGTTCAACCTGACCACTAGTCATAGGGTGATATGGTGTGCCAGTTTTGTGCCGGACACCATATTTCTCAAGGACTTTTTCTAGTGGCCGGTTGCAGAAGTGTGTTCCCTCATCGCTTATCAAGGCACGTGGGCACCCAAATCTCACAAAGATGTTTTTCTTTAGAAAATTCATGACCGTTTTATGATCATTGCGAAAAGTGGCTTGGGCCTCCACCCATTTCGATACATAATCGACACAGACTAAGATGTATTTATTTCCACAGGAAGATGGGAACGGGCCCATAAAATCAATCCCCCATACATCGAAGACTTCACATTCTAGAATGGGTTTCAACGGCATGTCAAAACGCCTTGTTAAAGCTCCGGTTCGTTGGCACCTATCACAAGCTTTGCAGAAAGCTTCTGAATCCTTGAAGATCGTGGGCCAATAGAAACCAGACTGAAAGATCTTGGCAACGGTTTTCCAAGGACCAAAGTGGCCACCAGTAGGCCCACTGTGGCATTGTTCAATAATATCACGTTGCTCAGATTCAGGAACACATCTCCTTAGCAATCCGTCTTTACAAATTTTGAAGAGGTACGGTTCATCCCATACAAATGTTTTCAAGTCAGAGAAGAATTTCTTCTTCTACTGATATGAAAAATCCGGATTTAAGTACTGGGAATGAAGGTAGTTGACGATGGAAGAATACCATGGAACATTTGGGGCGCAATCGTCTATAAGCATAACATTCTCAAGAGGAAAGTAAAGGTCTATGTCGTTAGGTTCTTGCTCTTCCTCATTCAACATCCTTGAAACATGATCAGCTACTACGTTTTCACTGCCCTATTTGTCCTTAATCTGAACGTCAAACTCTTGCAGGATCAGTATCCAACGTAGTAAGCGCGGTTTAGCATCATTCTTTGTCATTAGATATCGCAAAGTAGCGTGATCAGTCCACACAGTAATTGCAGCACCCAATAAGTAACTACGAAATTTGTCCATAGCGAAGACTACGGCCAATAATTCCTTTTCAGTGGTCGTGTAGTTCACTTGAGTAGGGTTTAGTGTGTGACTGGCATAGGATATAGGCTGGAACTTTCCCTTTATTCGTTGTCCTAAGACTGCACCAACGGCGTAGTTGGATGCATCACACATAAGCTCGAAGGGTAGATTCCAGTCAGGAGAGATAAGAATCGGTGCAGAAATCAACTGAATTTTAAGCTCCTCAAACGCTTGCTTGCAACTATCATCAAAATTAAAAACAACATCTTCTTTGAGTAGGGTAGATAGGGGCTTGGCTATTTTGGAAAAGTCTTTAATGAATCTCCTATAAAAACCGACGTGTCCAAGAAAACCTCTCACTTCGCGCACATTTCTAGGCAAACTCATCTTCTCTATAGCCTCCACTTTTTCCCTATCTACTTCCATTCCTTTGGCTGAGATCTTGTGGCCAAGAACTATTCCTTCATCTACCATAAAATGGCACTTTTCCCAGTTTAGGACTAAGTTATTTTCCACACAGCGGGATAAAACTTGGTCAAGATTATCAAGACAGTCATCGAAGGATTGACCAAAGACTGAGAAATCATCCATGAATATCTCCATACACTTTTCAACCAGCCCATCAAAGATTGCCAGCATACACCTTTGGAATGTAGCTGGGGCATTGCAGAGACCAAATGGCATTCGCCTGTAAGCAAATGTACCATAGGGGCAGGTGAAAGTGGTCTTTTCTTGGTCGACCGGATCTATGGGCATCTGGAAATATCCTGAATATCCATCCAGGAAACAGTAGAATGCATGTCCTGCCAGACGCTCAAGCATCTGGTCAATGAAAGGAAGGGGGAAATGATCTTTCATCGTAACCTCATTGAGTTTTCTGTAGTCTATACAGACTCTATAACCAGTCACGAGCCTCAATGCTATTTCTTCGCCCTTCTCGTTCTTCTCGATAGTAATCCCTCCTTTCTTAGGAACCACTTGAGTAGGGATACCCATTCCTTTATCGCCAAGCAATTGCGTAAATAATACCCGTGTCTAAAAGCTTGATAATCTCCTTTTTGACCACTTCTTGCATATGAGGGTTGAGCCTCCTCTGGGGCTGTCTAACACACTTTGCACCCTCTTCAGTCTTTATCTTGTGCATGCATATGTCAAGAGATATCCCTCTGATGTCTCCCACTTTCCATCCAAAGGCTTTCTCATTCTTTCTCAAAACGTTTAACAATTGCATTTCTTCCAAACGGGATAGCTTGGCGGAAATAATTAACGGAAGCTTGTCACCTTCTCTCAGGAAGACATATTTCAAGTGCTTAGGTAACGGCTTCAGTACCAGATCTGCAGGTGGTTCTTCCAAACTCGATTTAAGCTCCTCACTTTTCAACTCAACATCACTGAGTTTACTGAGTGGTCCCACTACCGAAGCTTCTCCTTTCATCGAATCTTCATCAAACTCAGCTTCTAATTGTTCTAGATTCACCCAACCATGATTATTTAAAATTTTAACTAATCGCTCATATTCAGTCTCAACAACCATGACTTGCTTTTCCATGTAATCATTAAAGTCATCTGACATATCTTCTATGGAGAAGCCGGTTGGATAATCAGAGGGTCTCTGAATAGCATTGGAGACATCTTGTAGCTCACTTCACGATCACCAACTCGTATGGTCACTTGGCCACCATCACGATCAATGAGGGCTCATGCATCTCAGAAAGAAAAGGTCTTCCAAGTATCAAGGGGACATTCTCATCCTTTTCTATGTTCAGGGACGTACACCAACCGGAAAAGTGAATCTATCAATTTGAACTAATACGTCCTTTAGTATCCCCACACGACTTTCTTGGAAGATCTATCAGCGAATTGTAGGTTCATGGTCGTGGGTTCTAAAAGATATTCAATCCCAAACTTGTTTACATACCGCCGGTGGCATCGGACTTATGGATGCACCCAGGTCACATAAAGAGTTTGGGAAGACTAGGCCTCCCATCAGCAATGTGAGCACAAATTTCCCAGGGTCACCCCTCTTGATTGGTAGATCTTCATAACTTACCATAGAGCAATCCTCACCAATCAACCGATCCATGCCTTCTAACTTCTTCTTAGAAGAAACAACATCCTTGATGAACTTAGTGTACTTAGGCATCTCAACCAAAACATCAGATAATGGAAGATTAACCTGAGTATTTTTCAGAAGATTAAGCACTTTTTCATATTTCTTGTCCTCATGCAAGGAAATGTTGCTCTTTCTAGGTGGAAATGGTAGTTTCTTTAAATCACTCTCAGAAAAGACTTTCTTCGAGGATGAACCGACAGCTTTATCTTCCAAATCTTTCCACCTCACCACTTTCTCAATTCTTTTACTAGTCAGGGGATCCGCCACCTGACTCTCACTTGATTCTTCATTTCTCAGGGGATCAGCCACCTGAGTACTCTCTTGCAGAAAATGGGAACATAGGTGCTCAATTTTCCCTCCTGCCTTATCACTGGCAGGAGGGGTTAGTGGTTTCCCTGGTTCGGGGGACCACTAAGTTGAGTACAGATCTGAGATTCATTGCACTCGGCCTCTTCTTTACCATAGGAATTGAAGGAACTAGGTCGATTGCACCGCCATGATTCAAATCGGTCTGAGCTACCTGACCACCCTTAGGATTTTTCTCCGTAAAGCTGGGCAATTGCCCTGAGGGCCTGGAAGCTAGTTGGCCAGCCATTTGCCCGATCTGCCTCTTAAGACTCTTTATTGTGCTCTGGAGGGATTGGATATTATTATTCTGCTCCTTCAGTTTAGCTTCAAGATTATTAGAGTGAGAGGGGCCTTGAGAGTTCTGAAAGTTCTGCGGGATGGTTTGGCTGGGACGATTCTGAAACGCAGGATTTGAATTGTTTGGCCAATTTTGATTGAACCTTTGATTTGTATTGGAAAAATTCATGTTCAGGTTCTGATTGAAGCTTGGGTTCCGATTGAAATTCTGATTCTGGTTAAATTTCAAATTTTGATTGAGATTTTGATTCTGATGGAAACCCTGGTTTTGAAGGTTGCTTTGGCCAGAGAACTGATTGTTAAATTTTTTATTTTGCTGGCCAAAGAAAGCATTAACTTCAGCATTCTGTCCGTTCATAGGATAGAAAGGAGAGGTGTGCCCCACATTATCACATGCCAGGCATGTGACTGAATTGTACTGTCCCTGATTCTGGACAGCATTGACTTGATAGGTCGAAGGGGAAATAAATTGACACTGGCCAACCATATGGCCAGTTTGACAACAATTTTCACAAAACAGAACTTGAGAATTCTGCGGGAATGATGAATTCTAATTCGTTGGACTTGGGGACATTGAAAGAGCGGCCACCTGCTGTTGCAGCATGGCGATCAGATTTCGCATATTCACTTCCTCGATCCTAGGAGGAGGAGGAGGTGCCTGAATAGCTTGAGAGGAGGGGGCATAATTATATTTGGCAATATCCTCGAATAATGCCCACCCTCTCGCAGTGTTTTCCTCGGGAATGCCCCACTGTGAAGAACTATTGACCATACCCTTAGTGAGCTCGGTCAATCCACTGAAAAATGTGTTGACTTGCCTCTGCAAGTCCAAACCGTGGTGAGGGCATTTACGAAGAAGAGCTTGAATCTCTTCCATGCATCAAAGAACGATTCGTTTTCCTTTTGATAAAAGGTGAAAATTTCATTTAAGCATTGGGCTGTCTTGGATGGTGGGAAATATTGACTTAGGAACTCTTTTTCGAGTCCAGCCCAGGTGGCGATTGATTCGGCAGGCAAAGAGTTATACCACTCTTTTGCCTCCCCTTTCAAGGAAAACGGGAATAACTTCAACTTTATCGCATCCTCACTTACACCTTGAATGCAAGTCGTACCACATATCTCCAAAAATGTGTGTACGTGAGTATGAGGATTTTTAGATTGAAAACCATGGAAGATTGATGCATGTTGCATCATTTGGATGAGCCCAGGTTTTAGTTCGAAGGTTGGTGCAATTATGATGGGTAGAACGATGGCCGGGTTGACTTTGACTTCACCAGGCATGGCGTAGTCAGCCAACGTACGTCTATCTTCTGCAGCCATAATGACTATGTCTTCGATCTCCTCAGCTAAACGTTCCTCCAAGTCTTGATCGGCCTTATCAGCAAGATACGCAGGACGGATTTTCTTCCTGTTTGGTCGGACTATGGTTCGCTCGAGGTCGGGGGAATAGAGTAGTGGCCCCTTTTGACTTCGAGTTTGAATAAACCGAAACCAAAATCAAGTTGTCTAAACTAAAAACTAAAAACTAAAATTTAAAACCTATGAAAAGAAAATAAAAAATAAAATAAATAAAAAATAAAATAAATAAAAAAAAACAGGAGGACAGACGGGCGTCCAATTAATCTGGACGGGCGTCTGCCTGAAGAACTAGACGGCCGTTTGGGGCAAGCCAGACGCTCGTCTGATTTCCTCCAAACGGTACCGAGTTGGATTTTTCAGATGGACGGGCGTCCAATTACTCCGGACGCCCGTTTGGAAAAACAGCTGGGAAAACAAAAAAAGAAAACTTAGTGAAAACTGGACAACCGTACCGAGTCCCCGGCAACGGCGCCAAAAACTTGTCTCGGATTTTATGCTAAACAAAATATAACAAGTAATAAAATAAATCCGGTTTACCCCAAGTGCAGGGATCGTAGTATAGAGGTTAATACTGGAGTTGAGTCCACAGGGAATCGGGGTTGTTTACCTAGTTTTTATCTAACTAACCTAAAGATGTCACAACTACTATTACTAGAATTATAAGAAAATAAAAATGATTAACACGTAACAAACTAAAAACAAAAATAACAAAAGTAAACTGGACAGAAGATTAGAAATCTAAAGCCAGGAAATATAATTGCAAACGAGATTAACTAAAGTATCTACTCTAAAACCTAAACATGCAATAAAAAGTTCTAACTTAGCTGAGCAATTCAAGTTCAAACGATTCTTAATCAATAATTTAACGAACGAACAAGCAATTGATCCACCAATTCTATAACATTCAATTTCTTCTCTAGATTATCTAGTGATGATTTAACAAAAGTTGTGATTCACCTATCGTATGTATGAATTTCTAATCTCTTAGACAATTCGTTTATTAATCTTTTATCTCTCGATCCTAAAGATTAATGCTTTTATATCCAAGGTGTATGATTTCTCAATCTAGCAACCTAGAAATTAACCTAACAACTCTCGTTAATCAGATTAATGATCTAATCTTTATTACGGTGATCTAGGGTTTAATAACGATTCTCATCAAACATTAAACATCAAGCATGTAAAGTATCTATCGATTAAATTGCATAAAACAAGTAAAACATAATAAAGATGCAACTTTTAATAAAAACTCACAAGGTAATCCAAAGAGAAATCAAAGTGTTGATAGAACGGCTTCATAACGCTTGTTCCAAAGAGCTCTAGCCTCTAAGCATCGTTTGATTACTTGAGATAGCTACTAAAAAGTACATATAATTTGAAGGAATTTATCTAGGAAATAAAAAGCATAAAAGTTGTTTATGAAGGGTGGAGAACACATAAAAATCACCCCTTAGGGTTCTTGTGGCCGCCTAGAGTAATTAGGGTACATCATGGATGGAAAAACGTGGCTATTTATAAGAATTTAAGTCGGTTTTAGCTAGGTCGGCAGCTGGACGCTCGTCCAAGGGGTTGAACGCCCATCCATTATGCATAAAATCTTCGAGTCGGGCCGAGTCATGTCAGACGCCCGTCCTAGGTAAAATTGGACTCTCGTTCAGCAAAAATCTTAATATCCTGAATCCAATGTTCCTTCCTGGACGCCCGTTCATTCCTTCAAACACCCGTCCATCTTGACGGAGCTTCAGACGCGCGTTCAGTTCACTTCAAATCCAGTTTTTTTCATCTCTATCTTTATCCGACTTCATCTTTATCCTTTTTCTTCCATGTAAATCCTCACTTGAACATCTTTTTAAACTCTTTTAAGCCAAATTCGTGTATCTACAAGACATCAAAACATTGCAAAGTGTAAAATCATTCAAAGTGAAAGAAAATCAACAATAAAATCTCATAATTCAACCAACTTTGCGATTAAACCATTCCAAACATCACTTGCTTAATAAATCAAATAAACGTTCACTTTCTATGCAAAACATCAGAGTATAGAGGAAAATTGTCACGAAATAGAACGATATAAATCATAGAAAATCACCCTAAACATGTCTCTCATTCCCCCGTGCTCTGTGCTGGGGTGTTTCTTGAAGTGCCTGTAGTAGATGTGTGTGACTGGTGGAGTAGTCTGATTTTCCACTTGTAAAACAAATTCATTTCACACTTCCTTTGATAATCTTTTCACCGGTGGAATAAGTGACTTAGCTGACCACTTGTCGGTGTAGTGCCTCTTGTTTTCTCTGCCGCTGATGTTTATTGAGCTGCTTTCATCAAAACTATTCCTAACAATCAATGAAGTGAACTTCGCTGGTTACCAATGCCTTACCTGCCAAGTGAGCGCACCCAAATGGCAAAGGTTTAGTCACCTGGTGATGTCTTACATCAATATGCTTTGTTTTTTTAGTGTAATACTGGATTCTCAGTAATAGATATTGCACTTATATTATCACACATAATTGGAATTGTATTCTCCTCAATTCCATAGTCCCTTAGTTGCTGTCTGATCCATAGTACTTGTGCACAACAGCTGCCTGCTGCTATATATTCTGCTTCTGCTATTGAAATGGATATAGAAATTTGCTTTTTGCTAAACCATGATAGTAGTCTGCTGCCTAGCATCTGACAAGCTCATGAAGTTCTTTTTCTATCAATCTTGCATCCAACATAGTCTGAATCTGAATATGATATCAACTTGAATCCACCATCTTTTGGATACCAAATTCCTACATTGATTGTTTGCTTCAAATATTTGATGATTTTCTTGGCTGATAGTAACCGAGATTCCTTAGGTTGAGCTTGAAATCTTGTACAAACTCCTACTGCAAATGCTATATCAGGTCTGCTTGCGTAGAGATCCAATAAGTCATCTATATAACTTTTGATCAACATCTTTTCCATTTTCATCCTTCCCAAGAATAACTCTTGCACACATTGGTGTATATGATGTGCCACTTGTATCCATACCATATTTATGTATCAAGTCCTTTGTATACTTGGCTTGATTGATGAAGATGCCATATTCCATTTGTTTCACTTGTAAACCAAGGAAATAATTGAGCTCTCTCATCATACTCATTTGGAATTTGATTTTAATTAGATTTGCAAATTTTTCACACAGCTTTTCTTCTTCTGACCCAAAAATAATGTCATCAACATAGATTTGAACTAGTAAAGTGCTTGTTCCTTCTGATAGCTTGAAGAGAGTCTTGTCAATGGTTCCTTTGCTGGATCCATTATTGATTAAGAATTGTGATAGTGTCACATACCATGCTCTAGGTGCCTGTTTGAGTCCATATAGTGCCCTTTTGAGCTTGTATACTTTGTCTTCCTTCTCTTTGACTTGGAAACCCTGAGGTTTTTCCACATATACTTCTTCTTCTAGAAGTCAATTCAAAAATGCACTCTTGACATCCATTTGATATACTTTGAAATCTTTGTGTGCTGTAAAAGCTAGAAAGAGTCTGATTGCTTCCCATCTTGCTACTGGTGCAAAGGTTTCATCATAGTCTATGCCTTCAGCTTGAGAGTATCCCTTTGCAACTAGTCTTGCTTTGTTTCTGACAACAGTTCTTTGTTCATCCATTTTGTTTCTGAATACCTATTTTGTTTCAATGATGTTTGCCATGATGGTCTGTTAACAAGGTCCCAGACCTCATTTCTTTAAAATTCGTTAAGCTCTTCTTGCATGGTTGTAATCCAATCAGCATCTTGAATTGCATCATCTATTGTCTTGGGTTTCACCTGTGATAGAAAACAAGTTAACATGCTCTCTAGTTGTCTTTTGGTTCTAACTCTTGTATGAACATCTCAATGACTTGTTCTTTGGGGTGATCTGTCAGCCAATTCAAATCAGGCTGAAGTTGCTCTTGATCTGGTTCTTCCATAACTCCTGCTTGTGCATCAACTTCATGATCTTGTGTTGGTGCTTCTTGTATTGTATTGACTGGAACATCATCTTGATTACCAAATGTGTGGTCCATAATAGTGGATGGTACTGTTGTATTCATGTAGACTTGTCATTGTGCAGCTTCTTCTTCATAGTTGTGTAAGCTTTCACCATTTGTATTTGGTTCATCAAAAACTACATGAATTGATTCTTCAATCACCAATGTTCTTTTGTTGAGTACTCTGAATGCTTTTCTTGTGTCTAAGTATCCCATGAAGATTGCTTCATCATCTTTTTCATCAAAAGTATGTAGCTGATTCCTGTTCAAAACAAAACATATAGATCCAAACATATGCAAATGTGAAATGTTAGGTTTTCTTCCATGCCAAATTTCATATGGTGTTTTTCCATGGTGTTTGTTGATGATAGATCTGTTTTGAGTATAGCATGCTATATTTGCTGCTTCAGCCGAAAATCTCTTTGGTAAGCTTTCTTCTGCTATCATGGTTCTAACTGCTTCTTTGAGTGTTCTGTTTCTTCTTTCTGCTACACTGTTGTGGAGTCCCTGCTACTGATAGTTGATGTAGTACACCATTTTATTCACAATAAGATCTGATAACTTCATTTATGAATTTTGTTCATCTGTCAGATCTTATATTGATGATATTCAACTCCTTTTCATTTTGCATTCTCCTCAGCAAATCTGGTAGATTCTTGAGTGTCTCTCTCTTCTTGTTCATGAATATAGTCCATGTGAACTTGAAAAAGTCATCCACCACCACTAGAGTGTACTTCTTTCCACTAACACTTACGGGTGCGACTGGTCCCAAAAGATCCATATGCAAAAGACGTAGGATCCTTGTTCTTGACTGATGGGGTTATGACTTGAAAGAGCTTTTAATCTGCTTCCATTTTTGACATGCATCACTGAGACTTTATTTCTTGAATGTGATGTCTAGAAGGCCTTTAACTAGCCTATAATTTGATAATTTGTTGATGCTCTTAAAGTTGAGATGGTTCAGTCTTCTATGCCAAATCCAGCTGGTTGATTGCTTATTCTTGACAAGCAGACGTGTTTCTACTTTTGCTGTCTGTTAACCTACAACATACATGTTGTCTTCTATTTTTCCTGCAAGTACAACCGTGCTGGTTTGATTGTGAAACACTTTGCATCCTTCTTTGTTGAAATGCACATTGTAGCTTTTGTCACAAAATTGACTGATACTTAGAATAGTGAAACTCAATCCTTTAACATACGCCACATTTTGAATCTTCAAGTTGTTTTTGAACATTGTGCCTGCCCCTTTAATTTTTCCGGAGTTTTCTTTGCCTCCAAATGTAAATTTGGGTACATCAAAAGCTTTGAAGTCTGTCACCATCCTTTGTTCCCAGTCATGTGTTTGGAACATCCACTGTCTATATACCAGACATCCTACAAAACAAATTAAGCAAGTTTAGGTACCCAACACTTTTTGGGTCCATACCTTTTTAGCAGTCATGCCTCCTACTCCAAGTGTAAATCCAAAGGATCTTCTTCTTGGATGGTTGAAGTCAACAACCTCATAAGTATAAGGCATGGCAAAATGCTTCTTGATAGAATTATTCTGTTATAATCTCTACCTTTAGGTGCATTTGCATCCTTTTTCACTCTCTAATATGCATGAGGAAACTTATTTTCATATTTCTTCTTGTGTCCAGGAATGTGCCTTGGTTGTCTTCTCGTAAACACATGTTGCATGGCATGAAATGGTTTCTTGTTGTATTTTGAGGGTATAACATTCCAGTCATCCTCTGAAGGGTAAAGTCTTCCCTTACCTTTCAGTAAGCCTTTGCCTTTTAATGGCTGGTCTGATGATTTACTATGCTATTTCACTGCACTGGTCTTTGGCTTCACTGGTGCATGATGAGTAGTGGAAACCATGGTATTTCCTTTTGTTAGGTGTAGTGCCCGAAAGACAATTTGTGTAATTGTTTTTAATAATGGATGACCGAATTTATCTCACCTTAGTTACTTGCTTTGTGCTTGTAAACTAACACACTGCTGCAAACCCTAAGTATATCTGTATGTAACCACTTAACTCAGTGTATGGATTACACGTCAGGATTGAGTTAGTGGAGATATGCTTAAACTGTTAGTCCGTGGTGAACTTAATCAGAGTTTAGGGTCAATTGATTAAAACACCAATAATGCGCCCAGAACACCTTAGGGTGTGATAGTCTTATCCGGACTATCGGTAGAGGGTACCTACATGGGGCATTTATATATGATGGCATTCATATTGGACTGGACTGATTTAATCTATGTTTCTCGGTATAATTCCGTAATCGAGGAATCTTATTAAATCATTAGATGATCATATATGAATCAACCTTAATCCTGAGGTGATCACAGGGTCCTGCTTGTCTCGGCGTAGTGTTTGATGTGTTAGTTATGGTTCACTTAAATATGTGTTCCAAGCCACTTCTCATTGGCACTATCTCCTGATGAGTGAGTAGTTCTGATTTTCACAGACATGGAATCCATTCCTTCCTGCGGGAAGTAGAGAGACAGTCCCCTTATTTGTTAGCCCTAAGAAAGTGATCGATCACGGGAGCATTTGACTAATTAGCTACTAGTCAGATATGTGCACTAATTGATCATCAGGGGGTTAATGGTAAATAAGGATAAGATATTCTGTGTCGGGTTTACGGAGACATCCCACACAGAGTGGATAGTCTATGGAGGGTTAATCCGTATGTAGTGATTATATCAATGGACGCTTATTCACTCTATGGGTTGAGTATAAGTATATATCTATAATTGGTAGAGTTCAGTTTTGGGTTTATGGAGGCGTAATCCCGGAATTAAATAATTATATACATTTATTTTGTTTGATGAATATTATAATTAATTGTTGGAGCTACTGGTTATAGGTCCATGGTCCCCAATGTGGCTTCTATAATTCAGGCTGATATTCTTGTTTATTTGGGCCTCAGTGATAATTAATTGGCTTGGCTAATTAATTGATATGCATGGATATTATTTAGTTGGGCTAAATAATATAATACACGTAAAAGACATTTTATGTGGGCTTCTAAACCCTAGGGGTGGCACCATTATGGTCTTATTTAGCACAAGAATTAATTTTCTTGTGTTATGGAAAATAAAAGATATTCTTGTTATGTGATTGGTTGGATGACTTGTTATTTGATTTCCTATTGGTCAAAACATGTCACAATTAGTCATTAAGGAAAAAATCTTTTTATTTTATTTAATTAATTAAAACTTGGAGACCAAGGATTTACTCTCCTATAAAAGGAGAGTTATTCCAAGTGTAAAAGACACTAAGAATTTCGGCCACACCAAAGAAAAGAGAGAAAAAAATTAGTTTTCTTGTCTTGGGTTTTAGAAGAAGAAAAACTACAAGTTTTTCTTGGTGTTGCATATCAAGGAGGTTCTCATATCAAGAAGGGTGTCCACCAACCACCGTTTGGAGAACACATTGGAAGATCAAGGCTTCTCATCCTAAGATCTTGGCTTCTCTTCTTACTATTGGTATGATTTCTTAACCCCCTTGTAGTATTTTAAGTCCTTTAATTATGTATTGTGATGTATAAGTCGTGATCCATCCGCTGCGCGTAGATCTAACTCGTTTAGATCTAAGATCCTACATGCTTCACCTTTTCTGAATTTTGGTCCAATTTTGGTCCTCAGTTGAGATTAGGATTTTCCTATGATTCTACCCTCATCTTGACTATAGTAGCCAAGGCCAGATCTAGATCCAAACCTTTTTGGGGGTTTATAAGTTGGTTTATTAAGTGGTGCAGTTGTGCTCTTATTTGGTAGGAAGGCTTTCTCAGCCGGTCTGTCAGCACCAGATGAGTGACCATCTGTTACTTGTTGATCTATTGGGTGTACTTCCTTAGTAGTTGATTCAACTTTTAGTCCATCCAGTTCTTTCTTTAATCTTTTATTTTCCTCTCTCAGATTCTCACATTCATGTTCCAGAATTTCATGATTGATTTGAATTTCTTCAAATTTACTCATGAGATTTTGAATTAGGTTTGCAGAATCTAATGGGAGAATAGAAGATTGTGCAGTGTCAGATGTGGATGCATTTGATGAGTTTGAACTAGATATTACCTATGTTTTTTCAATTTCTTTTGCCATCAAACACAAACATGCCTGTTTATTGTCTGAGCTGGTGTCTTCTTCATCATCTGAGTCATTGTCAGAGGAATCTTCATCATTTTCACTGTTGGTTTCAGCTTTTAATGCCTTCTTGCTTCTTTTTCTATCTGAAAACTTGTATCTCTTCTTGTCTTCATCTTTATATTTCTCTTCAGGACAATCAGCCTTGAAGTGTCCTTTCTTTTTGCTATTGAAACATCTGTATTCATCGTCTTTTTTCTTGATGTCTTTGCTTGAGCTTGACTTCTTGTTTGATAATGAACTTCCCTTGAATTGTTTCTTCTTACTAAACCTGTCAAAACGTTTAATCAGTTAAAGAAATTTGTTCATTTAGTTCCCGTGTCTCTTTGCTGCTTGTGTCAGCCGTTTTGCTTTGCTGGAGTGCCACCAGTGCACTGTCTTTGTGTGCCTCTACTGGTGCACTGACTTCATTATTTAGTTCAAATTCACGAGCTTTTAATTGAGACATCAATGTCAAAGTGTCAGTCTTTGCAAGATCTATTGTTTCCTTGTGTACTGATGTGATGATTCTCCATCTTTTTGGTAGACTTCTCAAGATCTTCAAGAAAACTTCTTTCGGAGGATATTTGTGGCCAAGTTGGTGCAGTTCACTGATGATGCTTGAAAATCTGTTGTCCATCTGATCAATGGATTAACCATTCATCATTTTGAAGTTCTCAAATTTCTGTTTTGCAACAGATAATTTGTTTTCCTTGATTGCTTCTGATCCTTCATTGATGAGTGCCAGTTTGTCCCACATCTCCTTTGTTGTTTTGTAATCTTTGATTCTCATGAACATATATTACTGTCCAGATTCTTCAAGATGTGATATCTTTTTCAACATAGTCAATGTTTGCTCTCTTTCTCTCATCTTTGGTCCAATCCTTTTTGAGTCTTTGTATTTGTATTGGTCCATCATTGATAACATCCAACATTTCTTTATGAGTAGCAGCAAGATGAGATAATATTCTTATTTTATATTCATCAAAATTATTAACATTGAACAGAGGTATTTTAGACATGAAATATGCAGAGTCCATAGTCAAAGATAAAAGAAATATTTGTAGAAAGCACAGATTTGAAAACTACTTTGAAAATATGTGATCTCCTTGTTACCAGAAATCAGATTTGAACAGGTTCAGATACAAGGAACACTGATCCAATACCAATTGTTGGTCCCAGAGAAGGGTAAAAGTATAGTCAGAGGAGGGGGGGGGGGGTGAATGAATATACTGGAGTTTCAAAATTTTTTCTTCTAATTAAAAACTTTTGTTTCAAAGTAGATTATGCACACACTGAGTATGAATATTAAGCAGTAAGTAAATGCTATACTGAAAAGTGCAGTAAGTAAATGAACACAAAGGTTTATAGTGGTTCTGGGTGGAGTAATCCCTTAATCCACTCTTCTCCTATGATGATTAGAGGAATTCACTATTGTTTTTCACCAATACAATAGTAAGATTGTCCTTGGCTACACAATCTACAAGACTATCACTCAATGGTTTCAAAAGTTTAAGTGACTGAGTCTTCAACCCACATCTCCTTGGGAACAAATCCTTCAGCAGCTATCACAAAAGGGTGTAACTCTTTCTCATACTTCTCTGATTCAATTGCTGAAGATGGTGTGAATTTGATTCACAGATTTGCTGATCAATGTCAGTGCTTGATGTGGAATTGTAGCTATGAGATCTAAGTTGATCTTTAGATGTGTCTTTAGATTCAGATAAAAGGCTTAGGATTTTGACAGAGTTTCTGCTTGTTCTTGTATCTTCAAATCATTAACTTGTCTGTCTGTCAATGCCTTCTATTTATATCCTTGATAATCCTTGATTTAAAAATCCATCCATTGGCTTTTTAATATGGGGAATAAGCCTGAATTAATACTTGATTCCTCCTTGATTATATTCTCCTTGATTTCTGTGATCCGGATTTTCTTCAAACATCTATCATAAAATCCATCCTTTGATTGATTCTGCATTTAATGCTTGATATTTTTATTTTCACACGTTTTGAATAAGTATATATGATATAGCTTACTCAGCTGTTCCTTCACTAGACTGTTGCTTGACCGGTTAAGTGCTTCTGCTTACTTAGCTGTTGGTCACAGTTATTCCTTACTCAGCCGATAGAGTGTTTACTTTGCCGGTTCACTGCTTTCTTCCTTTCTTTGATTTTCTAAGAGTACTTTTACTTCACTGATCTTTGATTTATGTGAGATCAGTGTATGCCATATTTAAAAAATGAATTTCATCACTTGTAATATAACTTAGACTTATCCAAGATCATCACAGACTTCCCTGGTTATAACTCAGTCCATATGTCTTCACTTTACTACTACACTTCTTTACTAGCTTGCTGATCTTCAATACACTGAGCTGCCATCCTGAAAAATATAGTGCATGTCTGACCAAACTTATACAACATGTCAGACTCTAAGTGACCTATACAAACCATGATTCTAACTTAGTTTCAGGCTTTCTATAACAGCTAGCATGACCATCATCAAAACTATAAAATGTTCCTAACACATAACTTACATATTCGGCTTCTAAGCTTTATATAATGGTTAATGTCAACTACGAATCCTACTAACTGATGTAACAAACGTCTAACTAACTATCCCTTGGTAGGTGTAATTTTAGCTTGCTATTAGAGGTTGTAACACCCCCTCTCAAGATGAAATTACTTGACCTTGTAAATGTTGCACAAGGGATAGTAGGAAAGAAAGTTTTGAAAAGTATTCTTGTCTAGATGTTTTGTAAATAAAACTGCAAGTTGTAGATGAGTGGAGATAGGTAGGGGCTTCAATAAGCCAGACTGAAATCTTACTCTTATTACATGGAAGTCTAGTTCAATATGTTTTGTTCTCTCATGGAATATGGGATTCTTCATAATGTATAATACACTTTTGCTATCATTGAGCATATGTATAGGTCTTTGCTGTTTTATGTTGAACTCTTCCAGCAGATAGGTCAACCATTGATGTTCACATGAATCCATGGCCATAGCCCTATACTCTGATTCTGATGAACTTCTGGATGCTGTTGTTTGCTTCTTTGATCTCCAGCTTATCAATGATTCTCCTAGGAAAACTGAGAAGCATGTTATTGACCTTCTAGTGTCATCACATCCAGCGCAATGTGAATCTACATAGCATTTCAGTTCTAAAGATCCTTTTGCTGGAAACATAATTCCTTGTCCGGGTACTTTTTTCAGAAACTTCAAAAGTTTGTGTGCTTCTTTATGTTGCCACTGAGTAGATGAGTCAAGGAACTAACTTAATTTTTGTGCGGCCAATGTGATGTCAGGCCTGGTTATGCCTATGTACAAATTTGTCCAACTAGGCTTCTATAGTAGCCGTTTGAGTCTAGTTTTGGAGAATATTTGCTATGTAACTTCTGTGATGTATCCATAGGAGTTTGAACTGGTTTACAGTAAGTGTATTTGATCTTCCAAGAGTTCTAGGCAGTACTTCCTTTGTGATAACACTATGCCATCTTTTGATCTAGCAACTTCTAGCCCTAGAAATACTTGAGATCTGCAAGATCCTTAATGCCAAATTTAGAGTTGAGAAAATCCTTTAATTCCTTGATCTAATTCATATTAGGGCTTGTGAATAGCACATCATCAACACAGACAAATAGGGCAATGAATTCATCATCTGTACACTTGACGAACAGACTATAGTCTTGTTTTGATTGCTTATACCCCTTCTCAAACTTTAGCTTTATATTCCATAGCCTATTATCCTGTTTATGTCCATATAGGGACTTCTTTAATCTACATACATGACTAGGTTCTGATGTACAGCCTTGTGGAACATCCATATAGACTTCTTCAGTCAAATCCCATGCGAGAAAGCATTGTATACAGCTAGTTGTTGCGAATTCCAACCTTTAGCAACAACAATTACAAGTAAAGTTCTTACAGATGTAAGTTTAGCAACTGGGGAAAAGTATCTAGGTAGTCCAATCCCAACTGTTGTGTGTATCCTTTTACTACAAGCTTGGCCTTGAATCTTTCAACCGATCCATCAACATGTCTTTTGATCCTATAACCCATTTACACCCTATTGGTGTGTTGCCTTTTGGTAGGGGTACAATCTCCCATGTGCCAGTTTTCTGTAGGGCATCAAGTTCATCTTGCATTGCCTTTCTCCATGCCTCATCTTGCACAGCTTCATCATATTGTTTTGGATCAGTGCGTGATTGTCAGCCAAACGGACTACAACTAACAATAGGACTAGGTCAATCATAGCAGAGTATTGGGGAGTCAAGGTTGAATCCCACAGAGACTCGTAAGCATATAAGTTAACCTTGATTGAACTGTCATGATTATGGTCTATGACCAATTGTAGAATAGAGAAGTAAAGGTGGCGACAATAATGCACAAGATCAAACAATTATACTCCTATGAGTTTTATAAAGATTAGTTCTAACTATGAGTGATTAGTTATTCCTCCACATCATGCATCAATCATCGCAGTTGATAAATTTTAGATTTTTGACAGCTACAAGTGCTAATCCCTAATGTTACACTACTTTTATTGAAAGGATAGTTGGTGCCTATGTGCAATTAACCTCCTTCATTGGTTGTATTAATTCACAAGCAATAAGAAGTAGGACAAGCCGGTTCAAGACCGAAGACCTCCCTAAGCCGCTATCATGGATTCTAGCACGTTCCTAAGGATCGATTGAGACATCGTCCGAACTATTACTTCACTTTATCGTCCTTCATATTAATTTACGAATACATGCATATAGTTGATCAGGATAACAACATGTAAATTAAACCTGTCGATCAGATGTAGCTGGCGCCGATTATCATGAATTAGGGTTTAGTAGGTATTCGCAGCCGCTATAAAGACAATCATGGGCTCTGAAGAACGCAACCTTTCAATCATGATTTCTTCACCAACAGTTCAGATCTTAACATTCATGAGCTAAAATAAACTAACTACTACATAGCATAACTAATATAAACAATTAAACCATACTAAACACAAGGAAATAATGATAGATCTGCATCTATAAAGCCGTAAAATCATACCCTTGAAGACGAGTGCAGATCCTCCTCAAATCACTCCCTAGACGGCAAATCCATCGGATCCGTGACTAGAACTCATAGAGAAAATAAAAGAAGACTTTTATTGAATATAATGTATTTGACTTGTGGAAAATCGTACATTGAACACACAACTTGAGGTCTGTTGTCTCATATTTATAGCTACATAATCGACTTAGCTAACCCTAAAAGCTACCTCTCGTCCAAGAAAATGCAGTTTTGAAGGTTCTGGATTCTAGCGGCAGCGGCGGTGCTTTACGTGGCATCCAGGATATTTCTGTCGAAGGTTCTGGAACACCCTAGGTCCGTTTCTTCATCCAGCTCGGCCTATAATCGATCTCTAACACTTGGCCCAATCTTTGTAACCTGAAAACAGTCCAATAATACATGAAATAATATCAAATCAGGGAAAATGAACGTTAAATGCAAATTACTCGACTCATGAACCCGACTTATGACATGCGACTCAAATGGTTCATATAAACGGTGGAAAACTACTACTTTTAGCTTAGAATGGGTGAAATGCTGATGCATGAAGGTGTATCATTTTGAGTGTCATCAACTACCCCCCCACTAGCCTTCTACTTGTCCTCGAGCAGAGTATCAAGGCGGAATGTACCTCTAAGAGAAATACCCATCAATTACCACACATTCAGTCAAGATGTTAGGCAGAACATGCAATCAATACTTACCAATGCATCAATGTGTCATGTGATGGATCTTTTTGATAATGTATCTGTGAAAAGAATGAAGGTATAGCGACCCCACAATCTTATATTGCTTGTGTGCATACTCGCTCTTCTTGATTTCAGACTCAGGTAAACAACACGGAACCTTACTCTGGCCGGGCGGACTTGGGGACCGAGTTTTACTCGTTATCCTCGTTTGTTTCTTTTTATGCGAGGGTCGTGCATTCCATGCTCCGAGTTTTCTTCCCTCACTGTTGAAAATTGTGGTTTATTTTCTTTTTTTTCATGCTAGGGCCGTGCGTCTTATGCTCCGGATTTTCTTCCCTCTTGGCAGATTTTCTCACTTTTTTCTCTCTCACTCGCAAGCCCGTTTTGTCCCATTTTACCTTTTGTGGCATCATGATTGCTACCATCATCCTACAACAATTGGTTAAAGTATATCCACCGGAAATTATCGATTCCCGGTCTAAGATAACTTTTCATCTTATCCAAATACTTCTCACTCAGATTATGTGCGAAAGAATTGAATACAAATGGAAAAATATCAATTAATAGGCCACTACTTTATGCAACATAACACATTCTCATTCTTTCATACTAAACTTAATATGCTATATTTAACTTCAAATCACTCTTGGGCTCCTTTTCTACCAATTCCTTACTCAAGATGTGCAAAAGAGAAGCTAAAAAAATAGTGTTTTAAATTTCAAAATTTATTCCCTTTTTCGAATAGAAGCTAAGACCACCCCTACCCCCCACTTATTATAGACATTGTCCCCAATGACTAATAATAATTAAAATAAAAGGTACCTAGCTCTGGAATTGACTATCCAATCTTGATAAATCGTGGAACCGGACTGATGTTGATTTGTTCCTAGTTGCTCCATCATCCTATATCGCAAAACACTCTAAAAACATTCAGTAACATGCGCTGGGAAATAAGAAAATAAGGTGGCGGTAATTGTTCATACATGATGAATGCACAAAAATAGTTTAAGCCACATTATTCTTTATAGACCGTTGCGAGACGCGAAAACTTTAACGAGGGTAACACATGAGAATCATGAAGGAAAATATCATATATATATATCTCTAGTCGAAAGACAAAAGATATATGTGATGAAAAAAACCTTTTGATTGTCATGCTACTTTATTGACTCAAACAAACTTAAACAAACAAAAGCAACTCAGACTCCGAAGGTCCTAGTTTTGGGCCTCGGTAGGAGCACAAAAAGTGTTAATGTTCCTGTTAGACATATTTTAAT
Organism: Gentiana macrophylla; assembly: GCA_026214975.1. Lineage (NCBI taxonomy): Eukaryota > Viridiplantae > Streptophyta > Magnoliopsida > Gentianales > Gentianaceae > Gentiana > Gentiana macrophylla. The sequence continues at coordinate 10,497,935 of CM047812.1, read as the reverse complement.
TCTAATGATGAGTGCCAGACTAGCTGTTATAGAGAAAAGGCAAAAAGATGTCTAGATTGAATGTATAGGTTTACTAGAGTTTGATCTTTCTATTGGTTTGATCAAACAAGCACTATAAAGAGGTCAACTGACTTGATCAGTAGACCTATCTAGGTCAGTAGAGTGCCTAGGACCAGTTGATGGTTGAAGGCTGAGGGTTCAAACTCAGTAATGAAGGTTAAGGGATTAAACTTGGTATTAAAAGTCAAGGATATGGGATCAGAATTTAGGGAAGTATGTGATGACCTAAACTGATCACATATACCTTGTGTAGAAGGTCTAAGTTCCATAAAAGTAAAGTGATGATTGGAACTTGGTTATAATTAAATGGTGTACTCTAACTTCATAATAAAAATTAAGATGAGAAGCAGTCAGTTGAGGTGTTTATAAAAACACAGTAGACTAAAAGTCAGCTGACCATATGTGAACATCGTAGACCTATATAACAGGTGTCTGCTGAATGCAAAAGTCGAATTAATCCATGTTTTTCTGGAAGATTAAATAGATAAGGATGAATTACAATGATTGGATTAATAAGTCTGTTGGTCCCTTGGAAAGGCTAACACAAGTTTAGAGGGGGGGGGGGGGGGTGAATAAACTTGTCAGCAAAAACATGATTTAAAACAAATTACGGTTCAGTTAAAACTTGTGTGGAGTTAAGCTAACTGAACTGAGTATAAGTCAATACAGACTTATCCTTAGTCTAGTTAACCGGAAGCAGATTGATTTAGCCTTTATAAAAATATCAGTTATCAGATAGCTTGTTGAGTCAGTTTCTTAACATTGCTGTAAATGAGAACTAGATAATTATGACTATAATGAAGTAAGTAAATGCGTAAAGTAAATAAACAAGAATTATAGAGGTTCCAGGTGGCGTAATCCTGTCAGTCCTCTCTTCCCATGTGATGCGGAGGAAAATTCCACTAGAACTTCTTTGAGATGGCCCGGTTACAAAAGGTTCTAAACCGATAGTCCTTGACTAATCCCTAGCTTCACTATCTAAACACTTGTAGAACAGGTAGAATTGCTGCTCTTCAATTGTTTGAAACACTGGTCCTTGGAGGGTTGAATTGCCTCTTCACCAGCTAATCACAACCACAGTCTTCCTGACTGCACTCAACTGTCCTTCACACCTTCTTGGTGTTTCACAGTCTAAACCTTTGATAGAATCAAAGTTGAGACTTGAATCAATAACTATGATTCAATTGTGATTTGAGCTTTTCTTCTAGATGTATAAGTTATGCACAGCTCTGCATTTCTTCAAATGAATGATCTTGATCTTTCTTTGAATGCTAATGAACACTTGAAGAAATTTCTTGATCTTGCAATTAAGTATTTAGTAGGAATTCATTCAAATTGGCTTTTCCCCTTTAATTTGATTTTGCAATGGACTAGATTAATTCTTAAAATTCCTTCACCTCTCCCCATTTTTTTCTTTCTGATAGAAGTGGTCTATTTATAAGGGTCTATCTAACGGTCAAATTCCTTTGAGTTCAAATCCTTGTAGCCGGTAGTGGTCCTACTTTCTTGCTTGTACGTTTATGTCAGAACGGATAGATTATCCTCCAATCATAATTCTTGAATTGTAACGGTTGGATTTTTCCTCAGTTTAGTTAAGCCTTAGTTCCGAATCTGATTTACTGATAACATTATCAGTTTTCAGTTTGTAAGAGCTTTAACTGAATGTTTACTCTTCTTCAACAGTCAGTACTCCATTTTACGTCTGATTATGATTGACTTAATCAGAGTACACCAAGCAATTAATCAGCAAAGACATCATTGTCCTTATGTGTCTTAGCTTCCAATACAAGATCCATAAAGTCAGTTCAGGTCATCACAATCTTGCCTGAAGTATAACTTTATAGTCTCGACATAGTCTTCATAACTGAGTTCGAACCCTTTGTTCTTCAATCTTCAATAACTGAGTTTGAACCCTCGGTTCTTCAGTCTTCAATAACTGATTCTGTGACCCTCAGTTCTTCAGTCTTCTAGATAAGCCAACCGAGTCTGTGTCCCTCATCGAACTTATCTTCTTCTGTTTCATATTGGTGTATCCTGAGTCAGTTTGACTAAATACCAGTTTCCCGTTATCTCAGTTTCCTGGTTATCTCTGTTTTCTAGTTATCTCCGTTTTCTAGTGCCACTAATTGATCAAATAGATATCTTTGCCAATTGAAATTTTGTCCAAACCAAATCACAAATAGTAAATCCAATTTCGCTCCAGATAGATTGCTAAAGTTTCTTGCATTTCCAATTATGCAATTTGCTAACATCTTGGTGAGAAAATTGATTTCCGGTTTGAGTAAACTTGTGCTCCCGGTCTGTGCAACTGTGGAGTCTGCATCAATTGCTATATCTTTCAACAATTTTTCCTTCTGTTCTTTGGCCAATTTGATGGCTGTTGTTCCTCCAGATTTGTCAAACCCAAAAATCTATGTAATTAGGTCTTCAGTAACTTTGATCTGATTTCCATTGAAAGTTGTGGTAAATGTGTGTGTGCCTTCTCCTTCTAGAGCTGTACTTCCAAATTCATAGAAGTCTCCAATGCTCTCCAGACATACACTTTTCAGATTGATGTTGAATACAACATCCAATCCTTTGATTTTCTGTATTTTTGCTGCAATAACTTTGGCTAAAGTTTGATCAGTATATTTTGCAATAAACTGATCAAGAGAGATAATCATTCTAGGATCAACATGAGTAGAAGCCATTGTTTTTTGGATTTGATTGAGAATTTGAAATTTTGGAGATTTAGAAAATAGATTCAAAATTCGAGTGTAAAGAATTATAAAAGAAAATTATGGGTTATTTATAATTTGTAGCAAGGGTAGTTAAGAATTGAGTGGGACTCAAAACGTCTTGTCATAAATATTTTGAGATTGCGAAAATGAGTTGAGTGGAAAACATGGATGGTTGGGATTGAAAAAGATCATGTATTTTCTTGACATCCGTAGCTAGACAGTAGTAAGTAGAGTAGATGCGGTGTATCTCCGGTTGTACTGAATTCAAAAACTCAGTTGTAAATACAACTCAGTTTTGTGAATCACACCTCTTAAGTTCTCAGTTAGTGATATTATCCTGCAAAACAGAATGAGAGATTTTCGGTACCCATATCTGTTTGGGTCCTAACTGATTAGTTTTAGATGATATAAATTTATTTTTGACTTTATACCTCTCTTGATATTTTGACTGAGTAAAGTCAATTTTCACAAATTCTTGCTGTTTTGTCCTAATTGTTTTTCGTTTGTTCAGTTTGTGGAACTGATGTGATGGTTTATTCCAGTCTTCATCAGTGGGAAATAGTCTTCCTTTCCCTTTGAATCTATTATTCCATGAATAATATTAATTCTTAGATGGGTGAGACTTGACGATTTTTCTTACTGATCTCTGATCAGTTTTACCATTTTTAGCCTTCTGAGCCATCCTATAAAATATGTTGGCTTGGTGCTTTTTACCAACTGATTTTTGATTCATCGATTTGTGCATTTGGTGTCTTTGAGTTTTGTCGATTCTAATAATTTTATTAGTCTTCTGAGTTCCTGACTGTTGTGCAGTCAAAAATTTCATTGCAACTGAACTTGGTCTGAACTTAGAATTATGTTGATTAATAAACCCTAAACCAGATCTGTCTCCAAACGGTTTTCCAGGTTTGAACTGAACACTGGGAATTGGATAAACTGATGATTCTGTGATGTTTTTCAGTTCATCAGTTGGTCGAATTACTTTGGTTCCATTATTAGCCTTGATTAAATTGATCTTAGCATTCAATCTCAAAACTTCTGCTTTCAATAACTTTTTCTCCATTTTGACATCCTCATAATTCTTTTGAATTACCTCTAATTCCTTTCTGAGTATGTCCAAGGTTTTATTGAAGTTTTCATTTCTATGATTGTTCATGGCAGTGTGAGTGCTGGATGTAAATGCAATTACCTCATGGTGTTTGATAGGTAAGCTTCTTGTCGGAGAATCATCATCATTTAAGACTTGCTTTCCTTTATCATTGGTACTTGCATGTGCTGCTCCTAGCAGTATGATTTCCTCATCACTTTCACCTCCATAGCTCATGGGTAGAATCTCATCAGTATCCTTGGCTTTTGAGATGGATGGATCTCAATGATGTTTTTAGTCAATTTTTCTTCTATGTAATCAGCTACTCGTAGCAACTCCTTTTCTGCTTCTTCTGAGAGATCACTTAGTGATGGAAATCCTCTGGATTCATCATCTTGCGTGTTTAAGTCAATATCCACATCATTGCTAAAATGAGGTTCTGGATTTGTATGTGAACTCATAGTACTGAATCTTTCAAATACTTGATCCTGAAATTCAGAAACAACATTCTGCAAATAGTCAGTCAGGGGGTTATTCAGCCAACTTCTAATTCTAGATTCATCCATTAAGTTTCAATAAAATGCTTTTACAAATGATACAGAAAGGGGTTTTGAACAACTGGTTAGTGAGATATCTCTGGATCACTTCTAAACGGAAGAACTGCTCCGATACCAATTGTTGGTCCCTTGGAAAGGCTAACACAAGTTTAGAGGAGGGGGGGTGAATAAACTTGTCACCAAAAACCGGATTTAAAACAAATTACTGTTCAGTTAAAACTTGTGTGGAGTTAGCTAACTCAACTGAGTACAAGTCAATACAGACTTATCCTTAGTCTAGTTAACTGACAGCGGATTGATTTAGCCTTTATAAAAATATCAGTAATCAGATAGCTTGTTGAGTCAGTTTCTTAACATTGCTGTAAATGAGAACTAGATAATTATGATTGTAATGAAGTAAGTAAATGCGTAAAGTAAATAAACAAGAATTATCGAGGTTCCAGGTGGTGTAATCCTGTCAGTCCTCTCTTCCCCTATGATGCGGAGGAAAATTCCACTAGAACTTCTTTAAGATGGCCCGGTTACAAAAAGTTCTAAACTGATTGTCCTTGACTAATCCCTAGCTTCACTATCTAAACACTTGTAGAACAGGTAGAATTGCTGCTCTTCAATTGTTTGAAACACTGGTCCTTGGAGGGTTGAATTGCCTCTTCACCAGCTCATCACAACCACAGTCTTCCTGACTGCATTCAACTGTCCTTCACACCTTCTTGGTGTTTCACAGTCTAAACCTTTGATAAAATCAAATTTGAGACTTGAATCAATAACTTTGATTCAATTGTGATTTGAGCTTTTCTTCTAGATGTATAAGTTATACACAGCTCTGTATTTCTTCAAATGAATGATCTTGATCTTTCTTTGAATGCTAATGAACACTTGAAGAAATTTCTTGATCTTGCAATTAAGTATTTAGTAGGAATTCATTCAGATTGGCTTTTCCCCTTTAATTTGATTTTGCTTGACTAGATTAATTCTTAGAATTCATTCACCTCTCCCCCTTTTTTTCTTTCTGATAGAAGTGGTCTATTTATAGGGGTCTATCTAATGGTCAAATTCCTTTGAGTTCAAATCCTTGTAGCCGTTAGTGGTCCTGCTTTCTTGCTTGTACGTTTATGTCAGAACGGATAGATTATCCTCCAATCATAATTCTTGAATTGTAAAGGTTGGATTTTTCCTCAGTTTAGTTAAGCCTTAGTTCCGAAACTGATTTACTGATAACATTAACAATTTTCAAATTATAAGAGCTTTAACTGAATGTTTACTCTTCTTCAACAGTTAGTACTCCATTTTACGTCTGATTATGATTGACTTAATCAGAGTACACCAAGCAATTAATCAGCAAAGACATCATTGTCCTTATGTGTCTTAGCTTGCAATACAAGATCCATAAAGTCTGTTCAGGTCATCACAATCTTTCCTGAAGTATAACTTTACAGTCTCAACGTAGTCTTCATAACTGAGTTTGAACCCTCAGTTCTTCAGTCTTCAATAACTGAGTTTGAACCCTCAGTTCTTCAGTCTTCAACAACTGAGTCTGTGACCCTCAGTTCTTCAGTCTTCTAGATAAGCCAACCGAGTCTGTGTCCCTTAACGAACTTATCTTCTTCAGTTTCATATTGGTGTATCATGAGTCAGTTTGACTAAATACCAGTTTCCCGTTATCTCAGTTTCCTGGTTATCTCTGTTTTCTAGTTATCTCCGTTTTCTAGTTATCTCAGTTCACAACCTAGAAATATTACAGTGCTTGTCTGATTTAACTTATACAAATATCAGACTCTATTATATCCTATACATTTATATCTAGACATCTTTTTGCTTTGCACTATAACAGCTAGTTATGACACTTCATCAATGGGGTTTAGAACAATGATTGAATAAGTGATGAATCATCATCAAAACATAAATTTTATTTCCAACAAAGTCAATCAATGGCCAAGATGAAAGGGATGTTGTAAGGATTTCAGAGCCACATCAAAATGAATTAAGTCATTGGTTGACAGACTGGACTGTCAGAAGGACACTGACTGTGTCAGTAAGGTACAACAGAGGGATTTTTAGGAATATTCAGATAATATTGTAACGGTTGTATTTGAAATTCAAATCACAGGATCTACACCTATAAATAGAGCACCCCCGATTCAGATTGTAACAAAAAGAATACACACGAAGCAACTAAGTTTTTGAGCAAGAAATTGATCAAAGTGCAATCTTACCCTAATGTTACTATCTGAGCCTTAACTTACTGATCAAGGATTTTCTTCAAGTGTTTTTGCAATCAAGTTCTATCCAGTATACACATTTGAAGACTACAAGCTGTTGATCTTTTCATCCTGATCAAAAACTTGCTGAAAGCTGAATCACTTACTTGATTCAACCCCTTCTTTTTCAATAAGAACCTGAAGACAGTGAAGCACTGCTGAAGTGTCAAGGACTGTTGTGTTTTGTGGTGGAGCTGGTGAATAGGCAATCCTACCCTTCAAGGACCAGTGGAATACTTTGGAGCAGCAATCCTACCTGTTTCTAGTGTTCAGTTTGTAAAGCCATAGTCATCGGTCAAGGACAAACAGTTTAGGGTTTTTTGTAACAGCTATCTCCTCCAACATCACTGGAAAAGAGTGGATTGAGAGGATTACACCACCTGGAACCACTATAAATCTTGCCTACTTTACTTTACTGCATTTACTTTTTGCAATTTACTTTATTTGCATTCTTATCACATCAATCTAATGAACTAGCTGCTGAATCACACTACCTGCACTACTGAGTATCCAGTACTTAGTATCATCTTTAAAACAACAAGTAACAAGGCTTAATATAATATATTCCCCTACAACAAATTCAATAGCTACAATAGTCAGTAGACTGCTGAAGGTCAGCAGACTATTGAACCCTGCTGAGTTTGTCAACTCCAAAACGTTTTAAGTGTTATGTTTTTTCACCCCCCTCTAGAAATAACCAAAGCCTTTTCAAGGGACCAACAGTTCCATACACTCTACATTTTACTTATTGAAAATTTTGGTCCTTATTTCCCAAAGCTAGAAACTAGGCTTTGTGAGTTTCAAATGTTTCTATGGAATAAAAAAATATATATATTAAAAACAATAAACAAAAGCAATAAATAAGGGTTTAGAAATAGTTCTGGATTTATAGTCACTAGCTCGTCTGTACTAATACGGCTCTTTTCACTCGTATTACGGGTCGTCCAACATAAAAACTTCCAACTCAGCATCGTAATTGCACTCTAGGAAATGTTTCAGCTTGTGGCCGTTCACTGTGTAACTCCTACTAGAGTGTTCATCTTTAACATCACACGCTCCTGAATTAAAGACTTTTGTGACGACATATGGTCCAAACCATCTCGATATTAACTTCCCAGGAAATAGACGACGACACATGTTATATACTAGAACATTGTCTCCAACAGTGAAGGTGCGGTTCATAAATATTTTGTCTTGTTGGCACTTAATTCTTTCCTTATAAATCTTGGCGTTCTTATTCACCTGCAATCTAAACTCTTCTAGTTTATTCAACTCTAATAATCTATTTTCTCCGGCTAAGCCTTCGTCCATGCTTAAGGACCGAGTAACCCACATGGCACGAAGCTCTAGCTCAACCGGTAAATGGCACGACTTTCCAAAAATATCATATGATGACATCCCAAATTGTTGTCCTATAAGCAGTGATGTAGGCCCATAGAGCGCCGTCTAATTTCAAAGACCAATCTTTCCTCATGGGATTCACAGTTTTCTCTAAAATCATCTTTATCCCTCTATTCGTGACCTCCACTTGTCCACTTGTATGGGGTTGTTATGTGATGTGAATTTCCTAGAGTCCAATCTAACCGGAAGTGTACCGGGTCAATTGTAGTCTAGTATGGTGGTCAAGGTCGAATTCCACAGGGATTTGTGAGGTTAAACACTTAAAAGCTTATATTAATTCGATCTAGGTCGCAATTCGTAAGGTGGTAAATGCATAAATAAATTTTCTCGTAACAACAAAGGCGATAAAATGATAAAATAACCTAACCAAGACAATGTGTAGACTAGCAATTCTCTTGTAGTATCATGGGAATGATTTCCTACCTTTCTACCATTCGTGATCAAAAGTGTGAAACGGTGCATTCCTAAGCAAGTAGTTCCCTGATACGAGTGTATGAAACTACTCTATACCTCCTCCTTGGTCTAGGTGTTCTAACACTAATGAATTGGTAAGATAAGCACTTAAATGAAATGACAATGTCAACTATCCCCGGATAAGAAATCGAATGCCTCGAGAGGTCGATTTTACCTTCCGGTTCCTACCCTCTTCCCACACTTCACATCTCCTTTCGGTCTCCGATAAATGTGTAAATGCTCACTCTAGTTAATTACTCCAATGCAAGCAATTCATACAATACAAGTAGGAAAAGATTCACAACACTTGAAACTAAACTACACAAACAATCATTCCCAATCAACATAAGAGAATAACTAGTTCTACAACATAATCTCGGCTAGTTTAACCTAGCCACTCATAAATACAAACATTAACATATCAAAATTAACATCCATAATCATAAGAACACTTGAATCAAAATAAAGATTAAGAATTACCAATCACAAGCAAGAACTCAAAAATGGTGTTTTCATTCAACTCTAAAACCTTCAAAGGAGTCAACACTAGTGTATTTCTAACTTCAGACAAAGTAGTAGAAGTATAGCTAAGAATCCTTAATTATTACCATCAAAATCAAGACTTAATTCTACTTAAAATTCGGCTAGGAGAGCCTTAGGGGGGTGGAGGTGTCTTCAATGGGGAAGAAGTTGGAGAAGATGAAGTGTATATGATATTTTTGGTAAGTGGAAGAATGAAAGGGATCAATCATTTGCTGACTCTGCAATAATGGCATAGGCCATACCAATCTGGCATGCGTCATGTATTTTATTGAAGGATTGGCGTCGGTCACTGACAATTGGCATGCGTCAAGTCTGATGTGGTGGTTGGCTGAATGACATATGCATTAAATGCTCAACAGACTTGAATATCTCATTTGGCGCGTGTCAGCTGTAACATGGCGTACGCCATATGCATATAAAATGTCCCTAATGAGATTTATTCTCCACTGGCATGATCGAACCCTCTAACGTGTATCATTATCCTCATGGGTTAGTGTCCTCGCCTCAGCTCCAAAAATCATCTCTCAAACAATCCAATGACACATCAAATCAATATCCAAGCTCCCAGCCGTGATATCTATGCTGCAAAATAGACACAAATATACCACATGCAAATTTGATAACAAAAATAGGCTAATAAGCCTATAATAAAAGCAAAATCATGGTTTTTCTGATATTTCCTATTTATCATAATAATTTCCCAAGTTGATGTCAAAATGTCACTAATTGTATGAGAAAAGGGAATAAATCATCGGGAATTGTATAATCGGGTTGACTTACATCAACCACTCCCTACTTAGATTTTGCTCGTCCTTGAGCAATTAGAGCGATAAAGCAGTCTAGAGCCACAAAAATACAATCATTCAACATCAAGAGATGAGAGTCCAACTAGACGATGCAACAAATCAAAATCACAAGAACATGTTCCCCATGATCTAAGGGAGTAGTGGAGTATGTGGTGAATATTCCTCAAACTTTCTATCTAACTGACAACCATCAAATCACGCAAGCCTTATTCAAAGTATGCAACCCACGGTTTAAGAATGATACCAATCTGCACTAATTAGGCACTCGGAATCAAGACGTTTGGTCAGGTAGTTGACAAATCGGCTTGAAACATTCAGGCTAGGGTAGTTGGCAACCGAAGGGGAATAAAAAGGATAATCGGCAAGATCGCAAAGTCCACACCTTCTTCACCTTGACATCAAACCTCCGAATTAGTCTCCTCCCATCCTGGCATTACTTAGGATCTTACATTTTGAGCTTCAAAATTGCCGCCAATGACTCAATATTTAATAACTACGTATTTACATCTCTTATGCTTCTTCTTGACTTGAGTTTTGATTTGTTAGAAGCCTTTATTAAGCTCTCGGGATTTATGTATATTGAAGAGAAAAACTATATATATATATATATATATATATATATATATATATATATATATATATATATATATATATATATATATATTTTAAAACAAAACCAACCAACCCCAATGGGTTCCGAACTGAACTTCATAAGATGCCATCTCAACTTGTGCCAATAAAACTCATCCAACTCTTAGTTCTATGTCTCCGCCCACACAATCCATAGAATCTCGCTACACTTGCGGGAGGCCAAAGGAATATAGACCAAAATTATGCTAAAGGTCATATTATAATGAGGCTAAGCATGAACGGCTAGTTCGAGTTGTGTCTCACCACTCTACAAGGCTGAGATGGGGACATAAAGGAAAATTTTATGTTCAGGTGGGCCATTTGGCTATGGGTTAGTCAAAGTTATGCCAAAAATCAACATCCTTACTCCGTTTCCAAGCACCTGTTATTTTGTCTCGAAAGAATAACATTCTTAAGCTCAAGTTGCAAGTAAGAATATGCATGCACAATTTCATGAAAAGTTGTTTGTTAACAAATGATTGGAATGTACGTGCGCAAAGGATCACACTACCATCAAAGATTAGTGACTAACATGCACTCATGTTCCATCAGAGTTACTCATTTTATTGAAGTACTCGCTCTGTCGATTACAAGATTATAATTCATGCCAAAAGATAGTTTATACGGTTCTCAATTTCTCAAAATAATCAAGGCTAAGCGTTTTCTCAAGCATTTAATGGCATTACTCGTTGTTGGACTAACTATGCTCCCACTCCCCACTTACGAGCTTGCATTGTTCTCAAAGGAAAGTGATTAGTAAGAAAGTAGTTGGGGAAACAACGAGGAATTAAGATGAGCAAAATTTAAGATAAAAACAAGTGCAAAAGTAGTGGTGAGTACTTGGTGAGAAATGGCGTTAGCCGGAGTGTTTTGGCACATGCCAAATGAAACTGTAGCTATATTGAGACTATCCGCATGTAAATGGAGCACGTCGAAATGGTCCTAGCACACGTCCCCTTCGAGTGTAGGGAAGATGATGTGCGCCAAACCATTTTGGTGTGGGTCATGTACGTAGGAATTTCAGAAATAAGGACGGGAATTGCATGCAAGGGGGGTAAACTAGTCGTTATGCATCTCAAAAGAAGGAGCTACGTACGGATGCATGAGAATAGAAACCAACTACCATAACCATGCACAAAACAAACACAATCCCTATATTACATTAATCAAATCAAATCAAAGTTACTACAACATCATTCAGGATAGAAAAAGAAATGTTACAGCAGGTATCAAATCAACACTAGCATGATGGAAAACACAACAAACACCCAACCACTAGCCAACCAAAGAAAAAAAGAACTACTCGAACTCATAATTAGAATCATTAGAGGGGGAAGGAGCAACCGGGAAATCCCTTGGAGTGAGGCCATGATGTGCAATAAGACTTGGAAAATACTCGTATTGGAAGTGGACGGGAACCCGAGCAACATGAGTACAAAGACGAGAGATTATCCATGCAAAGGGAATGACCGGAAAGAATATGGAGAGGTTGAGAATGATACAGGCAATGTGATGGATCAAGGCACCCCAATTGATGTACATTCCCCACTTGATGGCGTAAAGCAGCAAAAGCTCATTGTCTTTCAACTCCTCAAAATTATCAGTGTGGAGAACGCGGTTGTTGACAAATGTTTCCAAGCCCTCGCATCGGGGAAGAGAGCAGATACATAATAGTCTGCATTGGGTCCTTTACGACCTCGAAAAAGCTCAGCGGTGGCTGTAGTGATTTGTGTAATGAAGCTACCCATGTCCGAGAGGTTCCACTGCACCTCATAGTGGTGGTGAGGTGGAATCTCAGTGGAAGAGAGATGGAAAACGGCATTCATTACAGCAGGAGTGAAGGGTACATGAATACCGCGAACTAGAACGGACGTGACAGACCTATCAGACGGAGCAATGGATAACATGGAGTTGAACTCATGAACCATGGTCTATTGATGCATCCATGAAGTGGTGCAACAAAACGACGCCATCCTCCCCACTCAATACGATATTCCGAGTATTCCTCGATCTTTCTCGTTTCAAAACCCGCTCGAAAAGAAATGGACGGCGGTTGAAAAAGTTGATAAACCTGGTGTGAGCAACTACCGAAGCAATGTCAAAGAACAAAACGGTGTTATCCATTGTAGGAGAAGTCATGGTGAACGTGGTGGAATAAGAAAAGAAGAAAATGGAATGGAGGTGAATAGAAGAAAGGTGGTGGTGAATGAAATTATAATAAGAGGGATGGGTTTTTATGGACAGATAAAATGTGACATTGGAAGAATATTGGTGTAGAAATTGGCTGTGACATGACTTCTCAAAGGTAGGAAAAGTAGAAATGATGCGTGCCAAAGGGAAATGATGCGCGCCAGATCAATAAAGTTGGCATCTGGGGTACTGTGTTTGCATTGGTTTGATGGTCTAGGTTAAGTTATGTGGCGTGCATTAGTGGAGAATGACGTACGCAATTCTTGTCGTTAGTGTGAGGTGTACTAAAGTGAAATGGTGCACGACAATGCAGGTTGGCATACACAAAAAATCTAGGGAACCTATGGCGCACGTCAAGAGTGAATGACGCAGGCCAAGTGTGCCTGGAACAGAAACTGAAGCTGAAACTATCAATTCCACAATGAAATGATTACCACTAACTAAGGAGCTAAGCATAGGTAATCTATAAAAAATGGGGGTGATATATTCAAAGAAAAACAAAAGCTAACAAGTTTCAAAAGAAACAAATCCTCACATACCAATACATCACAAATAAAAAACAAAATTCCCACAAACAAAAATAAAAATCATCCAAGTATCACCAGAACAACAAAATAGTTTGAACAAAATAATAAAAGTACTGCAAAAGTATCAAAGCCACAAGCGGCCATCAAAACAAGTCATAGCAAAGTTTGGTGAACAATAGTACTGTAACACCCCGGTTACCAACCCCGTCGGCCGCCGGCATTGGTCACCGAAACGTCACTTCACGACACACAGTCGCAGCAGTAATATTCAACATTCCACAACAGAAGAAACATAAACATCCACCATTCATTATTAAAAGGGGTCAAAGTAATTACAATCTCTTAAATAAAATAGAAAGACAAAGTGTGGAAATGTCAATAAAATCTTAAAGTGCCGGAAATCCAGTGAAGTGGAAACGTAAGACTGCGACTACGTGACTCTCGATACCCCGCGACATCCCCGCAATCAGCAATCATCCAAAGAAAGATACCTGCTAAGAATCTGCTCCCCATAAATGGATCATAGCAGGGTCAGACGAAAGTACAAACCGTCAACTATAAAGTTGAGTAAGAATAAATCTAGTGTACAAAAGTAAAACCACTCAAGAAAGGTACTACTACATTTATGAAGGACCCAACCAATCTATAAAAGTTACGACCTGCCCATAACAGATACCAAACATCACAACTAACCACCTAAAGGTCCCGAATGTGCACATCCCTCAAAAGGGTAAAGCCCTAGAGAGGAGGGTCCTAAAGGTCATCCAATGGTACCATACTAGATGGACCATCACGTACTGGGGTGCAAGGAAACCTTCCCGAGTTCCCGGCTTCGGGTGCTACCCTATTCGGCCCAACCATACCAATGTCTGCAACTCCCCAAATACGCTAAGGTCATTGAAGTCGTAAGGAAACCTTCCCGGGTTTACGGCTTTGGGAGCTACCCAATCCGGCCCAACCACTACGGGTCTACGAACTCCAATGCCCAAAATCCAAAACCCAATGTTACCAATACCGTTGTCTCATCCAAACACAACTTACAAAACATGCTCGTAAGGTTTATCCATAACTAACAAAGAAGAGAGAACATTTAAAGCTGGGCGCCCGTCGAAATGTTGGGCGCCCGTTTGGAAAAAGTAGACGCCCGTCCAAGATCTCGAGGCGCGCGTCCAAGAAACTGTTACATCTGAATCGATTTTTAACACTGGGCGCCCGTCCACGTAAAACTTTACATCACGAATCAAAAGTAGCCGCCAGGCGCCCGTCCGAGAATCCGGACGCCCGTCGAGTTGAGACAAGACCGGGCGCCCGTCCTCTCAATGCGGACGCCCGTCCAGCCTGGGTTCAACTAAAACCCTAAAAGCTCTCTACGCGATTTCTGAGCCATTTCTCCACAACACAGCAGCAAAACAACACTTTAGGCCCAGAAAACTCCATACAAAGGTATCATACCGACTGTAGATTTTTAACTAACACAAAAACACACTACTAGGAACGTTTAACACACCAAAACCATGGCACACAAGCATAGAAGTCTTAAATTAAACTTTTACAGCATCAAGTTAAACTTTTGTGACATAAAATTATCCTTACCGAATTGCTGCGTTCTTGAAAGCCCTTGCTAAGCTAGTAACGATCCTCAACGAAGCTCGAATCTATAAAAGAAAGCAGCGATTACCGATTTACTTAATTCCTAAACACCAAGGAGAGATTTTTCTCTCCTTCCTCCTCACAAGCAAGTCGGCGGCAAGGGAGGTTTTGAGGCTGAAAAATTTTTGCTTGGGGAAAATAAGGGAGGAAAAAGGAGTGAAAACCCTTTTTATTCATTAAGTGATTAAAACTCCTTTTTAATTACTAATAAATCCCTTCATAAAAATTATTAAATCCCATAATTTCCCGAATAATTAGATCCTTTATTAATTAATTAGTAAGTCAAAATTTCGGGATATTACATCCTCCCCCCCTTAAGACAAAACTTCGTCCTCGAAGTTCAGGTTCGTACCGGGCGTTAATCCACCCCCCCTTAAAGCACCCTTCGTCCCCGAAGATAAGAAAAAGGATTTTACGAACAAGGCTTGAGAATTGCATACCTTAGGAGAACAAATGCGGGTACTTCTGTCGCATAGCATCCTCAGCCTCCTATGTCGCCTCCTCGGTGGCATGGTTAGACCATAAGACCTTGACGATGCGAACCTCACGCCCCTTGTTTTCCGTACTTTGGTATCTAATATCTGTACCGGTACCTCTTCGTAAGTCAAGGATTGATCCAGTTCAACGACCTCCGGTTCGATCACGTGAGAAGGATCACTCACGTACTTGCGCAATTGAGATACATGAAACACATTATGCACTTTATCCAACGCCGGTGGCAAGGCTAGTCGATATGCCACTTCACCTATGCGGTCCAAGACCTCGTATGGCCCCACGTACTTGGGACTCAACTTCCCTTTCTTGCCAAAACGCATCACTCCTCTGGTTGGTGATACTCGTAGCAATACTTTATCGCCCACGGCGAACTCAATATCCGGCGGTGTAAGTGCGCATAGCTCTTACGCCTATCCTGGCGAGACTTCATCTTTTCTCGGATTATCTCTGCTTTGCTTAATCGTATCTTCGATCATCTGCGGTCCCAAAATCTTTGCCTCGGACGAATCGTCCCAACAAACCGGACTTTTGCACTTCCTACCATAAAGTGCCTCAAAGGTGCCATCTTAATCTTGGTATGGTAGCTGTTGTTGTATGAAAACTCAATAAGATCGAGCTTTTCCTCCCAAGAGCCTTTGAATTCTAACACACATGCCCTTAACATGTCTTCCAAAGTTTGTATGGTCCTCTCCGTCGACCATCGGTAGCAGGTGAAAAAGTCACTCATTCATAGCTCCGTCCCCAAGGTGCTGTAGCTCATGCCAAAACCGAGATATGAATCTCGCATCTCTATCGACACAATCTTCTTTGGGTATACCATGTAGTTTCACAATATTTCTCCGGTATGCCATAGCCAACTCCATCTTACTCCAGGTGTCTTTCATCGGGATGAAATGCGCCGCTTTGGTCAGTCTATCCACAACGACCCAAATCATATTATTCCCCTTAGGGCTCCTCGGTAATCCGCATACAAAATCCATGGAGATGGAATCCCACTTCCAAACCGGCACATCCAACGGTTAAAAGATACCCGTGGCCGTCGATGTTCAATCTTGACCTTCTGACAAGTCAAGCACTTTGCCACAAATTCTGCCACTTCGCGTTTCATATTGGGCCACCAAAAGGTTTTCCTGAGATCTTTATACAGTTTGTCTCCTCCCGGGTGAACAGAATAAGGCGTATTATGAGCTTCACTCAAGATCCGCCTCTTGAGTTCTTCGTCGGCTGGTACACACCACCGACCCTTAAACCGGATACTACCATCCTCGTGTAACGTAAAATCAGCCGCTCCATCCGTACCAATCTTGGCCTTCTTTGCCTCAATTACCCTGTCACCCACTTGTCTCGCCCGGATCTCAGCGTATAATTCGGGTTGTAAGACGAAGTCGCTTTTATCTCCGCCCTCCTGGATGACACAGATATCCATGCGGTCCAACTCTTCTCGCAATCTGATCCGAGCTACTTCCTCGCACAAGGAATGAATCGATTTCCGACTCAAAGCGTCCGCCACTACATTGGCCTTCCCTTCGTGGTATTGGATTTCCATGTCATAATCTTTAATTAGTTCCAACCAATGCCTCTGACGCATGTTGAGCTCATACGTGTAAATATGTACTTCAGACTCTTGTGATCGAAAACACCTTGAAAGTTATTCCATTACAAGTAGTGTCGCCATATCTTCAATGCGAAGACCACGGTTTGCCAACTCTAAGTCGTGAGTCGGGTAGTTACCCTTGTATGGTTTGGTTTGCCTCGATGCATACGCGATCACTCGCCTCCGTTGCATCAGTACGCAACCCAGACCATTCTTCGATGCATCAGTATAAACCTCGATGTCCTCATTCCCGTCGGGTAATGCTAGCACCGGAGCTGTGGTCAACCGTTCCTTAAGTAGTTGGAACGCCCCCTCACATTTTTCATCCCACTTAAATTGGTTCTCTTTCTTCATTAATGCAGTCATCGGCCTCGCAATCTTGGAAAAGTCTTTTACAAATCTTCGGTAATATCCAGCCAACCCCAAGAAGCTTCGAATTTCTGCCACATTCTTAGGTGTTGGCCATTTCGCCACTGCCTCTATCTTGCTCGGGTCAACGGATACACCATCTTTCGAGACAACATGCCCCAAGAATGCCACTCGTTCCAACCAGAATTCACATTTAGACAGTTTCGCATACAATTGTTTTTCTCGTAAAACTGCGCAGATTGAGCCTCGGTGCTCGGCATGTTCTTCCTTAGTCTTAGAGTAGACCAGGATGTAAGTCGATAAAGACTACTACAAAGCTGGTCTAAGTAGGGTGCGAATACCCGGTTCATTAAATCCATGAAAGCTGGCTTTGGTGCGTTGGTCAATCCGAAAGGCATGACCGTGAACTCATAATGTCCGTACCTGGTACGAAATGCGGTCTTTGGGATATCCGCATCTGCTACCCTGAGCTGGTGATATCCTGATCGCAAATCAATCTTCGAGAAGATACCTGCCCCCCGTAGTTGATCGAACAAGTCATCGATCCTTGGTAACGGATACTTGTTCTTCACTGTGACGTTGTTCAGCTCCCGGTAATCAATACACAACCGCATACTACCATCCTTCTTCTTCACAAACAACACCGGTGCTCCCCACGGTGACACACTCGGTCGGATATACCCCTTATCGATCAATTCTTCCAATTGTACCTTTAGTTCTGCTAATTCCTTAGGTGCCATACGATAGGGTGCTTTCGATGTCGGTCTGGTCCCGGGCACCAACTCCACTGCAAACTCTACTTCCCTCTGGGGTGGCATACCTGGTATCTCATCCGGGAATACGTCCCCAAAATCACGGACTACGTCAATGTCCGTTAGTTTAGGATCCCTTGTGCTTACATCATGCACGTGACACATAAACAAGGGGTACCCTCTCTTGACGAGAGATCCCAAAGTCACCACCGAAATGATCTTCACATTTGGTTTGTCCACAAATCCCTTGTAAGATACTCGCACCCCTTTAGGGCCTCTCAACGTCACCTTCTTCTGCTCACAGTCAATTTTGGCTTTATGCCGGTTCAACCAGTCCATACCCAAAATAACGTCGAAGTTCTCAAGAGGAAACTCGATCAAGTCAACCGTCAAGTTGGCTCCCAAAATCACTAATGGTACATCTCTATACAACTTAGAACATGGTACTAACTCTCCTGATGGTTGCATAAACTTACTGTCAATCACCTCGAATGTAACTAGGCCTAACCTCGAAACATGCGAACTTGCTACAAAGGAACTCGATGCACCCGAATCAAAAAGTACATAGGATAAAAATGAGTTAACCAGAAAATTACCCGTCACTACGTGGTTGCTCTGCTCGGCCGCCTCTACGCCAAAGGCGAATAATCTCCGATCCCGATTTTTCTCATTTGAAGCTGTCTTTGGCCGACCCTGATGGTCGATTTCTGTTTCCGCCAGTGGCCGTAGGTGCACCCCCCTGTCGGCTCTGTGCAGGAGTACCGCTCTGCTGCTGGTTACCCCTACCCATGTTCCCCGTGTTGCTCCCTGGAGTCCCACCCATGTTGCTTCCCGTAACCGATGCCGACCCGGCAGGTGTGGGAGCCGTAAAGCACTCATACCGTCTATGTCCAAACTTCCCGCAATTGTGACATCGAACTGCGCTTTGAACAATCGGTACCGGATGATTTCTCGGCACCGCTTGCAATGATAATAACCGTGGCCGACTAGACCCCTGAGAGTTACCCCTCACTGGCTGACCGCCACTGCCCCTGGTAAGGTGGGAATTTTCCGAAAAGGACGGTCGGACTGGTGGGTTTCCAGAATTGCTCCGCTTTTGCTGCCCCTGATTGTCCTCAGAGACACTCTTCCTCTTGTTAGTAGCATATGTCGCTTTAACCTCTCTCCGAATTCTTTCGATGTTGCATGCTACTTCACACATCTCTTTTAAGCTCGTGAAGCCCCCGCGCTGCCCCCCCATACGATCCCGGATCGCTAAATCTAAGTGTTGCTCAAACTTCACCATCTTGGCCTCTTGATCGGCACTAGCTCGGATGCATAAAGCGCCAAGTCGACAAACTTTCGTAATATTCTTGCACGGTCATATCCCCGCATCGGAGATTATCGAACTCCACCCGCAGACTCTTTCCTCTTGGATTCGGGAAAGAATTCACGCCTCGGCTCTGCTTAAACTCACCCGATTCGGTGGTACCAATACCGTTTCCCCTTGCTCATTTACAGTCTGAGCCAACCGATCTTTGTTAGCACCCCACCACAAATCAGCCACATCAACCAAGTAGAAAGCGGCTTGGTCGACCTTGGTTCCTCTGGGACGACCTAGAGTGGCGAAGATTTTCTCAAACTCCCTAATCCACCGCTCGAGTCCCTTAGGATCTCCCTTACCATCGTACTGACTAGGCCTCTGCTGACTCACGGCCCTAGTCATGCCGGTGGTTGACCCCTGAGAACGATCCTCTGTCAGCTTGTTGACCGCCTGAATCATGTCTTGATTCATCTTAACCAGCTGATCAATCAGCTGGTCCCTCCCATTTCCATTCCTAGGAGGCATAGCTAAACTACAAAAGTAAACAATCATACATTCAATTATTACCTATATCATGCCACAGAATATTTCACATATACTAACACTTACTGTCCAAATTTAATTGCAACACACAGTCACATTTCCACATACAAAGAACTTACCGTACCTTCCCTACATAGAACTCAATACCTACCCCACACATCCTCACTGTGCTTATTTTAGTAAATTTATTCTTAAGGTTCATTTTAGGTGGTGGTCCTGGAGTCGAATGTCTCTGATACCACTTTGTAACACCCCGGTTACCAACCCCGTCGGCCGCCGGCATTGGTCACCGAAACGTCACTTCACGACACACAGTCGCAGCAGTAATATTCAACATTCCACAACAGAAGAAACATAAACATCCACCCTTCATTATTAAAAGGGGTCAAAGTAATTACAATCTCTTAAATAAAATAGAAAGACAAAGTGTGGAAATGTCAATAAAATCTTAAAGTGCCGGAAATCCAGTGAAGTGGAAACGTAAGACTGCGACTACGTGACTCTCGATACCCCGCGACATCCCCGCAATCAGCAATCATCCAAAGAAAGATACCTGCTAAGAATCTGCTCCCCATAAATGGATCATAGCAGGGTCAGACGAAAGTACAAACCGTCAACTATAAAGTTGAGTAAGAATAAATCTAGTGTACAAAAGTAAAACCACTCAAGAAAGGTACTACTACATTTATGAAGGACCCAACCAATCTATAAAAGTTACGACCTGCCCATAACAGATACCAAACATCACAACTAACCACCTAAAGGTCCCGAATGTGCACATCCCTCAAAAGGGTAAAGCCCTAGAGAGGAGGGTCCTAAAGGTCATCCAATGGTACCATACTAGATGGACCATCACGTCTTTGAGGTGCAAGGAAACCTTCCCGGGTTCCCGGCTCGGGTGCTACCCTATCCGGCCCAACCATACCAATGTGCGCAACTCCCCAAATACGCTAAGGTCATTGAAGTCGTAAGAAACCTTCCGGGTTTACGGCTTTGGGAGCTACCCTATCCGGCCCAACCACTACGGGTCTACGAACTCCAATGCCCAAAATCCAAAACCCAATGTTACCAATACCGTTTTCTCATCCAAACACAACTTACAAAACATGCTCGTAAGGTTTATCCATAACTAACAAAGAAGAGAACATTTTAAGCTGGGCGCCCGTCTCGAAATGTTGGGCGCTGTTTGAAAAAGTAGACGCGCGCCCAAGATCTCAGGGCGCGTCCAAGAAACTTTGTTACATCCTCGAATCGATTTTAGCACTGGACGTCCGTCCATTATACTTGGACGCCCGCCCACCGTAAAACTTTACATCACGAATCAAAAGTAGCCCTTCCAGGCGCCCGTCCCAGAATCGGACGCCCGTCGAGTTGAGACAAGGCGGGCGCCCGTCCTCTCAATGCGGACGCCCGTCGGCTGAGTTTCAACTAAAACCTAAAAGCTCTCTACGCGATTTTCGAGCCATTTCTCACAAACACAATGACAAAACAACACTTTAGGCCCGAAAACTCCATACAAAGGTATCATACCGACTTTAGATTTTTAACTAACACAAAAACACACTACTAGGAGCGTTTAACACACCAAAAGCGTGGCACACAAGCATAGAAGTCTTAAATTAAACTTTCTGAAGATCAAGTTAAACTTTTGTGACATAGAATTATCCTTACCGGAATTGCTGCGTTCTTGAAAGCCCCTTGCTAAGCTAGTAACGATCCTCAACGAAGCTCGAATCTATAAAAGAAAACAGCGATTACCGGCAGCGAATTCCTAAACACCAAGGAGAGATTTTCTCTCCTTCCTCCTCACAAGCAAGTCAAGCGGCAAGGGAGGTTTTGAGGCTGAAAAATTTTTGCTTGGGGAAAATAAGGGAGGAAAAAGGAGTGAAAACCCTTTTTATTCATTAAGTGATTAAAACTCCTTTTTAATTACTAATAAATCCCTTCATAATAATTATTAAATCCCATAATTTCCCGAATAATTAGATCCTTTATTAATTAATTAGTAAGTCAAAATTTCGGGATATTACAAGTACTAATCAAACATCGGGAGTGGAAGTAGGAATAAATGTAGAACTGGTAGGGCGATACTCATCATCATCCTCATCATGCTGCACATCAGTATCCAAGGGAGTAAGTGAACTGGATGGAGTAAAGCTCGAAGGATGGAATAGACTAGTGCCCTGATAATCAGCTGCAAAAGGATTGGACAGCATCTGAATAGGATCATCAGGTAAAGCAGCAGAGAGCAATGTCTGGAAACTTGAACTACCCACCTCAGCACCAACAGTAGACGTAATCACTGAACCAATCAAACTCGTCCCATAAAAACCAGTACTGACCGAACCTCTATCTGCAGAAGGAAAAGTAGAGACACCACCCGAAGCCATGGTATACTGAGGGGTCCTAAAGGGAACTGGTCTTGAAGCAGCGATAGGCTAAGAAGGAACCCAGGTGGGCAACTCATAAGGGTCGGCAGAACAAGAGTCAAAATCACCAGACAACTCCCTCAAACTAGGGGCACAAGAAATAGAAAAAGCACGCTGGCCACGGATTCCTACACATAGATCATTCATCCTCTCACACAGCCTCTCAAAGCCTAACCTCACATTGGTGTCAGATGCAACCTGCCCTCCATGAATGACTGCCATCTCAGACTCAAAGAAGTCAAACCTATCCTTCACTACAGAGTCCCAAATAGGAGGACGTGAGGGGAGAGGAGGAGTTGGTTGACTCAAAGAAGGAACACCAAAAGAGGATGGAGCCATGGTTGAAACAGGGCATCAGAAGATGGAGTGGACATCTTAACATACTCAGTGTTGGTCCCTTGGGAAGGCTAACACAAGTTTAGAGGGGGGTGAATAAACTTGTCACTAAAAACTGGATTTTAAGCTTTTTAAGGTTCAGTTAAAACTTGTGTGGAGTTAAGCTGACTGAGCTGAGTCTATGTCAAACTGATTTATGCAAAACTGAGTCAACCGGCAGCGGATATAATTCTAGCCTTTTTCTTGATCTTGTTATTCTCTGTGAAAGCTCAGTTTGTGAACTGTGAGTTGTGTAACAATCAGTTCTCACTATGCTGAAAAAACAATAATAAAAGCTGTAATGATAAATAACAGAATGTAAATGCGTAAAGTAAATGAAACAAGATTTATAGAGGTTCCAGGTGGTGTAATCCTATCAGTCCTCTCTTCCCCTATAGTGTAGGAGGAAAATTTGACTAGAACTTCTTTAGGTGAGCTGTTACAAAAAGTCCTAAACAATAGTCCATGGATAATCCTAGCTTCACTATCTAAACACTTGTAGAACAGGTGGAATGGCTGCTCTGCAATTGCTTGAGTCACTGGTCCTTGAAGGGTTACGTATGCCTCTTCACCAGCTACCACCATAAACACAATCTACCCGACTGCTGATACAACTGTCCTTGTCTAATCCTTCACCGGATTGCTTCACAGTCTAAACCTTTGATTAAGAATCAAAGTTGGGCTGAGAATCAATAAATTGATTCTTGTTTGTGGTACTTCAAAGTGTCTGATTCTTGATAAGTTCTTCGTAGCTTGAACACTTGAAGAAATTCTTGATTGATCTTGTTAGCGCAAATATGATAGCAATTTGAATGAATGAGACTTGTGCACAAAATGCTTGTAATCTTGTTAATTCTTCATGTTCTATCCTTGGTGCAAAGTCCTCTATTTATAGTGTAAGGTCCAACGTTCATCTTGCTTGTGTTCGAATTGTATCAACGTTTATCTGTAACGGTTATATTTTGTGACCGTTCTGACTTGTCAGTACTTCATCCAATTAAATTGCTACTATCAGTTTGTTGGATGACTGAGTTATAAAATTGAGTTTTCTGATCAGTTTTATACTAAGTTAGTAAGTTGTCAGTTTCTTGACTGACTTGGAGCATTAACTGAGATTTTACTCTTCTTCATATATCAATACTCCAGTTTTTCATCTGATTATTATTGACTAAATCAGAGTACACCATAAGCATATATCATCTAAGAGTTCATTGTCCTTATGATTCTTATGTCTTCATACAAGATCTATAAAGTCAGTTCAGGTCACCACAAACTTGCCCGAAGTCTAACTTTACAGTCTCGACTTTCATAACTGAGTTTGTACCCTCAGTTCTTCAATCTTCTATAACTGAGTCTGTTCCCTCAGCCTTCAGTTTTAGATAAGCCAAATGAGTCTGTGTCCCTCAGTGAACTTACCTTCTTTAGTTCTGAGTGAGCTTCAGTTCTTGGTGTAGTCTGAGTCAGTTTTAGATGACTTGTCTTTCCAGTTTCTCAGATGATTTCCAGTTTTTAGTTTTATGACACTTCAATCTATTACAGTGCTTGTCTGATATATCCTATACAATTATCAGACTCTAGTAAAACTTATACATTCTGTTCTAGACATCTTTTAGCCTTTCACTATAACAGTTTGTTTCAGCACTTCATCAATGGGGTGTAAACAAACATATTCTTGAATAAGATGAATTATCATCAAAACTAAATTATTATTTCCAACAATTTCCCCCTTTTTGATGATGCCAAAATCCTCCTTAAAAGAAAAGCTTAAAGATAAACACTAAACAAAACAAAGTAAAACTGGAAACTGGATTTCATTAAGAATTTGCAAAAACTGGATCAAGTTACACAATTTGTATACTCTGAAATGAAACTTTAAACAACAGCTTTCTGTGTAACTAAGACATACTTCCTTCTTTTGTCATGAAGGCGATATTCTCCTTCAATCCTTGTAACTTCATTGTTGAAAGTCTTGAGGTAATCCACTTGGCTTGTTAGCTTCCATTTTCTCCACATAGCTAACTTTGGAAAACGACTTTCACCTTTTGTAATAACTTTCAAACTCATGGACATCTGCTTTCATCTGTTGAACCTTATCTTTGATCTGAAGTTTTTCTTCAATCCTTTTGATCCTTTTGTAATTGGCCATTTTCTGTTTATGATGGAGATCACACAAAAAGTAGTTGAGTGATTCTTCCTAATTCTTGTATCTGTACTTGGCTTTGACATGACTGTAGTCATCAACAAACTTCATCCAAAAATCTTCAGTGAGGGTTGCTCTTCTTTCATTAGGTTGACTGTATTTGAGTATCAGCTGCTCATTAGTTAGTTCTTCAACTTGTCAGATGTTTGATTTTGTAGCTGATTTTGCTTTCTTCAGTTCTGTCAACTCAGTTTCAAGCTTCAGATTTTCTTCACATAACTTCAGCTTTTCTTCCTCCACTTCCCCCTTTTTGGCATCATACAACTCATTGATTTGTTGATGTGTTGCCTTCTGATTTGTGGACATCTCTTTCTGAGAGGTGAGGACATCTCTAAGTTGAGTTTCTAGCACATAGATTCATTGATTGAGGTGCCATTCAGCTTGAGCATGAGTTTCTCGATCTTTCATAGTTGTTTGTTCAAGTTTTTCCTTCAGACTGAGAATCTCCGAAACTGAATTTGATGTCAATTTCTTGATAATGTCCAACTTAGTGTGAGTTGAGACATCAATTTTCTTCCTGTAATCCAAGTAACTGGAAACATGTGATAGAAGACCACTTAAACCATCCTTTTGATTGAGCATAATCTTCAAGCCTTCGTGGACTTGGCTTAATTCT
Organism: Gentiana macrophylla; assembly: GCA_026214975.1. Taxonomy (NCBI): domain Eukaryota; kingdom Viridiplantae; phylum Streptophyta; class Magnoliopsida; order Gentianales; family Gentianaceae; genus Gentiana; species Gentiana macrophylla. The sequence goes on along the minus strand of CM047812.1, from coordinate 10,472,377 downwards.
TCAGTTGTAAGTTTCTCAGATGGGTCTTCTTCCACTGTTTCTTGGATTTTAGACTGACTGGCATCTTCAATTATCATTAGTTGCTGATTATCATCTGCTCTAGCTTCTTCTTCTTTAATGTCAGTTTTCTGATTTCCAACTGGCAATTCTTCTTGCTGAGTATCAGTTTGCGCTGCTTGTGGTTGAGGTTGAGTCTCTGACTGCAAAACTGTACTCCTTTGAGCTTCTTTCCTTGAATCATCATCCTTATCATCATCTTTTTTCTTTAGAACATCCTTGGTTATAGATGATGTGGTTGATTCTGTTCTCTTAGCTATCTCTCTAAATCTGTTGTGGCAATTGTTGAGAAATTCTTCCATAGGAAATAGTGCATAGAGATTTGGTATTTCCAGTTTCTCCAACAATAGTTTCTCTTCATTAAGTAGAGTAGATTCTCGAGAATCTTCAGTCTTGAGCTTCATCTTTATCAGTTTGATGATCCTTTGAGCATCAAAGAGATTCTCCTTTGGTTGCAGAGATACCTGTTCCTTGTGCATAACAGAAACTTGTTTCTCTGTTTCAGGAACTGACGCCTTTGACTGACTGACAATAGTTGTCAGTTGTTGTTCCCTCTCAGTTGTTGCTAATTGACTTGAAGTACCTGGGTACAAACAACATACAACTGATTTTTCTCCTTGTGTCTCAGCTTTCATTTTAATGCCTTTTTGCTGAGCGATTTGTTGGGACACAGTTTGCCTATTGGCTTCAGGTTGGGATGTTGTTTTTGTTGAACTTGCAACTGCTGCAACTTTTGTAGTAGCAGCTTGTGCATTCTTATTCCCACCACTGATTCTTTTCAAATAATACTTAATCACTAAGCTAGGTGATTTCTTCAGTCCAAATCTGCCTTCAGTTTGTCTTCCTTCAGCTTGGGCTCTACTGTCACTTGCTACTTCAGCCAAATGTTGTTTCTTGATCTGATTGAAGATATATCCAGCCTAGTTGAACTCAAATCCATCCAAGATGACATTCATTAGGTAGATACCATCTTCAGTTAACTTACTTAGCCCTTTGTGCTGTCCGATGGCATGTCCGCTAATCCATCTGCTGAGAAGACCAAACTAAGTTTTGAGGTCCTTAATATGCGTATCAACCTCTGCTGGTTCCTTTGAAGCTGAAATTTGTCTAAGGAAATCACCGCGTTGAAGTGGTAAGCATGTTAGATCAATAGTTTTCACCAGAGGATCTTTGAAGCCAAAAAGCTGTCTGATGATGTCTTCATTGACAAAAATCTTCTGTCCATGAACTCTTGTAAGTAGAGAGTTCATCTGCATCTTCATATTTTCCCAGAATTGCAATAGACCTTCCAAGTCCAAGTCTTGTTGCAATTTTGCTTCCAGAAGATTTCGTGAACCCGGTAATCTTCCAATATTTTTAGATATAAGACTGGAGAGAAGGGTATTACTACACATTTCTTCGAATTCTTGAAGTGTGAACGTATCAGGTGCGGTGATTAACCGTTCTTCTTGAGTTTTCTTTGAAGCGGCCATTTAAGAAAAATTTCTGGCTGATTTAGAGATGAGAAAGTTTGATTGTTCGTTGGGTAAAGAGAGAGTAAAATGATTGTATATAAATGGGTAGGAGTTGAAAGGATCCACGATATTCTGATAGATTTGTACAATCTTTTCAAATTCCATCATGGTTTGTGTAACCGATGTGTACTATCTAACATAATGGGGGTATACACGCTACGAATTCTGATAGAAAAATGGCGGTAATTAAATGGGATGTAACTGTTGTCGGTTTTATCCATCCCTTTATTGACTTTGTTTGACTGAGTAAAACTGAAGCTGAAATTAGTTTTACAAAATTTGAGTTCCGTCAAATCTTCAACTCAGTTTGTCAGTTTGAAATTGTTGATGTCAATGACTGATCTGTCAAGTGACTGCACCCAGCATGACAAAGATCAATCCTTTTGACGAACCTCTAAGCTTGAACTAACCTAACTGACTTTAATAATCCCCAATTCAGTTCTCAGTTTAGCAAACCTTTCGTTGTCCAGAGGTTTGGTAAAAATGTCAGCTAACTGATCTTCAGTTGGAACATAGAGAACTGTTATATCCTTTTTTCCATATGATCCCTTATAAAGTGATGTCTCACATCAATGTGTCTCGTCCTTGAGTGCAAAACTGGATTGTCAGTTATTGCAATTGCACTTGTATTATCACACATGATAAGAAATCATTCCCTCTTATATTCCATAATCTCTCATTTGTTGTCTAATCCATAAAACTTGAGCACAACAACTTCCAGCTGTGATATACTCAGCTTCAGCTGTTGAAGTAGATATTGAGTTTTGCTTCTTGCTGAACAACGACGCAAGTCTATTTCCCAATAACTGACATGTGCCTGAAGTACTTTTTCTATCCACTTTGCATCCAGCATAGTCTGAGTTGAGTATGATATCAGTTTGAATTCTCCATCTCTTGAATACCATATCCCAACTCCTTCTATATCTTTCAAATAATTCAAGGTTCTTTTTACAACTGTGAGATGGCTTTCTTTAGGTCTTGTTTGAAATCTAGCACAAACACCAACAACAAAAGATATATCTGGTCTACTTGCTGTAAGATAAAGTAGACTTCCAATCATTCTTCGGTAGAGAGGTTGATCCACACCTTTGCCTTCTTTGTCTTCATCTAACCTGATGTTAGTTCCAATTGATGTTGAAATGCCAGCTGATTTCTCCATTCCAAACTTCTTGATCAATTCTCTTGTATACTTAGTTTGGTGAATAAAAATCCCATTATCCAGCTGTTAAACTTGTAAACCTAGAAAGTAATTCAGTTCTCCCATCATACTTATCTGAAATTTTCTCTTCATTAAACTTGCAAATTTCTCACAGGGTTGTTCATTTTCTGATCCAAAAAAGATATCATCAACATAGATTTGAACTAGAAGAGTACTTTCTTCAATTTTCATTCTGAATAGAGTCTTGTCAATAGTTCCTTTGATAAATCCATTATCTACCAAAAACAGAGATAGAGTTTCATACCAAGCTCTTGGTGCTTGCTTCAGTCCATATAGAGCTTTTCTCAGTTTAAAAACTTTATCAGCTTGTTCCTTAATTTCAAATCCAGATGGTTGTTGAATGTAGACTTCTTCTTCTAGAATTCCATTCAAAAATGCACTTTTGACATCCATCTGGTACACTTTGAATTTCTTGTGAGCTGCAAAGTTAAGAAAAAGTCTGATTGCATCCAACCTTGCAACTGGTGCATAAATTTCATCAAAGTCTATGCCTTTAGCTTGTGAATATCCTTTAGCTACAAGTCTAGCTTTGTTTCTGATGATATTCCCATCTTCATCAAGCTTGTTTCTGTAAACCAATTTAGTGCCAATGATGTTTACATGATCTAGTCTGTCTACTAGTTCCCATACTTAATTTCATTCGAACTCATTCAGTTCTTCTTGCATACCTGAAATCCAATCTGGATCTTTCAAAGCTTCTTCTATCTCTTTGGTTCAGACTGAGATAGGAAACATGCAATCATTGCATCTAGCTGATGTCTTGTTTGAACACTAGCTTGAGTATCAACAATCACCTGTTCTTCTGGGTGATCTCTCATCCATTGATAAACTGGGGGTTGTATCAAGGGATCTACATTCTGTTGAACTGGTTCTTTAGGAATCTGTTCTTGATTTTCTTCATCTTGATCATCTTGAACTGCGTCAGAATCATGTTGTTCAATTGTAGGTTGTTCAGTTGTTGAGAACTAAGGCTGATCTTGATCTGATCATTCCGAAACTCTTAATCTTCCAATGTCAACAAAAATTGATTCTGGTAAGAATGGTAACTGAGGTTGAGAAACCGGTTCTGGTATGCTTTCAGTTTCTTCACCAGGAAAGTTTGGTTCATCAAATACTACATGTATTGATTTTTCATGCTTGAGTGTCCTTTTGTTCAGTACTCTGAATGCTTTGCTGACACTTGAATATCCCAAAAATATTCCTTCATCAGCTTTGGGCTGAAAAACATGAAGTTGATCTTTTCCATTATTTTGTATGAAACATTTGCTTCCAAAAGCATGAAAATAGGAAACATTTGGCTTTCTTCCATTCCAAATTTCATAAGGTGTCTTCTCATGCCTTTTATTCATGAGAGCTCTGTTCTGTGTATAGCAAGCTGTGTTGATTGCTTCTGCCCAATATCTTTCAAGCAGGTTTACTTCACAGGTCATAGTCCTTCCTGCTACTTTGAGTGTTCTATTCCTTCTTTCAGCTACACCATTCTGTTGAGGCGTTGTTGTTGCGGCAAGTTGATGTAAAACACCATTTTCTTCACAGTATTCAATAATGACTTTGTTGAGGAATTCAGTTCCTTTATCCGATCTTATATTCACAACTGAAACACTCTTCTGATTCAGTTCCTTTGCTTGGTTTCACTTTTCTTGGTTAAGAAGATAACCCAGGTGTATCTTGAATAATCATCTACCACCTCCAATGTATACTTCTTTCCACTGATACTGATTGGTGTGATAGGTCCAAATAAGTCCATATGTAGTAGCTCTAGGACTCTTGCTGTTGAATGCTGAGATTTTGTCTTGAAACTGGCTTTCACTTGTTTTCCTTATTGACAAGCATCACATAAACTATCCTTTTTGTATGTAATCTCAGGTAATCCAATGACTAAATGTTTCTTGACTAGGGTGTTGATGTCGTCGAAATTAAGATGACTCAGTTTCTTGTGCCATAACCAGCTGACTTCTGATTTGGTATACACAAGTAAACAAGTTTCTGCAACTGCTGTAGTCCAATCTACAACATACATATTCCCTTTCCTTCTTCTAGCTAGAACAACTTGAAATGTTGTTTCTCTAACGACAATGCAGAAATATTTATCAAATGTGACTCTGTATCCCATGTCGCAAAATTGACTGGTGCTAAGTAGATTGTAATGCAATCCTTCTACATAGATATATTTTTGATTGTGAGTCCATTTTTGATTAAAGTACCATAACCTTTGGTGAATCCAGGTTTGTCTTTGCTTTCAAAATTAACTTTTGGTCCATCCTTGGAAATAAAATTACTCAGACAGTCCTTGCTCTTTGTCATGTGTCTTGAGCATCCACTGTCAAAGTACCATATATCTTGCAAAAAAAATTAAACAGTTCTAGGTACCCAACTCTGATTGGGCCCATGGGGGTCAGTTGTCAGTACAACCTTGGGAATATATCCACTAGGTATCCTTCGGATATTGTTGCACTTGTTTTCATATATGAAGCCACATTCCCATAGTATCTATGCTTGGACCGTGTCTTATTTATATGATCTCTCAGATCCTTTGACTGAAACTGATTTCCATGATGTTTTCTATTATTGAAACTTGAATAAAAACCATCATCTCTTTTGTACCGAGTGCGGGGTGACCTTGGTGCGAGAGTCTCTCGAGGGTCAAGTGATTCTATCTTGACCTTTAGGTGAAACTTGTGATAAGTTTTCTGTCTGAATTGATTGCTTCTATCAGTTTTAATAGTAGATTCAGAGAAATTCCAGTCATCATCAGTTGGAAATATCTGCCTTTCCCCCTGACTTTGTGAATCTTTGAATAATTGATATTCTTGGATTTACTTTGAATGAAGTTTTTCTGGTTCTTAGCCTGATCAGCTTTAGTAGATTCAGCAGTTGGTCTACCTTTTTGATTTTCATGATGTACAACTTATTTACCTTTTTGGTTGACCCTATTGTTGTTTACAGCTGACTTCTTTGAAAAATGACGCTGTGACTGATTTGATTCATGTTGAACTGTTTTGCTGGTTCAACATGCTTCTTAGTTTAAGGACATTGTTCAGCTATGAACTTAACACCAGTTTTGGTATTTGGTTCAGTTTCCTTACTCGTTCCTTCCTTTGATGTTTGCTGAGTATCAAATCCTAAGCCAGTTCTATCTCCATAAGGCTTGCTGTTAACGGTGAATTTTATGGTTTTTATCTCTTTATTCCGTAACAATATTCTTCGTATTTTATTACTTTTTGTAGAAAAGTAGTAGTTTAATTTAAAAATTGAGGGGTTGTGTATGAAAAGGATTAAAATGCAAATTCGAGCTATTTATGTGGTTTATTGGTCATTTTCTATCTATATATATATTTCTACAATATTCATGTTTTTACCCCCTTGTAGATATACATTTTCGAGCTAAAAAGAGGATTAAATGGTGTCAAGGATCGAGTTTATACGAAGGAAACAGATAAAGATGAGAAAATCACTTTTTGACCAAGTTGAACGCACGTTTGATGTAGCGACCATCTGGCGGCGTCCACTATTCCAGCATCAAGCGCCCAGGAGGAGATATTTGATTCAGAGTTGTGAAAATTTCAGCAGACGAGCGTCCATTTTTGCATAGGACGGACGTCCAAGAAGACTCGGCCCGACTCGATGAATTTTGTGAAGACTGGACGGGCGTCTACCTTTCTGGACGGGCGTCCAATAGCCGACCTAACCCTAGCCGCCTTAAAAATCTATAAATAGCAGCGCATTCTAAACCCTAAAATCATATTTTTACACATAAAAAAAAAACACACAGCAGCCGCATATCCAAAAGAGCGAACTCAAAGATGAACTCTTCCATCCCAACAATCATGATCACCAATATGATTGTTGGCTAAGCAATTCGCGGTGGGACAACGGAGGAAACCAATCAACAACCACACCAACTAGACGATTTTTAGCTATATCTTAGTGAGTTAAATTTATGATTTTTCATCAATTGGATATTGTTATATTGTTTATGTTTTATTTGAATCGAGAGATCGATGAAACTATCTTTTTGATTGAATTTATATGAGAGTATTGTTCAAGCTTTGATCTTTTCAATTGATGCAATTAATTGTAATTCAAGAGATTGTTTATGATTAATTGAGTAGAGTATTGGAGACAACCTCATGATCGTGTTATGCATGTCAGTTTAGTTTTGCTTGAGAAAGAATACGAAACCCTAGAAATTGATTAAAGAGATTTAATCGAATTCGTGATTTGATCATTACTAAAAATCGTATCTTTAGAGCGCAATCTTGTTGGGGTTGGTTGGTTGGTTGGTGGATTCTCGTTGCCTTGCCGTTCTTTTAATTATTTGATAAACCGATTCATTCATATCAACTTTTATTGCTACGTTTAGTTATTTTAAAGATTCTAGTTTTCACCTGTTGTTTTTCTGCATATTTCTGTTCGCAGAACGATATCGGACGCCCGTCCACATAAGTGAACGCCCGTCCAGTGTCGTTTTGTTCTATTTTCTGCTATTTTCTGTTTCTAGTCATAGTTTCTAGATTATAATTAATATATACCTTAGTTTTAGATAATAATTTGTGACATAATCGATACAATAAGCGTACTTAATCCGATAGAGCGTTCGATTCCCTTAGGGCGACCGGTAACACCTTTACTATGAGCCTTGCACTTGGGGTGTTCGGTAATTATAAATTTAAAAAAAGTTTTTACCGAACAAGTTTTTGGCGCCGTTGCCGGGGAATCGGTAACGGTTGTCGGATTCTTCGTAGTGTAGTTTTCTGTGTCGGCAGTATTTTGGCCATAACTTTCGGCTCGAGTGTCCGTTTGGCGCGCAGGACCCCAATTCGGAAAGCTCGTTCCGACGCCGACGACGTGGTGAACGGCCTATGGCGTTCAGCACCATTTTCAAGGTCAAAATCTGCTATCTCCCTTCCGTTTTAGCCCTAGAATATTTCAACACGTTTTTTTTTTCACCGTCTTAGTGTTTTTCCTGTTTTAAGTTTTTCGTAGGTAGGTTTCTTTTCCTGTTTCTGTTTCTATATCTTTTCTAAATTAAAAAAAGAAAATAAAAAATGAAAAAAATATAAAAAATATAAAAATAAAAAGAAACTTTCTGAACGGGCGTCCAGCATTTGAACGCCTGCCCGCTTCAATTTGTCTTACGAACGCTAGTTCGGTGTGACTGAAGCAGCGTTCACCTCCAGAATCCTCTTCTCTTCTTCTCTCTTTCTAAACCTCTAAACCCTCTTATCCTCTCTACATTCGTTCTCATCAACCCTAAGGTTGATTTCTTCCTGTTCTGCTCTTCTGGTTTATGCAAACCAGGAGTAAGAAGGGACCTCTTGCCTTTAATCCCGAACCTGAGCGATCTATTATCAGGAAAAAGCTCTTCCCTAATCCAGACAATATGGCTAACGAAGTTCCAAATCCAGATCCTCAAGCCCAAATGAATCTGATCCTTCAACAGATGCAGGCAATACAACAACAACAGAATCAATTTCAACAATTCCGTCAGAACCAGCTAAACCAATTAAATCAAGACCCCTATGCTCCCTATCTTGACCAAGACTTTCTGGAAGGGCATAGACCTATTCGCCCTCCAGACATGGGGCAAGTGAACTTCGATCTGAAAAATGGAGTGGTAGGACTGGTCCAAAATAGTTCTTTTCATGGCACTGCTGACAAAGATCCTCATGACTTCTTGTCCACCTTCGTTCAAATCTGCGAAGCAGGCCACTATCCTGGTGTTGATTCTAAGATTGTCAAGTTAAAACTCTTCCCGTTTGCTCTAAAGGGTGAAGCAAACCGTTGGTTCAAATCTTTTGCCCATCATTCTCTCCGTACCTGGAATGATGTCAAAAGAGCCTTTGCTCTGAAGTTTGTCTCACCTGGGACAATCATGGACATGAAAAGGGAGATAGCCACATTTGAACAACTTGATGGTGAGGGTGTGGGGAAAGCATGGGAGAGACTAAATCTGTTGATGAGGAAGTGCCCCAACCATGGATACAATAGACATGAGCTACTAGAGTTATTCTACAGAGGTGTCTCTCAACCAAATAGAGACTTCCAAGATTCAACTGCTCATGGATCATTCCTAGGAGGAGGTGATGATGCTGCTTACAGGGTAGCTGAAACTATAGCAAAGAATAACATGTGGTCAACTCCAAAGAAGACCAATGTTAGTGGGAATAAGAAGGAATCTGCTGTGAGCAATTCTGAGACTAAGGTGTTAGTTGCTCAAATGGAAGTAATTAGCAAGCAGCTAGCCAATTTACAAATGCAGCAGCAACAAGGGCCGTCAGATGTGAACTACCTGGGAATGCAGGCGGGAAATGAGATGAATGAGGAAGTGAATTTAATGGAGAATCATAACCAAACCTTCAGAAACTTCAATCAGAATCAGAATTATTCCGGATTTCAACGTCCCAATCTTAATCAAGCCAATGCACCACCTGGCCCATCCAATTCAAAACCTTCTTTCAACTCAAATTATCAAAGACCACCTCCTGGGGTGGTTAATCAATCTCACAATCCTAACTCCCAAAGACCTCAAGGTGGTTGGAATCAAAACCAACCTCATAACCAAACCACCTCGTGTGTTCCTCAACATAAGTTTGATGAGCTAGTAGACATGGTGAAGATCCTGGCTACTAGTGTCAAGACAATAGAGAGACAGGCTGGTCAGATGGCAGATCAACAAGCAAACAGACCCCACGGTAAACTTCCAAGTTATACCGAAAGAAACCCTAAAGCAGATATCAATGTTTGCACTGCCATCACACCTCAATGAGAGTATGGAGACGAAGAGTGAATGAGGTTACTTTAAGAAGTGGTAGCGGCGGGACCGGAAAGATGTCGGAAGCGAGTAGCCCCTCCCGACGCCATAAGTTCAGGAGGGGCAATCGGAAGTTAAATACCGAAAAAGCAGCAAGTGAGGAGGAGCTTAATGATGATTCTTCGGGTGATGAAAATGATTACGATAGAGAAAGCGAGGAAAAGTCGGTGCATTTGTACCCACGACAAAGAAGAGGAAGAAAAGTTTGTCAGATGGAAGGATAAGGAAGACGAAGCCATAAAAAATCAAGCCATGAACAATGATAAAGCCCTTCCTTATCCACCGAAGAAGAAAGAGAATACCCTCAGTCATGATGAGAAAATATGACGGTGTGAGGAGGATGCTTAGAGATACCAAAGTGAGTATACCCCCTAGTGAGGTATTGGTGAAATGCCCAAGTGCTCTAAGTATCTTAAGGAAGTTTGTGGAAGCAAGAAGAAGCTTCAAGGGATGGCAGAAGAAGTTTTAAAAGAAGAGTGCTCTATGGTTTCACAAAAAGTTGCTACTAAGCGAGGTGACCCCGGGAGACCTTCAATCTCTTGTGAGATTGAAGGCCACATGTTCCAAAACGTCTTATGCGACTCGGGGCCTCCATAAGCGTGATGCCATTGAGCGTCTGCCAAAAGCTCGGTTTAGATAAAAGAATGCGGAACGCGCCTATTTCTCTTGGATGGTAGACCGATCTTCTGTCGCTTTCAGCGTGACGGTTGTGTTGCTAATGTTCTTCTCCGTGTTGAACATTTGGTTTTCCCTACTGATTGTGTTATCTTAGACTATCCACCAAACAAAGAGATGCCCCTAATTCTAGGCCGGACCTTTTTGGACACCTCTGCCGCCCTCATCGATTTCTGTATGGGTCAGATTACGCTTAGAGTCGATGATACATATGTTACCTTCACACGAGGGAAAAGTCCTGATGAAACCTTGATTGAAGAAATCTCGTTCGTTGAAGCAATTTATGAGGACGAAGAAGATGCCAACTCTGAAGAAGCGGTAGAGCTAACAGAGATAGGTGTTTTCGAAGCTATAAACATTAAAGATCAAGCTGACTGTGGACCATCTTTGTTTCATTACAGGCCGTAGTCACTGACGGGTCGTCTTCACAACTTGCTCACACTGAGCCTGTCAATGAACAAGAAACATGGAGATTCCCAGCAATGAACGATGATTTCAAAGAGCTGCATCAGGAAGACTTTAACCCTGTAGAAGAGGAAGCCCTGATGGGTAGTTGGGATGAAGTGGATTTCTGGAGAGAGACTACTCATTGGGAGGTTGATGATTGGGAACAGCTTGCAGAGGAGCTAGAAGAAGAAGAGTTGAGAAAGATGATCAAGCATAAGAAGGAGAAAGCGGGTCTTTGGAAGGATCCTATGGATGATGTGATCCAAGACCTTTCAGGGTTATACCTCGGGAGGATGAGGTATTCTTGACCAACCACTTCAAGCCCATAAGGAAAAAGGTGGCCCCTTAAAATCCGGTATTGAGCAACCACCTACCGACTTGGAGCTTAAACGCTCCGCAACACCTTAAGTACATTTTTCTTAAGGATGGTTATAAGTTACCCTCGATCATCTCTTCAAAACTCGAGCCCAAGCAAGAAGCACTGGCGATAAAAGTGCTTGAAAATAACATCCTCGCGTTCGGATGGCAAGTGGGTGATATCCGAGGAATCGGCCCGATGTGTGCATGCATAAATCCGAGCGGAGGAGGGAGCTAAGAAAGTCGACAACCCCTGGCGAAGGTGAATCCGCACATCGCAGGAGGTTGTGAAGAAAGAAGTCATAAAATGGTTAGATATGGGAATCATCTATGCAATGGCCGGACGGTGAGTGGGTTAGCCCCACCCAAGTTGTGCCAAAAAGAAGGAGGTATTACCGTGGAAAAGAATGAAAAGGGGAAGAAGTAGCTTTACGCCTTGTGGGCAGCTGTGGTCTCGCATTGACTATCGCAGATTGAATGAAGTCACCGCCAAAGACCATTTCCCCTTACCTTTCATTGACCGACTTCTTGAAAAAGGCGAGTGGTCATAAGTATTATTGTTTCATCGATGGATATTACGGTTACTTCCAGATAGCCATCGACCCTAATGACCAGGAGAAGACTACGTTTACGTGTCCATCAGGCACTTTTGCTTTTCGCAGAATGCCTTTCGGGTTATGCAATGCACCAGCAACATTTCAACGGTGGAGAAATGTATGGAGGTCTTCATGGATGACTTCTCAGTCTATGGTGATAGCTTTGATGAGATCATGGAAAATCTAGATATGGTACTTCAACGCTGTGTTGAAAAGAATTTAGTGCTTAACTGGGAGAAATGCCATTTTCTAGTAGATGAAGGATTTTTTCGGGACACAAGGTGTCGAGATCGTATTCAGTTGATAAGGCTAAAGTAGAGGCCATTGAAAAGATGGCGTACCCGAAAACAGTGAAAGAGGTACGAGGTTTTCTAGGTCATGTTGGCTTCTACAGGCGGTTTATTCAGGATTTTTCCACCATCGCCAAACCCTTATCTAACCTTCTGAAAGATGATGTTGAGTTCTTGTTTGATGAGAAATGCAAGGAAGCTTTCAATTGCCTAAAGGACAAGCTCATAAGTGCCCCTATCTTAATCGCACCTGACTAGACTAAGCCTTTTGAATTAATGTGCGATGCCTCTAACTACGTAGTGGGTGCAGTTTTAGGCCAGAGAATTGATAAAAAGTTCAGGCCCATTTACTATGCGAGCCGCACCTTGAACCCGGCTCAATGCAATTACACCACGACTGAGAAGGAATTCTTAGCCGTCGTTTTTGCTATCGACAAGTTTAGAAGTTACCTTATAGGGTCTCAAGTTGTGGTTTGGACAGACCATGCAGCCCTACGCTACCTTTTGGACAAAGCAGATGCAAAACCAAGGTTACTCAGATGGATTCTAATTTTGCAAGAGTTTGACCTGGAGATCAAAGATAAGAAGGGTAGTGAAAATATTGTGGCTGATCACCTGTCTCGCCTAGTAAATGAGGGTGGCGAAAATCACAAGGACATAGGCATTGATTTTCCAACCGAGCAATTAATGAAGCTAGAGACTGTGAGGCCGTGGTATGCTGATTACGTCAACTACTTAGCAGGTGGGCATTTAGAGGAAATGACGTATCAGGAGAGGAAGAAGTTCTTTTCTGATTTAAAGTATCTCGTGTGGGAGGATCCTTATTTGTTCAAGGTGCAGAAAGGCGGGTTGCTTAGAAGGTGCGTTCGGAGCATGAACAATTGGATATCTTGGAGCAATGTCATAGTGGTCCTACATTTGGTGGGCACTACGGAGCACCTAAGGCAGTCACAAAAATCCTTCAAGCTGGTTTTACTTGGCCTACTTTGTTTAAAGATCTTCAAGGCTTTTGCAAAGGCTGTGATAGATGCCAAAGAGTAGGGAGACTCAGTAATAGGATGGAGATGCCTTTGAGGCCTATCTTGGAATGTGAAGTTTTTTACGTCTGGGGCATTGATTTTATGGGACCGTTCCCATCATCATTCTCTAACAAATATATTCTGGTCTATGTGGACTATGTTTCCAAGTGGGTATAGGCCATAGCCACCCAAACCAATGATCACAAAGTTGTAAAGAAATTCTTGCAAAAGAATATCTTTACTAGATTTGGCTATCCTAGAACCCTTATCAGTGATGAAGGTTCGCATTTCTGTAATGCACCATTGGATAAAATTCTTGAGAGCTATGGTGTCAAGCATAGAATTGGTACACCATACCACCCCCAAACTAGTGGCCAAGTCGAGGTGAGCAACAGAAGTCTAAAGCGGATTTTGGAGAAAACTGTGAATTCCAATAGATCTAACTGGAGTCTGAAGTTGGATGACGCACTTTGGGCTTATCGCACTGCGTTTAAGACCCCTATGGGTACGTCACCCTTCCAAATGGTTTATGGCAAAGCTTGCCATTTACCAGTTGAGCTTGAGCACAGAGCTTACTGGGCTATTAAATTCTTGAATTTCGACAGCCGGCTTTGTGGGGAAAAGAGATTATTGCAATTGAACGAGCTCGATGAGTTCCGACTCCGTGCCTACGAGAATTCGAGAATCAGTAAGGAAAGAACGAAGGCACTCCACGATGCTAAGATTAAAGATCGGGAATTCAAAGTGGGAGACATGGCTTTGCTGTATAACACCAGGCTCCATCTTTTTGCTGGTAAGCTTAAATCTAGATGGTCCAGCCCTTTGAGATTCTTGATGTTCATCTGGTGGAGCCATTACGTTGAAAGGCACGGCGATCAACCGTTCAAAGTCAATGGTCACAGGATTAAGAAGTACTTTGGGCAACCCAAGGAAAAGCCTGAAGTACTATACTTTCAAAAGAGAAATGAAACGGTTGAGTCGTTTATTTGTGAAGAGATTCCATCCAACTTCTTTGGAGTGGATGAAGACATTATTACCCCTAGCCTTGCAGATCCTTCTGTCAATGCTCCTAAGCCTGTTAGCATACCTCAGCCGAATCTGAGAAACAGGAACAAGAAGAAAAGAGTCAGTGTTGTCTGGAGAGAAATATTTCATGATCTTCTCGTGCACTTGACTTGTTGTTGTGGTGAAAACCATTTCCGTCCTAGTCATTCTGATTCTGACAGAGAAGTAGTTAGCCTCATACCCAAGTGGCCTGATCCAGGTTGACTTGGTTTATTATGTCAAGCTAATGACATAAAAGAAGCGCTACTAGGAGGCAGCCTAGTCTTTTAAGTTACTTTTTAAGTTAAGTTTTTAGGGCAGTAGGAATAAAACCGTGGTGATTTGTGTGTTGGTTATCCTTGTCCTATTTGTGAATGCTTTATTTGCCCATTTCTGTGTGCATTCATGTTTACTCATATACCCCTTGTACCCCTAGATTATATGCTATGTCGAGTGTTGCAGATACTGTTGAGCGGTTTTTGCCAGTTATCACTTTTAGTGTTGTCTGTTCGTGATACGAGCTGCAGCGGTTCATTCATGTTACGGCCTGACCATTGTCAACCTACAGCCCGACAACCACTTTGAAACCAGCTAAGTATTATTTTCTTTTATTTGCACATTCTGAGGACATCATGTGATTTAAGTGTGGGGGGTGTCTAAATTGGGTATGTTATCATGCTATATTTCTGACAATGAGTAAATGTGATTTTCTCGGCAATTTTAAAATTTTTCAAAGTAAACTTGGATAATTGTAAATCTTGAGCATGTAATTGAAACAAATGGTTTGCTAGTTGTAGTTTCCTGACAATGATTTTATGTGACTTTGAGAGATAATTATAGCATGCTTTTACTGATTTGAGATAGTATTCATTTCACACTCACGAAAGCCTTTGATATTGAAGCAAAAATTTTGAACTGTATCCTTTCACTACTTTAGTGATTTATCTTAGAGAGATTTGTTCTTAATAGTACCAGTGAAGTAACACCTAAGTTCAGAACGTGCACTGTGAATATCTGAAGGTTTGAATGTGATAAGTGAAACGTAACTAAGTTCTTGGAAAAAATATATAAAAAAATGAATAAATGGGTGTGTCGGAAGCTGGTTAATGATTGGAGTGCGGTAGGGCATTATCTCGAAATGTCCTATTCCATTATGATGACCAAAAGCTCACGACAGTCAGGAAAAGCTACCCTATGATTTGAGTAAGGTAGGGTGTTATCCCGAAACATCCTATTCTACTATGACGGGTAAGAGCTCATTTTGATGTGCGTCAAAGAAGAAAAAAAGAAAGTGAAAAAAAATTAAAGACTTTGTTATCGTTGAACTTATACCCAGTATAAACCGAATGATATGCTGTAGGGATTATCCTACTGAGTGCGCGGGAAGACTTTGTGAGGAATGACTGCTGCCTATACCTAGGATAGTCATTAAAATTATTTGAGAGGATATTTGTTTGAGAGGATTGTGAAGATTGAAAAGGGCTTGTCACAAACACACAGAATCTATCTCTATGTTGGTATCACTTGCTATAGTTGTTGTATATTTTGTTACGTGAGTTAGGGATCTATGTGGATTGCATGAAAGTGAGCTAGTTTTGATTGTTTTGTTCGGGACGAACAAAAGTTTAGTGTGGGGGAGTTGTTAACGGTGAATTTTATGGTTTTTATCGCTTTATTCCGTAACAATATTCTTCGTATTTTATTACTTTTTGTAGAAAAGTAGTAGTTTAATTGAAATATTGAGGGGTTGTGTATGAAAAGGATTAAAATGCAAATTCGAGCTATTTATGTGGTTTATTGGTCATTTTCTATCTATATATATATTTCTACAGTTTGCATGTTTTTACCCCCTTGTAGATATACATTTTCGAGCTAAAAAGAGGATTAAATGGTGTCAAGGATCGAGTTTATACGAAGGAAAGAGATAAAGATGAGAAAATCACTTTTTGACCAAGTTGAACGCACGTTTGATGTAGCGTCCACTGAACTGGCGTCCACTATTCCAGACTGGCGTCCAGGAGGAGATATTTGATTCAGAGTTGTGAAAATTTCAGCAGACAAGCGTCCATTTTTGCGTAGGACGGACGTCCAAGAAGACTCGGCCCGACTCGATGAATTTTGTGAAAACTGGACGGGCGTCTACCTTTCTGGACGGGCGTCCAATAGCCGACCTAACCCTAGCCACCTTAAAAATCTATAAATAGCAGCGCATTCTAAACCCTAAAATCAGATTTTTACACACCAAAAAAAAACACACAGCAGCCGCATATCCAAAAGAGCGAACTCAAAGATGAACTCTTCCATCCCAACAATCATGATCACCAATATGATTGTTGGCTAAGCAATTCGCGGTGGGACAACGGAGGAAACCAATCAACAACCACACCAACTAGAGGATTTTTAGCTATATCTTAGTGAGTTAAATTTATGATTTTTCATCAATTGGATATTGTCATATTGTTTATGTTTTATTTGAATCGAGAGATCGATGAAACTATCTTTTTGATTGAATTTATATGAGAGTATTGTTCAAGCTTTGATCTTTTCAATTGATGCAATTAATTGTAATTCAAGAGATTGTTTATGATTAATTGAGTAGAGTATTGGAGACAACCTCATGATCGTGTTATGCATGTTAGTTTAGTTTTGCTTGAGAAAGAATACGAAACCCTAGAAATTGATTAAAGAGATTTAATCGAATTTGTGATTTGATCATTTCTAAAAATCGTATCTTTAGAGCGCAATCTAGTTGGGGTTGGTTGGTGGATTCTCGTTGCCTTGCCGTTCTTTTAATTATTTGATAAACCGATTCGTTCATATCAACTTTTATTGCTACGTTTAGTTATTTTAAAGATTCTAGTTTTCACCTGTTGTTTTTCTGCATATTTCTGTTCGCAGAACGATATCGGACGCCCGTCCACATAAGTGAACGCCCGTCCAGTGTCGTTTTGTTCTATTTTCTGCTATTTCCTGTTTCTAGTCATAGTTTCTAGATTATAATTAATATATACCTTAGTTTTAGATAATAATTTGTGACATAATCGATACAATAGCTGTACTTAATCCGATAGACGTTCGATTCCCTTAGGACGATCCGGTAACACCTTTACTACGAGCCTTGCACTTGGGGTGTTCCAGTAATTATAAATTTAAAACAATTTTTTACCGAACACTTGCCAGATTTGAATCCAGTAGCTTAACTAGATTGAGCAAAAGATTCAGCTGCTGTTGTTGCTGATGCGGTAAACTGATACTGAGTCTTTCCTTTATCAGTTCTACTTAGTTTTAACGTGTTCAATTCATCTTTCAATCTTTTGACTTCTAGAATTGGAACTTATTTCTCAGCTTTGATTGCTTCATAACCAGCTTGTATGGTTATAAGTTGACTCATCAATTCATCAAGAGTTTCTTCTAATTCTGAGTTCTTTGGATTGGAATTGGCTGTTGAAGAACAAGCATTTTGCATGGAAATCAAAGCTGAACATATTTAGAATTTGATTCACATACCTCATTGGGATCTTTCATGTGAGCCATCAAAGCTGTGTCATCAGATAATCTTTCTGTACCAGCTTCGTAGTCAGACTCATCTCCAGCTAATAATGCTCTTCTGCCGGTTCTTCTTTGCTGAGTCTTCTTCGCATTCAGCTTTATAATGTCCAGGTTTTTTGCAGTTGAAACAGAGATACTCATCATCCTTCCTATTGTCAGGAGTTTTCTTGATGTATTTTTGAGTTACTGGTTGACTATTCTTCATCCTTCTGATTCTGCTCATCATAAGAGCCATTTGTTCTTCCATTTCATCCAACTGTTGAAGATTATTTGTGGATGTTTCTTGAGAGTCATTAGATGCTGCTGCAAGTGCTGTGGTCTTTGGTTCTTCTAGAGCTTTGATTATTGCAGTTGTGCTTGTAAAATCTTCACTGAATTCATAAGCTTTCAAATTTGAGAAGATTTTAAAGGAGTCCTCTATGTCAAGTCTTCTAGATTCTTCCATTGCAGTGACCTTCATCTTCCAACATATTGGCAAGGCCTTCAAGATTCTTGTATTGATTACTTTCTTTGTGTATTCAATCTTGAGTAGGTCTAGTTCATCCATAATAGCACTGAATCTTGTCTCCATTTGGTCAATGGTCTCTCCGGATTTCATCTTGAAATTCTCAAACTTCTGTTGTGCAATTGAGATTTTGTTCTCCTTGAATAAGTCAGTACCTTCACATAATAACTGAAGTTTCTCCACATTTCCTAAGCGGTTGTGCAATCTTTCACCTTCAAGTACGTTTTGCTATCAAGAGTTCTGAGGATAAAGTCCATAGCAACATTGTTGAGATTGTTTCGCTTGCGATCATCACTGGTCCATTCAGCCTTGGGCTTTGGAACTCGAACTTGATCTTCACCAACAGTTTGCATGTGGGTGATCTGGATTGGTCCATCAGTGAGCACGTCCATCATCTCGTTATGAGTAGCAGCTAGAAAAGCCTGCATACGATGTTTGTATTCATCAAACCTATCCATGTTACACATCAACATTTGTCTTGAATACTGATTGCTATCCATTGTGAGTGAGTGAAAACTGATTATATAAAAACTGGAAACTGAGCTTTCTAATTAGAACAACTATAGGAGATATAGATCAACTAAGTTTTTAACAATTACTTGTTAAAGAAACACTGCTCTGATACCATGTGTTGGTCCCTTGGAAAGGCAAACACAAGTTTAGAGGGGAGGGGGTGAATAAACTTGTCACTAAAAACTGGATTTTAAGCTTTTTAAGGTTCAGTTAAAACTTGTGTGGAGTTAAGCTGACTGAGCCGAGTCTATGTCAAACTGACTTATGCAAAACTGAGTTGTCTGGCAGCAGATATTATTCGAGCCTTTTTCTTTATCTTGTTATTCTCTGTGAAAGCTGAGTGAGCTAAACTGAATTCTGGTGAATGTCAGTTTGTGAACTGAGAGTTGTGTAACAATCATTTCTCAGTATGCGGAATAAACAATAATAAAAGTTGTAATGATAAATAATACGCAAGGAGATGACATGACGACGATGCTCTCAAGCCTCGGCATACCTTGCCTTTTGGTTCACTAATCACTACATTCTGTGAGGGAGCCGAGTGCCCGGTGTTAGGCGGCGATTCTATGTGGAACCAATGCCTATCCTATCTTTGAGTTACGTCCCACCTTTTTATCGTTTCACGGCCACGATCAAGAAGGGAACCCGAGATGATGATCTGAAGCCAACCCGATCAATTTTGCAACTAGCACCATTCAATCAGGATGGGATTAAGTATTTTAATTTGAGTGTTGGCATTTCCTATAGTTAACGAGTTTTATTTTGATTCATTTCAACTAGTATGTCGTGTTATATAGAGCAAGTTTCTCTGTTTCCTAAATTCGAACTTATGTAATGTTTTGGACTTGTTGAAATGTATTGAAATGTGATCATTAATTAATGGACTTAAAATGTTTAAGGAAATTGTTATACCTTTTACGGTCCCATTTTTTTTTGATTGATTACGGTTTGGACTAATCTCTGTAACGAAGTTGAGCTTTGTTTAAGATATGTGTTGCGTTGATTATTTTTCTCTACGCTATGGAGCCAATGTGCTGTCGAAACGAATCGCGCCGAAGTCCTATGACTTGTTCAAACTTCCACGCTTATCCAGAGCTAAGTTCCTTTTTACGACGTATTATTTCGGTTTTTTATACATTGGGGACAATGCATGGTTTAAGTGGGGGTACAAGTCACTTAGCTCAAATGAGTAATTCCATATATCAAATAATCAATAAAATGAAAAAAATAATATAATATTAAAACTCTTAAATTTAGAATCACATTTACTTTTGTGAAGTCCACGATAATTATATCTAATAAGAAGTAAACCATAACTTATGTAGCACGTGATCACTTTATACTCCTGCGATTTCTTGATTAGTAAACTTAATGATATTCATATTGTCCGTTGCAAGTAGTTGTTTATTATTCACTTATTCAATAATTGAATCGAGATGTACTACGCTTGTTATAAAAGGTAAAATTATAATGTGTACATTGCATAGATGATTGATTATGCTTACCAAAGTGTCAAATTTATCGTCGGATGTGTTCCTAAAACTTCTAGCCACAAAAAGTCGAGTAATAAGCTTGAGGCGCTGTGTTTGACAATGTTAAAACACTTTGGGCTTGTAGTAAATTACCAAAGTAACCCAGTTTGGCTTGTGGTAATATTCGATGCTAATATTTGATCTAAGATAGAGGATGCTCTAGAAAGTTGTCCTTCTTGAGATTGATAGTATCTGAAAAATATGAAGATATGAAAAGAATATTCAACTCTTTAAGAGGCTTTGAGTAGTACTCGGTCTCCAAGTCCAAAACCCTATAGATACGCTCTTGCTTATTATTCCGGTGCTTGAAAAATTAAAGGCTTAAAAAGTGGGAATACCAAGTTGGTAGGTTAAGACTACGAAGTTCGCATAAGCTCTAATCTTGCTACTGAATGTTTAAAACTCAATGCACATGCACACAACACATCGATTCATGATGAATAGTGGATAATGGATAAGCGATGAGCATAGAGGATATGAGTTGATTCGAGTTTCTTGTGTCGTGATAATCTTGTGACCACTGGAAAGTAGTTCATGGGAATAACTTGTTGATATTTTGATCGGGACGATCAAAGGCTAAGTGGGGGTAGTTGATAACGGTCATTTTGTGCCCGTTATTCTATGACCTTTATCCCGATTCTAGTTTAAAGGAGCTATAATAGAGTAATAATAAGTCGTAATACGCTTAATTTACATATGTCGAGAGTTACGATTCATTATTATGTATTAAGAGGTTTTATTATATTATTTGATATTACAGATCTGTATTTTATGTGATATTTGTAGTAACTCATTTGGGAGCACAAGGATGGACTTGGAAAAGCTTTGATGGATCTGAGACAAGTTCGAAAGGCCCAAGACGAAGTAAAAGAGGAAAGAGCCCAGGAGCATGTAAGGCTCGGTCGTGGCCGAGCCCATGCATTCGGTCGACCGAGTGGGCCTACTGATCCAGAAGAAGTTCGGCACATTATTTGAGTCGGCTATAGGTTCAGAGTGTCGGTATTTTAAGTCGGTTTTCTATGACGGCCGAGGCTCTATATAAACACAAGTCTTTTGTATTTTTTTATTATGCATTCACCAATACTATTTCATATTTACAAATAAGCTAATAAGGATTCTTAGGGCTTGCGGCTAGGGTTGCAAACATGTAAGCCCTAGTTTATCTTCTTGTTTTCTTTTAAGTAATCAATTTCCAATTATGCTTTGATTGTGCGAGTAGGTATTCATATCTAGATGATGTAGATCAGGATATGACGTTAGGGCAATGGTGATACCTTGTCTATAAGGATCCCAAACCCTACGTCCCTCTACCTAACATCTACGGATGAATCTGTGTGTTTAATTTACGTGTATTTAGATTAGTCTATATGATGTCACGATGATTCATTGTATAATTCGATTCGTATATGAAACGCTGAATGTAAATGCATAAAGTAAATGAAACAAGAGTTATATAGGTTCTAGGTGGTGTAATCCTGTCAGTCCTCTCTTCCCCTGTGGTGTAGGAAGAAAATTTCACTAGAACTTCATGAGGTGAGCTGTTACAAAAAGTCATAAACAATAGTCCTTGGCTAATCCTATCTTCACTATCTAAACACTTGTAGAACAGGTGGAATGGCAGCTCTGCAATTGTTTGAGTCACTGGTCCTTGAAGGGTTACGTATTCCTCTTCACCAGCTACCACCACAAACACAGTCTACCCGACTGCTGATACAACTGTCCTTGGCTAATCCTTCACCGGATTGCTTCATAGTCTAAACCTTTGATTAAGAATCAAAGTTGGGCTGAGAATCAATAAATTGATTCTTGTTTGTGGTTCTTCAAAGTGTCTGATTCTTGATAAGTTCTTTGTAGCTTGAACACTTGAAGAAATTCTTGATTGATCTTGTTAGCGCAAAGATGATAGCAATTCGAATGAACGAGACTTGTGCACAAAAATGCTTGTAATCTTGTTAATTCTTTGTGTTCTATCCTTGGTGCAAAGTCCTCTATTTATAGTGTAAGGTCCAACGTTCATCTTGCTTGAATTTGAATTGTATCAACGTTTATCTTATAACGGTTATATTTTGTGACCGTTCTGACTTGTCTGTACTTCATCCAATAAAATTGCTTCCTTTACAACGTTCGAATGTACTATCAATTTGTTGGATGACTTATAAAACTGATTTTCTAATCAGTTTTATACCGAGTTAGTCAGTTGTCAGTTTCTTGACTGACTTGGAGCATTAACTGAGATTTTACTCTTCTTCAAATATCAGTACTCCGGTTTTTCATTTGATTATTATTGACTTAATCAGAGTACACCATAATCATATATCATCTAAGAGTTCATTGTCCTTATGATTCTTAGGTCTTCATACAAGATCTATAAAGTCAGTTCAGGTCACCACAAACTTGCCTGAAGTCTAACTTTATAGTCTCGACTTTCATAACTGAATTTGTAACCTCAGTTCTTCAATCTTTTATAACTAAGTCTGTTCCCTCAGCCTTCAGTTTTAGATAAGCCAACTATGTCTGTGTCCCTCAACAAACTTACCTTCTTCAGTTAAGAGTGAGCTTCAGTTCTTGGTGTAGTCTGAGTCAGTTTTAGATGACTTGTCTTTCCCGTTTCTTAGATGATTTCTAGTTTTCAATTTTACGACACTTCTATCTATTACAGTGCTTGTTTGATATAACCTATACAATTATCAGACTCTAGTAAACTTATGCATTCAGTTCTAGACATCTTTTAGCCTTTCACTATAATAGTTAGTTTCAGCACTTCATCAATGGGGTGTAAACAAACATATTCTTGAATAAGATGAATTATCATCAAAACTAAATTATTATTTCCAACACTCAGGGATGTTAGGGCCGATCATAATATTAGAAGGAGGAAACATAGAGTCACTAGGCAGACGCTGAACCTCAGGTCGGGTGCAAAGCTCATGAATTAACCAAGGCAGGGGCATATTACCATCATTACGAGGTGTAAGAGCACAGTCCACTGGCTCTTGGTAAATATGATACCCTACATCTACAGACACGCCGGTGAAGATGGCATAGGCTAAACATGATTCAGGATAATTGAAAGTATTGATCTAATGTGAGGGTATGATATTGTGGCTAATGAAGTGCTTCATCACCCTCATGTCCTTGGTTGCACCACTGAACTTAAAATGCTTATCTACCCAAGTAGCAGTAGGATTAAGATAAGTCTGAGCCTCCCGAGCCTTACCGTAAAGGTTACCCTCTTCCTCTAATTTCCAAACACAAGCAAAGGTGGTCTCAGCGGGATTAGGATACGGAAGAGTTCATTGATAACCTTGGCTGAAAAAAGGACAGACCAGGTATGAACTTTGACTGACCCCTCTGCCGCATTGATAGGGTCAGCAGCAAGAGTAGCATAAAATTTAGCCACAACGGTACCATTGACCATAGAAGTATGATTGGCTGCTAAATCTTCCCATTTACAATCCTTAATGATTCTGGCAATTCTAGGGCTGACCAACTTGAACTCGATGCCATGCTCAAAATGCAGAATACGCTGAATGAAGTAAGAATCAAAAAGTCTCTAAGCTTTCTTACAAGTGGCTATTTAGGGGAAAAGAGAGGGTTGGGTCAGTAGGGGTAGTTGTTCGGGATTCGTCAAAGGCATTGGGGTCACTAGTGTCCTGAATTTTTCTCTTCTTGCTAGATTCATCCTGACGATTGCTACTAGGATGGACTGAAGATTCGGACATGGCTAAGGGTGTTCAACAACTATCCAACAATACAACAATATCAAATTAAGCCCTTCCTCCAGTTTCAATCAACACAATGTAACAACAAACTAAAATAAATTAATTGAAAAGGAAGAGTAAGCCAACATACATTGTTTGATTGAGAAGGAGACCGGAAAAAAGATGAAGAGCCACCGGAAAAGATGGAGACACGCTGGAAATGAGAAGAACACCTACTAGCCAACACGGTTGCTCCTCTTCAATGCGAAATTCAGCGAGAATGGACGAATAGAATGGAGTGTAGTGTTTGGTAGGGTTGAAGAAATGGAGTAAAGGGTGTGGTGAAGGTGGAAGACTGATGGAAAATGGGAGAGAAAAGGGTTGAAATTCGATGGGATATGGAGTTATAGGGAGAGAGAAGAGGAGAAGAACCATATAAATTCAAAACTGCTCTAATTGACGCGTGCCATGAACAAATGGCATACGCCACTTCCTTCTTAGCCCTAATATCCTAGAGAACTGACGCACACAAGTCCAAAAGTGACACACGCCACAAAAAATGCCTAAACTCTCTGAATAGCTACAGTAAAATTGGCGTGCGTCATACATATAGATGACGTATGGAAAAAGTATTTTCCACACCAACCAAAGTTGAAAAGTACAAATATTCACCAAACTATCAAAATAATTATAAAAGGACTCAAATTTATCAATTAACGGGCTGCCTCCCAGTAGCGCTTTTGTTTAACGTCGTTTGCTCAATGAGATTATACGGTAAAGATGATGGAATTATACAGATTATCAATTAGGGACACTACAAACAATTACTCACATAAGCACATAGCAATTAAGCATACAGACCAACCAAAGGATGATGCTTAGCAAGAAAATTGAAAGATAGTACCCGTGGTGTGCTATATTTATAGTCTATAGCTAGACTATGCAATCCTTCAGTCCAACGGAGGGTCTTCCAGGAACATCGCCTCCTACTCTTGAGTATGCCCTCTTTTTCAATAAAGTGTTTGATGCGATGAACATTTGATATGAATGTCATCTTGCCATCACTAAACTCAACTGCACCGGATGCATATACCTTCGTAACAACAAATGGACCTGTCCACCGGGATCTAAGCTTGCCTGGAAACAATCTCAATCATGAGTTATACAAGTGCACTTTATCCTTCACATGGAACTCTCGATCAAAGATCTTCCTGTCATGAAATGACATGGTTCGTTCCTTGTAAATTTGGGCATTCTCGTATGCATCAAGGCGAAACTCGTCAAGCTTGGTGAGTTGGAGAAACCTATGATCTCCCACAATCTTAGGGTCAAAGTTAAGGAACTTGATCGCCCAATAAGTTTGGTGCTCCAATTCAATGGGCAGATGACAAGACTTGCCGAAAACTAATCATTACGGTGAACATCCAATAGGTGTCTAAAAAGTAGTGCGATAAGCCCAATGTGCATCGTCAAGCCCCACCGATCAATTCTTACGGTTAGTGTTCACCATTATTTCAATGATCCTTTTCACCTGTCGGTTTGACACTTCAACCTACCCACTTTTTTGTGGGTGATACGGTGTGCCGACTTTGTGTTTTACGCCAAAAGTTTTCAAGAAGTTTAGTGAATGTTCGGTTGCACAAGTGCGAGCCTCGGTCACTAAAGATGTTCTTCTTTAAGAATTTCAACACTACCTTAGAATCATCAGTGGGGTAGGCTTGTGCATCAACCCATTTAGAAATGTAATCGACCATTACTAAAATGAATTTGTTACCTAGCGAGTGAGGGAATGGGCCCAAGAAGTTGATGCCCCAAACATAAAATATCTCACACTCCAAAATAGGTTGGAGGGGTATCTCATGACTCTTGGACACATTTCCCCACTTTTAGCATGCAACACATGATCGTGCAAAATGATATGCGGCCTTATAAAGCGTAGGCCAATAGAATACACATTGTAGAACCTTGTACGGCATTTTCCACCCTCCATAGTGGCCTCTGGTGTCTTGACCATGGAAAAAGGAGAGTATACTTAAGATTTCATCATCGAGAATGCATCTTGTGGGAGATCATACAACCGTATCATCAGCTTTTCAAACAACCTATTACAAAAATTGCTCCCTCCATCACTAGTTATGGCTCTCGGCACCCAAAACCTTATCAAAATGTTTCACTTAAGAAATCTCAGGACAACCCTGGCATCATTTGGAGGTGGGCCACCACCTCCACCCATTTGAAAACATAGCCGACTGCTACCAGGATGTAACGATTCGATTTTGACGATGTGGTGGCCCAACAAAATCAATTCCCCAATTATTGAATAGCTCTACCTCAAGGATACTATGCAGTGGCATCTCGTTCCACATATAAATGTTACCAGTCATTTGACAAGAATGACAGGCTCTTGTAAAATCGTAAGTAGATTTAAATATTGTCGGCCATTAAAACCCACACTCTAGTACATTGGCTGCTGTCTTGTCTGGCCCATAATGGCCTCCAACTTCACTTGAGTGGCATTGGCTCGGAATACTGGAATTTCATAATCATGGATGCATCTCCTAGGAATGTTATCAGAGCACATCTTAAACAAGTAGGGATCATCCCAGTAATAAGGCTTTAAGTCCGTAAAGAACTTTTTGTTATCCATACACATGAATTCTGGTGGTAGGTACCTTTCTGCAAGATAATTCACAATGTTCACAAACCATGGTTATACCTTTCCCACTCTTGATGTATTGTGTCTAGGCTGAGATTCGACCAGAGCGACTATTGAGATGTCAAATAGTTGTTAATCTGGAAAATACTTGTTAGAAATAAAATTTGAGTTTTGATGATGATTATCTTATTTATCTATTTTTTTGTTTTCACCCCATTGATGAAGTGCTGAAGCTAGCTGTTCCAGTGAAAAGCTAAAAGATGTCTAGAACTAAATGTATTGGATTTATTAGATTCTGATAATTGTATAGGTTATATCAGACAAGGACTGTTATAGTTAGAGTCATAAAACTAAAAACTGAAAATCATCTAGAAAATTGGATACTGACTTAAACTGAAAATATGACTCAGAATCTAGAACCAAAAATGTAACTCAGAACTGAAGAAGGTAAGTTCACTGAGGGACACAGACTCGGTTGACCTATCTAGAAGCCGAAGGCTGAGGGAACAAACTCAGTAAATGAAGAACTGAGGGACATAGACTCAATTATTAAAGAATGAAGAGCTGAGGGATCACACTCAGTTATGAAAATTAAAGCCGAGACTGTAAAGTTAAAATTCTAGTAAGTTTATGATGGCCTAAACTGACCTTATGGGTCTTGTACAAAGACCTAAAAATCATATGGACAATGATATCTTAGATGATTTATTAAAGATATTGTGTACACTGATTAAGTCAAAAGAAATCAGATGAATAGAGTACTAAGTTTTGAAGAAGAAGTAAAAACTCAGTTAATGCTCTAAGTTAGTGGACAAACTGATAACTGACATACTCAGACTAAAACTGATCAAGATACTTAGTTATAAGGTCAGTCATCCAAAGAACCAAACTTACATATGAACGTTACAAATCAAGGAATGTTATTGTATGAATCACTGACATGTCAGAACGGTCACTAACATCTGAACGTTTGACCTCACACTATAAATAGAGGACTTGGCATCAAGGATCAAAACACAACAACAACAACAACAAGAGAATACAAGCCTTATTGTGCCAAAGTCTTGTTCATCTGCATTGCTATCAATATTTGCGCTCAAACAAAATCATATCTAGAATTCTTCAAGTGTTCAAGCTACAAAGACACAATCAAGAGTCCGGCACTTAGAAGAACCACAAGCAAGAATCAATTTATTGATTCTCAGCCCAACTTTGATTTTTATCAAATGTTTAGACTGTGAACAATCCGGTTCAAGATTGGCCAAGGACAGTTAATGTCACAGCAGTCGGATAGACTGTGTTTGTGGTGGAGCTGGAGAAGACGCAATACAACCCTCTAAGGACCAGTGTTTCAAGAAGTTGCAGAGCAGCAATCACACCTGTTCTACAGTTGTTTAGATAGTGAAGCTAGGGATTAGTCAAGGACTATCAATTAGGACTTTTTGTAACCGGCTACCTCAAAAAGTTCTAGTGGAATTTTCCTCCTACATCACAGGGTAAGAGTGGACTGACAGGATTACACCACCTAGAACCACTATAATTCTTGTCTGATTTACTTTACGCTTTTACTTTCTGTTATTTAGTTTAATAGTATTTGTGATTGTTTTCATATAAGTTTTTCATACAGTATAACTGATCAAATTAATTTCTTTCTCTCACTGTTCACAAACTGACATTCACAGGAATTCAGTTTTGCATTATTCATCAGCTTATTCATAGAAACAACAAGATCCATACAAGGTTAAAATATATCCGCTGCCGGTTGACTCAGTTTCAGCATAAGTCAGTTTGACTTATACTCAGCTTTCAGCTCAACTCCACACAATTTTAAACTAAACCTAATCTAACTTAAAATCTAGTTTTTGTGACAAGTTTATTCACCCCCAGTAAAATGTGTCAGCCATTCCAAGGGACCAACAATTGGTATCGGAGCAGAGTTTTCTGTTTTAGATTGTCAGATCAGATGACTAGTCAGTTATTCAGTTCTGACAATATCCTTTAGTTGTCCTCCTGAAAAAGCTCAGTTTTCACTTTCCAGTAACTCACTTACACTATGGATAACAATCAGTATGACAGACAGAAGGTCATATGTAATATGGACCGCTTTGATGAATACAAACGTTGTTTGCATGCTTTTCTTGCTTCCACTCATGATGATATGATGGACGTACTTACTGATGGACCTATTCAAATCCCTTATATGCAAACTGTTAATGGTGCACAAGTCAGAGTCCCCAAGCCCAAAAGCGAATGGAATAATGATGATCGGAAAATAAACAATCTCAACAATGTTGCCATGGATAACATCCTCAGACCTCGACAGCAACATGTATCTGAAACTCAATGATTGTACAACTACAGAAGAAATGTGGGAAAAACATTAACTAGTGTGTGAAGAAACTTATTCTATCAAGGAAAATAAAATCTCAGTTTCCAAGCATAATTTCCAGTACTTCAAGATGAAATCAGGAGAGAACATCGAACAGATGGAAATAAGATTCAACACAATAATGGATGAGCTAGCACTTCTCAAGATTGAATATACCAATCATGAAAGCTTTACCTATGTGTTGGAAACTGAAAGTCATAGCAAAGGAAGAGTCAAGATGACTTGATGTAGAAGATTCATTCAAAATCATCTCAGATCTGAAAGCTTATGAATTCAGCGAAGATTTCACAATCACAGCAGCAGTGATCAAAGCTCTGGAGGAACCCTAAACAACAGCTCTTGCAGCGGCAACCAATGACAATCAAGAAACTTCCTCTAGCAATCTTCAGAAATTAGATGAAATGGAAGAACAGATGGCTCTCATGATGAACAGAATCAGAAGAATGAAAAGTGGACAGCCAGTCACTCAGAAGTACATCAAAAGGAATCCTGAGAAAAGAAAAGATGATGAATATCTTTGTTTTAACTGCAAAAAACCAGGACATTACAAGGCCGAATGTCCAGAATTGACTAGAAAGAGAACTCAGCCAAGAAGAACCGGGAGAATGGTTCTCTTAGCCGGTGATGGATAACATTATGAAGCTGGCACTGAAGGAATCTCAGATGACACAACTTTGATGGAACATATGGAAGACTCAAATGAGGTTAGTGAATCCAATTCTAAATACACCTCAGCTCATAATTCCATTCAGAATGCTTGTTCTTCAACAGCCGGCTCTAATCCTAGAAATACAGAATTAGAAGAAACTCTTAATGAATTGATGAATCGGCTGGTAACAATACAAGCTGGTTATGAATCAATTAAAGCAGAAAGAGAAGCTGAAATTCTAGAAGTCGAAAGATTAAAAGCTAAATTGAACATGTTTAAACTGACCAGAAATGACAAAGGAAAGAATCAGTATCAGTCTACTGCATTGATCGCGTGTAAGTCACTAACATCGTTATTACTAGCAAGAATACTAGGTACATCGTAGTATAGTAAATGCAAGTCAAGGTCGATCCCACAGAGACAATGCAAGTCAAGGTCGATCCCACAGAGACAATGCAACTATAATTATACACGATTCTAACTTAATTAAGAAGCAACTCTTTTGGTCCAGTACCAAATCTTCGGGAAAATAGCATAGATGCAGAATTACGATCTTGGAAACATGCACATAGCATTTAACACATATTCCATAAAATAACGAGCCTATCTATCCTCTCTTGAGCAGAATTCAGGGTGAATATAGGTATAATTAATGGTACCATTTAGGGCGTTATCTACTACCCCCCAATTAGATTTTGATTGTCCCGAGCAAAAAGGCAAAAATAAAAATACATCTTGATCAGTATAAAAGTTAATTAAAAACAACTATGCCTCACAAGGTCAAGATCAATATCATGTCACTCATATCCATCAGTAACGCATTAAACACTATTCACATCATGGGCCAATGTATGTGTGCAATAACTTTCACAACCGCTTAGTAATGCAGATAATCTCACATTACGTCAACCCGTAGTTGAACTACCCAGTCTAGAACATGTTATTTATGAATCAAATTAGCTGTCAATGCGGATCGAGAACCGAGTATATATTACTCTTAGGATCACGTTTATCGGTCTATGCAAAAGTCGTGTGTTTTACGCTCCATCGACTGAAATTTTTGCCAAAGAGATTATAGATTTATATATTTCAATGCACTTCTCTTTCTTGGCGGGTGAACTCTCATTGATTTATCTATCCTCACGGCCCCACTCATGATAAACTACTGAATCCGAAATTCCTTTGCCTTTATAAGCGTTGGTGAACATAATTCGGGATGAAGCCAGGTCAACTCAAGTCAAAGCAATATACTATCGACTACACACCAAGGAAAGTGAGTTATATGTGCTTAAAATGGTGGCTCATAACAGAAGATGCGCTTAATACGCCACTACTTCAAAAGTGGACACTTACTTTTACTCGTACAAAGTGAAACAAAGATGTAGTAAATTAATTCGAAAAGATCAAAGATATCATATTTTTTTGAAATTCTGTCGAAATGAATCAAAGTCTAAGTGGTGAATCGTGCATCAAAGAGAATCAATGTAATCGCGCAATTCACAGAATATAATGCTAAGAAGCTATGTGACGTTCTTTACCCACCACTTAAACGAAACATTGTCCCCAATGTGTAAGGTGAAAAAGGAAAAACGAAAAGGAACTTAGCTTCGGTTAAGGGTGGAGCCAAAGAAGAATCGGATCGTCTCGTAATGCGTCAGGCTTAAGTAGTCCTAGAATAATCTATGCTAAGTATCTCAAACAAACCAAGAAGAATCGTGGTTACAAGAAATCGTATAATAAAATTGCGACAGTAAAAGAGAAATAAATAACTCCAAACAATATAGCCAACAAAATCATTATATCAATATTATTCTGCTACATCAACTAGATAGGAAAAAAAAAAAAAAAAAAAAAAAATAAGAAAATGGAAAATAACAACAATGAAAAGAAATAAAAAATAATCCTCATCAGAATAACCCTCCCAGTCATCTCTAGGCTCAAAACCGGGAGGCAGGGACGGACCCTACTTTAAAGAGAGGGGTGCATGGCCCCCACTAAGATCTGAAAATCGACGTGTTTTTATAGGTAAAAAAATGTAAAAGCACCATTGATGCCCCCACTCACCTTTCGAATTTGTCCAGGTGCCCCCACTGAGATTTTTTTCTGGGTCTGTCACTCCCGGGAGGTGGTGCAGAACTTGAGGCAGCAGCTGTAGAAGAGGATGATCTATGACGTGGGGCAGTCATAGGTGGTGGGGTAGCAGGAGGAACTCCTAGAAAGTCTATAATTCTGTCCATCTTGCGGTGCAGAATCGCAATTTCTCTCGAGTGCTCCTCTAGCAAGGCTCTTTGAGTCCGAGGTGCTCCAAGGACCGGAGTACGCTCTCTCTTTGTTCTTTGTCCAACCCGTCTTTGCCCTCATGAAACTGACTGTGAACTAATCATTGGTTCAAGGTATTCCCACTCATCACTAACCAGAACTTTGACCTCATCCTCCAAGCGAACATGTCAATCATCGGTCCATATGGCAACTGCTCGCTCTCAGATGTGGCGGCAAGCTTGTGAATACGGCTGTGCATCAGGAGACCGATGTTGACTGGAGATCCCTGATCCAGAAAGAACATCAACTCTACCCTCTTCGGTGTGACAGATGCGGTGTGCTTAGTTGGCAGAAGTCGAGAACAGACAAACCTATTGACCACCTTCCTATCCTAGGATAACTCATTCTCTAGGAAGATGGTGTGGGCTCCTATAGGGTTGCACTTCCATTGCACCCTGAAGAATTCAGCTATCATATCCATCCTCTCTAAGTCTTCAATATTGCTCGAGGATGTGTACTCGTCTGTGCCCACCGGTGGATTTCGAACCTCAAATGAGCATTGATCCACTCAATAGAAAAATGAATCTTAACCCCTCGGACCATAGAAAATGTAAATCCGGGGTTATGTGAAATATAAGCGTAAAACTCTCTTACCACCGTGGCGTTGAACCGTGTCGGTGCCTCAGCCATATCCAAAATATCTTCCTCTTGTAGGGCTCGTGGCAAGATCTCACCGCAATCATCCAGTTTTACCCCTCATTCTCGAGCAACAAGTTTTGCATTCTAATGCCCTCGGAACGACTCATAGATTGCCAATGAATGAAATTACTCAACCACTTCTATCAAGGGGTTAGCATCACCATAGATACTCTAATATCCACTGGGATGAAGGACAGATCGGCTTTGCTTAGGACCCATCCTGAATGATAACAGGAACTGAAAATGATGCTGATTCTAGAAAAATATAGCTCGGTAAATCGGCAGTGAGGCTCGATTTACCAGCCTGACTTTTTCTGGATTTCATTCTGGACTGTGCTCTGATGAAGAAAAGATGAAGAACTATTGCACTTTACTAGCACAGCAGCACTACTAATCAGCAATAGTGATGGAGGAAAGGGTATGGTTGGTGTTTTGGATTGGTGAAAATGGAAGAAAGGTATTCTTTTGGTAAGGATTTGGGGGTGATGGTGGCCAAAATTTCCGGAAGAAGGAGAAATGAAAGAATTATGGTGATTGAAAGAGAATATAGTAGATGAGAATGATAATAATGGTGATGAAATAGAGGTTTAAAAAGGAAAAATGAGTAGAAGGTGGAAGGATTTTGTGGGATAGTGGGTAGAGGAGTAATTAGGGTGAAGGATTTGAGGGGGTGATTGATGGGATTGAGGTGGAGTTATGGTGGAGTGTGTAAAATTATGAAAATTTTGAAAAGAGGGAAAATTGAGAGGTTTCTGCTGACTGGTTGTGTCTGATGCAACATGTGTCCTCCACGTGTCTCTAAAAATTTAGCTTTTCAATCTGACGTTCAGAGAACTGAAAATCCTAGCTTTGTAAATCAGAGGTAGCTCTCGATTTATCGAGGCTTCTTTTTCCCAGGTTTCTGTGTACTCCTTATCTGCACACTTTACTCAACCATTCTGCTTAGTCCTGACCTCAAATTGACTAGTCTCTTACTTCTTTTGTTGCTATTTCCGACTCAATCGAAACCTACTTCACTAGAATCCACAACGAGTAAAAAAACCTTCCCAACAACCATCGGTTTCAAGCTTAAGGGTGCGGTAGGATGAAAAAAGCTCATTCCTTTATCCAACTACTTTTATTCATTCCTAATCTACCTAAGGGTTTAAGAAAATAGTTCTAAGTTTATAGTCGCCAGCTAGACTTTCTTCAGATTTTTTATCATTCAGGTATTAGAGCATTAACTCGCCAAACTTTTGCTCCAGAGGTTTGTATCTTCATAGAACCTTTTTGAGCTCTCTTCCTAGCACACCTCTCTCTTAGCTTGCGTACTAGGTCTGCCTCTGCGTCGAGATTTGAATGTGATGCCCAAGAAGTCCACATTTACTACTTTAGGCTCATATCGTTCACTACACAATACAGAAGGACTAGCTTCCATGAGCATCTTGTTGTGGTCCTTCTCTTCTCTTTCTCTAAGCATTAACCTCATGAATTTCTGCTCAACGGTTTGTACTACAACCTCTCAATGCTTATGCCCTTCCTTTTCTATCTCCATAATTTCCACCTTTCCTGAATCATACGTCATTTTGAAACTTTCCGGCCTATTATCTAGGGGCTCTAAGATTTTGAAAGATACGGCATCGTTATTCAATCTTAATGTGATCTCTCCATTTTCGAAATCCATGACTGCTCTGCTTGTCACTACGAAAGGTCTTCCTAACAAAACTGGGGCACTTGGGTCCTCTGGTACGTCTATAACCATGAAATCAATTGGAAAAGTGAACCCTCCTGCCTTAATCGTGCATTTCGTAAGCTGACCGGCAGGCATATATCTCTAGTTCTATCAACGAAGGTCATGGTTCTTCTTTGATTCATGTTTGATTCATAACGACCGGAAGCTTAATCTTCTGGCAGAGGGAAAAAGGTAGAATGTTGCAACTCCAGCCGGAGTCGCAGAGACCTAATCCTACTGATATACCAATGACAATAACCGGGAGTCGGAACGTGCCAGGGTCTCCTAACTTTACCATGGTGTTTGAGTCTGGGTAATCCTCAGGCTCAAAAAACATCATGTCGGGATCTTCTTCAGAATCATAGTATGAACACGATATTTCAATTAACTCGAAAGGGAACTCACTTGGATGATACATGTTATACTCCTTTAGGTACTCTTCAGGCTCTTGCTTGATTGCTTCTTTCTCTTTTTCCACCCGCTTCTTATCCGCTTCATATTGCTCTCTGACTGCGGATCCAGGATATATAGAAATTGGTGTGATGTTCAATATTGTCCAAGGCATATTTCTTGACTTGTTTCCTCTTCTTCAGCTCCAGTTTGATCGAATCTCTGAAGTGTCCTGATCTTCCTGCGAAAGAGAAAAAATAAAACAAAGAAAAGGTTAGCAACTTTCGCTTCAGTTAGGTAAGATCGCAACTATTGCGGGCCTACTAACTAAAATCAATAGGGAATACCACAGAAAAACTACGGTTGTTCAGAATTTAATTCCCAGGCCTCGGTAAATCGGGGGTTACCCTCGGTAAACCGGGCCTGAGATTTCTTATTCTGGCATATTAACAGGTGCAGGTTTGATCCAGAATGACTCAAGACTCAAAAGAAAATAAAATAAAATAAAAACGACTTCTTAATCAGAATTAAAACTATTATCTTTAAAATTGGCCATTGTCCCCGGCAACGGCGCCAAAATTCTTGATCGCGTGTAAGTCACTAACATCGATATTACTAGCAAGAATACTAGGTACATCGTAGTATAGTAAATGCGAGTCAAGGTTGATCACATAGAGACAATGCAACTATAATTATACATGATTCTAACCTAATTAAGAAGCAACATATAGGCGGTCATTGACCAACAATAGACATAAAAGAAACGTGGAATTTCTCCCCCTCTTCTCACCGACCTACTAATTTGGATTAGTTAATCGTTACGTTTACTTCCCCACATAATTTCCTTAAATTAATGAAGCGAGCTTTTGTTTTAATTATCATTATCAGCTACGGGTGCAACTCCTAACCCTATCTACTCCGACAATGGTAGTAGACAAAAAATACGCAAGCTACGCTCCTTAATTGGTCGATCTTGATCACCACATTGACATTGATCAGCACGTTCCTAGGGTCCATTCAAGACTATGTCCAAACTAACTCTTCACTATTCGTATTTAATTCTAGTTTTACGATTACAATAAACAGATTGGCCAGATCTAACCTACTGTTAATTAAACCTGTCGATCAACGTAGCTATAGTGAATCCCAGATTTAGGTTTTCGAAATATTGCCTCGGTAGCCGATTTACCGGGGTCAGCTTTTCCTATCCCTAGATTTACACTGCTCAATTACGATTAATCTAAGTAAATCCTGGGGTCTTAAACATGCAGATTAACTAAAACACATAAATATGAACATATCTACCATATTGAAGACAAAAAGGAACGTTCAAAGCTTCATACCTTCAAAAATGGAGATCTAGCTCGATTTACTCAAGCTAGAGATTGTGGAGAAAGGGAGAAATCTAGAAATAGCTCCTCAGATGCTTGAAATAACTTTATTTCATTAAATTATGTATTGTAATTGAATATATTTGAATGCTTATGAAAACTTATACAATAATCTGTTATGCAGCCTTATATAGATACAATGACCGACTTATGACTCTCTAAAACCCTAACCGAAC
The DNA here is from genome assembly GCA_026214975.1 of Gentiana macrophylla. NCBI lineage: Eukaryota > Viridiplantae > Streptophyta > Magnoliopsida > Gentianales > Gentianaceae > Gentiana > Gentiana macrophylla. Next base: position 10,436,225 of record CM047812.1, on the reverse strand, counting down.
TAGTAGAGGCGGCAGAATCAATTTCACGTCCAACAAGCCCTCGATTAATCGGGCCTGGACCTCGTTGCATCGATCCAAAATTTCCTCTTTTTCTTCAGCAGACTTCTTCTTGGACTTTATTTACTTCACCCAACATGCTCCTTTTGGACCAGATCCGTTCTCCAATGCTCCAGATTCGGTACATCTTATAAAGTACATAAAACGAGACAAAATAGTACCAAATCTTTGGGAAAATAGCATAGATGCAGAATTACGATCCTGGAAACATGTACATAGAATTTAACACATATTCCATTTAATAACGAGCCTATCAATCCTCTCTTGAGCTGAATTGTGGGTGAATATAGGTATAATTAATGTTACCATTTAGGGCATTATCATGCATCAGCAATAGCAACTAAATCTTTTGCTCAGTCTATTTCAGCTACTGGATTCAAAACTAGAAATCCATATGGAGACAGAACTGGCCTAGGATTTGATACACAACAAACTTCAATGAAATGAAGAAGCAAAGTTGTTGAACCTAATGTCAAAACTGGCATTAAGTTTGTAGCTAAGCACTTTCCTCAAACTGAGAAGCATGCTGAACAAGTAAAACCAGTTCCACGTGAATCAACTCAGTCTCAGCATCAGTTTTCCAAGAAGTCATCTATGTTCAATAACAAAGGAAAATCTAAAGGTAGATCAGCTTCACATCAAGGAAATACAGATGGTAGATCAAATTCTAGATCTACAAGAGCCAACCATGCCAAGAACCAGAAAAACATCGGTCAGAGTAAATCTAAGAATGTTAATCATTCAAAGATTCACACAGTCAGGAGGAAAGGCATAATATTTCCCAATGATGATGATTGGAATTTCTCTGAATCTATTATTAAAACTAATATAAACAATCATTCGCAACAGAAAAAATGATAAAGGAAACGAAAACAATGAGTGAGGCTTCGCCGGACTAGCTCCGATCACCTTCTAGATCTAACTCCGGATCTTTCATTTCCTTGGTTTTGCATTTTTGTTCTTTTTTCCAGTTTCTAGTTCTTCTACTCTCTTTAAATTTTCAAGTGTTCTGCTGTTTCTCATGGAATTGGGGAAGAAAACTTACGCACAGGAAGTACGACCCAATCAACCTCCGGCACCTGAATTCATGCCAGAAATCACTTCTTACAAAGGGGAGTTTGCTATCCGATTCTCTAAAGAGCAAATAGAAATGTTGGCTTCACCATTTCAATATGCACTGGTTGGAAAATTCCCCCAAGGTAAGCCTAATCTAGATGCGATTAAGAGATTTTTTGAGGTACAAAATTACTCGGAGCAATATTCGATAGGAGTGCTCGACTCGAAGCATATTCTAATCAATTTCAAAGGTGAAAAAGACATTATTAGTGTATATTCTTGTAATCAATAGTTTGTTACTAGTAAGCCGATGCAGATACTTAAGTGGACACCGGATTTTCATGTGGATATAGAATCATCGCTAGTTCCGGTATGGATTCTACTATTGAAGCTCCATGCACACCTGATGAAGGTGGATGCTCTAAAAGGTATTATCTCTAGCTTTGGAAAGCTTTTAAGAGTGGATGTATCTACAGCAACTCTCAAACGACCATCCACTGCTCGTGTTCAGATCGAATTTGATCTACTGAAGCCTTTTCCCCGTAGGTTTTGGATTCAATAGGGAGATTCCTTTGGATTTTCGCAATTTGTGGAACTTGAGACTAAATTGCCACAATACTATGTATATTGCAGTCACATTGGTCATACAGAGGCAGATTGTCTAAGGATCCCTATAAGACCCCATTCTAGGAGGAGCATATACCTGAACAAGGGCAAAACATACTAAGGGAAAGAGATGCAGGACCCCCAGCTCAAGTATGGAGACAAAAATAGGCTGCTAATACCCCGGAAAATAACCAACAGTAGCATGTTAATAACCAGCAAAATATGGATCCACAAAGCTCAAGAATACAGCAGAGTCAAAATGAAAGAACACCAGCAGCTGGATTAAGCACTGATATTGTTACTCCAGTAGCTGATGAGAATGCTAAACAACTGGATGAGGGGGCTCAAACACTAATGCAGGTACACACAGCATTTGAATCCTCTAAGTTGCAAAGAAGTCATTGATGACACCATTCTCCAAAACATGGACAAAGAAACACATGCTCATGTTAATGTCTTTGAAAATGACATGCCTAAACACAATATCTTGACAAAACATGCCCAAGTGGCTAGTTTATTGGCTGCTCAAGAAGAGATTAACAAAATACTTCAAAGGCAGGCAGAAACAGGCAAGGGTAAAATGATTCTGATTGAAGATGATGGTTTCAGAACTGTACACAGAAGGAGAAGGAAAAAGAACTATGCAGGTTTGAGACCTACTGTAAGGACAAGATCTTCAATTCTGAAAATCAATCAGCCGCATTGATTAATTGCCTCTTTTGGAACATAAGAGGTCTAAAGGGTAAATTATCCTTTAGGCGTCTCAAAAAACTCAATAAAATTTCCTTTTTAGCTATTTTTTAGCCCATGCTTCCTAATACTCTCATAAATAGTTACAAACTTAAGCTAGGTTTTGCTAGTAGTTTTGCTGCTCTAGGTGATAAACTTTGCGTTTTTTTGGACTTATACTGGCCCTGTTCAAGTAGTGACTTGTATTGATCAAGCTGTTACACTCAAGTTTTAGGGGAGCACCTCCTTTTTAATTTCTGCTGTTTATGGTAAGTGTACTCGTATTCTTAGAAATGGGATGTGGAATAACTTGTAAAGTATGGCTGATATTAATCTTCCTTGGATGATTGGTGGAGACTTCAATGCCATCCGCACTTTGACTGATTATAGTGGTAACTCCCAACCTAATGAATCACCTATGAGGGATTTTAACACCTTTATTTCCACTTGTGGTTTACAAGAAATTCATGCAGGAGGGTCTCACTATACTTGGACTGGGTGGAGAAGTAATGGTTATGTCAAAGAAAAACTTGACGGACTTTTGTTTAATGCTCTCTGGCTTGATCCTAATAATGCAGCTTCTGTTCAGATTTTAAATAGATTGGGTTCTGATTATGCCCAAATTCTATACATGGTTAAGGATAACTGTAAGCGCCCCTCTTTCTTCAAGTTTCAAAACATGTGGTTGTTGCATACTGACTTTCAAAAGACTGTTCAGGATAGTTGGAGTAAACCTTATGTTGAATCTGATGGCATGTCTAGTCTGGTTTTCAAACTTAAAAGGCTTAAACAAGATCTCACGCTCTGGAACAGAAATAGTTTTGGTGATATTCATGATAAGGTCAAGTCTAGTGAAGAGGAAATAGGATATCTGGAAACTATCTATGACCACTCACCTAATGAAACCAACAGAGCAAATTTGTCTAAAGCTAGGGCTATCTACAACATGCATCTTGCTCAACATGAGGAATTTTTGAGGCAAAGATCTAGGTATAAATGGTTTAAAGAGGGAGACAACAACACTGCTTTTTTCCATGCCACTGCCAGGGATAAACTCAGAAGGCTTAAGATACATAAAATAAAAAAATGGTCAATGGTGTATTACTCAACAGTCTATTGGACAGGCTGTTGTTACCTTCTTCAGCAACTTGTTCAGAGGGGATCAATCAGTGGATAACACTGCTATGGAATACCTCCTACAGTTCATTCCTTCTTTCCTCACTGAAGATCTCACTGCTCCTCTTGTTGAAGATATTACTGTTAATGAAGTTAAAAAAGCTGTTTTTGACTTAGATCTTTCTAGTGCTGCTGGAATGGATGGTTTTTCTGGCTCCTTCTATAGAGCCTGCTGGGATATTGTTGCCCCTGATGTCTACAAAGCTACCACACATTTTTTTCTCTGGAGGGTACATCCCCCAATCAATTGGATCCACTGTTATCTCTCTCATTCCTAAAAAAGACATTCCTACCACCTTTGCTGACTTCAAGCCTATAACTCTCAGCAATTTTATCAATAAGGTTTTTACCAAGGTCTTGTGCTCCAGATTATCCACTGTCCTGCCTTACTTAATCTCCACTGAGCAATCTGCCTTTTTAAAAGGTAAGGATATAGCAGATAATGTCCTTTTTGTCCAAGAATTAGTTCAATTCCTTCACAGGAAAGCCAAGGGCCATAAAATCATCTTTAAGTTTGATGTGACCAAAGCTTTTGATAGAGTTTCTTGGCCTTTTTTGAAAGCTCTTTTTTTGAAATTTGGCTTCCCGGATTCTTTTGTTAAACTTATTATGAACAACCTGACTTTCAGTTGGTTCTCTATTCTTGTCAATGGTACTCCTGTTGGTCTTTTCCAAAATACTAGAGGCATTAAGCAAGGTGATCCTCTCTCTCTTTACCTCTTTATTCTTGTCTCTGAAGCTCTAACCAGGGGTCTTAAACACATATTCCAAACTCACGTTGAACATTATGCAACACCTAGAGGTTTTCCCCTTGTGACTCATTCTATGTATGCTGATGACATGATTGTTTTTTATAGAGCCACCAAAAAATCCCTTACCAACCTCTTCATGTTCCTCCTTTAGTTTGAGTTGGCCTCTGGTCAACAAATTAATGCCAATAAAAGCTCTTTTTTTTTCTTTCCAAGCATGCCCCTGCCTCTACTCATAACAGTCAATCATACAACTGGCATGAATAAGGGCTCTTTTCCTTTTACTTAATTAGGATGTCCAATTTATGTGGGCAGACCTAAACATAGATATTTCATCCCTCTTCTTCATAAACAGGAACACGAGCTTCAGGGGTGGTATGCCAAATTCCTTTCTCCTGGGGGCAGACTGATCCTTATAAAACATGTCCTGTATGTCTTTCCTATACACATCCTTGCTGCCTTAAAGCTACCTATTTCTGTCTTCAAAAGGATCCAGAAAATTCTCTCTCATTTCCTCTGGCTGAACACTGATAACAACAAAGGACATATTTGGAGAAAATGGGAAAAGGTTTGTTTTCCATGTGAAGAAAATTGGCTGGGGGTCAGGAATCTCTCTATTCTGTAGCAGGCCTTCTCTTGTAAATTGTGGTGGATACTTAAGACTGCTCAAGGTCTGTGGGCCAACACTGTGATGAGAGGTAGTTACCCTATATACAAGTTGTATGCCTTGAAGCTTTTAACAGAGGTACAAGAGATAGCTGATGATAACATGAAGTACCTTGGTTGAAACAAGTGGGTATGGATGCCTACTTTTAATGGAAAGTTCACTATCAAGTCTGCTTATGATATTCTTAGAAACAGAAATCAGCCTGTTCAAGAGCTAAAAAATATCTGGAATTCTTATATATCTAAGAAGATTTCCTTTTTTATGTGGAGGTTGCATAATGATTTTCTTCCTTTTTCTAGTCAACTCACCAAATTTGGTATTAATTGCCCTTTTCAATGTATGTTCTGTCATGAAGAAGAAACTATGGAACTGTGTTTTGGAGCTGTGATAAAACAAAACAGATATGGAGACATTTTCAAAGCATCTTACATTGGGGGCATGGCTCATCTACTATGCATCAAAATCTTATCAATTGGTTCAATCCACAGTTAGAAGGTGCTTTAGGTAAGATCTTCCTATTAATACCTAGTTTGATTTGTTGGGAAATTTGGAAAACTAGAAATAAGATGTATTTTGAGGATATTCTGATTGACAATACAGCTGTCATCTTTGCTATGATGGATAATATTCACTTGATTTGTGCCAATTTGCAAATTACCAGAAATAATAAGCAAGATGATATCCTGATTCAGTCTGGTATTCTCAAACATTTTGCTCAGAAAATCCCAGATCTTCATATACCTGTTCAGTGGCATTTCCCTCAGGCACACAGCTACAAGCTCAATACAGATGGTTCTTCCATTGGTAACCCTGGTATTGCAGGGGGGTTTCATTATTAGGAACCAATTTGGGTAAGTTCTCAAGGCTGGATATGAGGCTTATGGAGTTGACACTAACATGCAAGCAGAAATTTCTGCCATGCTTTATGGTATAAACTTATGTATACAACTCCAGCTGCAGGATGTAACCATTGAGACTGACTCTCAAGACTTAGAACAAAGGATCAAAGGCAACTATCAAATACCTTGGAAGTACCAGCAGGATGTTGAGATCATACAACATCTAATCTCTACTCATAGCTACCAGCTCCAACATATCTATAGAGAAGCTAATGCTCCTGCAGACTATCTTGCTAAAATTTCCAGCTCAACTCAAAATTCTGGGATCATTGATGGTACACACCTTGATGCTGATATTGAACTGCTTATTAAAAGGGATATTCTTCAACTCCATATTATCATAACTAAAGCTTGATGAATACAGGCAGCTGGACTCTTTTGGAAGCACCCTTCATTGTTATGAAGGGTGCAAACAGGTGGTTTACTAGCATTTATCCTAATTGTCTCTTCTGGTTCTTAAGTTTCATGCTGCTGCTACTTTGTGGAGCTCTTCATTGTTGCGGGATTGGTGATCTAACCTGTGAGAGTCATGAGCCTCTGAGGCAAGGCAAAACAACCCTGGAAGCACCCTTCACTGAGTTGAGGGGTGCAAACAAGTTGTTTCTCTCTATCTTGATACTTTGGTTCAATATTCTTGATAATTGAATGTTGCAGCTTTTTGAACCTACTTGTAGGTGCCTTAACTAGATCCCAAACTGCCCCAGAAGAATCTGGATCATTGCCTAGTGAACCTTGCACCTGGAAGCATTCTTACAAAGCCATACTTTGGAGCATACTTACAAAGTCCTTGCAGCTGGGAGCATTCTTTTGTAGCATTGTTTTGATTTTTAGAGTTCTCTGCTTTTGTTTTTATTCTAATACATGGGGGATCACACTCTTCCCTTAGCACCCGGGTTTTCCCATATGGGTTTTCCGGACTAAGGTTTTAAGGAGGTGATGAACATGTATTGATGACGCAATTTTTTTTTTTGAGTTTAAGGTCAGGGGTTGGGCATGTAAAACTTCAATTTTCTCTTAATATATTATATGAGTTTTACCAAGAACAAAAAAATACTTATCATAAGTCTCAGTCGAGGACTCAACAAAGGACTCACCCAGTCCTCAGCAGAAGCCTCAGTACCAAATTGTGTACTGGCCTCAGTACAGACAGGATGATGGTATTACTCGTTTTCAATAATAGAAAGCATCATGAAAATAAATTTCATCCAAAGACTTGAGAGATCATATAAATAATGTACAATCCAGAAACAGATACTATAGGAATGTGGCTTACATATATGAAAACAAGTGCAACAATTTCCAAAGAAGACCTTATAGAAATATCCCCTGAATTGTACTTACAACTGACCCTATGGACCCAAGAAGAGTTGGATACCTTTTAAATTATCTTGCAGGAAATATGGTACTTTGACAGTGGATGCTCATGACACATGACAAAGAGCAAAGACTGTCTAGTTATTTTTGTTGCCAAGGATGGACGGAAGGTCAACTTTGGAAGTAAGGACAGACCTGGATATACAAAAGGTTATGGACTCTTGATCATTAATGGACTTACAATCAAGAAAGTATCATATGTGGAAGAACTTCACTACAATCTTCTCAGGACAAGTCAATTCTATGACATGGGATACACAGTCACATTTGATAAATAATTTTGCATCGTTGTCAGTGAATCAACATATCAAGTAGTTATTGCTGGAAGAAGATTAGAGAATATGTATGTTGTGGATTGGGCACAGCAGTCTCAGAGACCTGTTTGCCATACCAAATCAAAAATCAGCTGGCTATGGCAAAAGAAACTAATTCACCTCAACTTTGATGACATCAACACACTGGTCAGAAAATAATTGGTAATTAGTTTACTTGAGATTTCTTATAAGAAGGATCTTATGTGATGCTTGCCAAAATGGAAAGCAAGTGAAAGCTAGTTTCAAGACAAAATCTCAGCATTCAACTTCAATATCCTAGAACTCCTACACATGAACTTATTTGGACCAGTCACACCTATCAGTGTTAGTGGAAATAAGTACACATTGGTAGTGGTGGATGATTACTCAAGATATACAGGGGTAATTTTCATGTCAAAGAAAAGTGAAACCAAGCAACAACTCACAGAACTTATCAAGAGACTCCAAAATCAGAAAGGAGTAACAGATGTCAAGATAAGATCTGATAAAGGAACTGAATTTCTCAAAAATATAATCATTGAATATTATGGAGAAAATGGAGTGTTACGTCAGGTTGTAGCCACAGTAACACCTCAGCAAAATAGAGTAGCTGAATGACGAAATAGAACTCTCAAAGAAGCTGGAAGAACCATGATCTGTGAATCAAAATTACCAGAAAGGTATTGGGCAGAAGCAGTAAACATCATTTGCTACACACAGTACAGAGCTCTCATGAACAAAAGACATGAAAAGACACCATATGAAATTTGGAATAGAAGGAAACCAAATGTTTCATATTTTCATGCTTTTAGAAGCAAATGTTTTATACACAATAATGGTGTTAGGAACATTTTATTATGTTTTCATGATGTCCATACTAGCTGTTATAGAAAGCCTGAAATAAGTTAGAATTCTTTGTATAAGTCTTTACTTAGAGCCTGACATGTTGTATAAGTTAAGTCAGACAAGTATGGTACTAGTTGGTAGGATGGCAAAGTAAAACAGATATTCGGCAGAGAGGAAGCCAGCCAAGTAGCAGTAGAGAAGCAATAAGACACTATGGTCTGACTTATAACCATGGAAATTTTGTGATAACCTTGGATAATTCTATGTTATAATTCAAATGATGGAATACATTGTTAAAAATGGTGTACACTGATCTCACCCAAATCAATGATCAGTGAAGTACAAAAAGCACTTGAAAGAATCAAAGAAAATGGCAAGGCAGTGAACCGGCAGAGTAAACTGGCTATCGACTGAGTAAAGATAGTGCAGTGAAGGGAGAACCAAATAGCCAAGTCAGAAGACTCACTTAACCGTTCAGAGAACGGCCAAGTAAACTTTACTTGTTCAGATTTCTAGTGATGAAGATCAAGCCTTAAATGCACAATCAATTCAGGATCAATCAAGGACGGATTTTCTGATAAACGTTTGAAGAAAAATCCAATCACTGAAATCAAGGAGAATACAATTAAGGGGAATCAAGAATTAAATAAAGGATTATTCCCCACATTAAATAGCCAGCGGACGGAAATTCAAATTAAAGATTATCAAGGCTATAAATAGAAGGCATTGACAAACAAGAAAAACAAAGATTGAATCTGATAAGAAACAAGAAGAAACCATGTCAAAGTGCAAAGACTTCTATCTGTACTTGAAGGAAACATTTAGAGATCAAATCAGCAATCAGAACTTCAATTCCAAATCAAGCTCTGAGATTGATCAACAAATCTATGAATTCAATTCATATCAACTGAGGCAATTGAATCAGAGAAATCTGAGAAGGAGTTGCAACCTTTGTGATAGCTGCTGAAAGATTTATTCTCAAGGAGCAGTGATAGAGACTGAGTCACTGAAGCTTTTGAAGCGAGGGAGTGATAGTCTTGTAGATTGTGAAGCTTGTGTAGCCAAGGACGATCGTGCTATTGTATCTTTGAAAACAATAGTGAATTCCTCCTATCATCACAGGAGAAGAGTGGATTAAGGGATTACACCACCCTGAACCACTATAAACCTTTATGTCTATTTACTTTCAGCAATTCACTTTACAACACTTTATTTCATTGCATATTCTATATCTGCGATTGCATAATCTACTTTGAAACAACATTTTAAGAAGGGACTTATCCGCTGCCCAAAAGCATTTAAATATAAGAAAAGTTTTTGAAACTCCACTACAGTCATTCACCCCCCTCTGACTATAGTTTTACCCTTCTCTGGGACCAACAATTGGAATCAGAGCAGTGTTCCTAGTATCAGAACCTGTTCAGATCTAATTTCTGTTAACAAGGAGATCACATATTTTCAAAGTAGTTTTCAAATTTGTGATTTCTATATACATATATCTCTTATTTGTACTTATGGATTCTGTTGGATATAAAATTTATGTTTTCATGATTATTCATCGTATTTGTTCATTTATTATCTTAACCCAATTGATGAAGTGCTGAAGATAGCTGTTATAGTGAATGATGACGTAGATCAAGTGATAATAAAATACTTGACCACCATAAACCAATACTAGCAAGAGGACTAGGTCTATCGTAGTATAGCTATAGAGAATCAAGGTCGATCCCACAGGGAACCGATTGTGGATCATTTATATACAAACATCATTCATTTATATACAAACAATTAATCATTCATGTCAAGGATCGTCAAAATTGCAAATTCTCGTTTCTACTGATAGATTGATCCACTAAATTTCTTCTCATTCTTGTTGATTGCAGTGACGTCCCAAAGTTTGTTCTTTTCTTTATTTTCAAAGGTGAGGGATGAAGAGCCTCTAGTTATGTCTAGACCAAACACCAGGGAAAGAAGTTGTTCATCAACGGTGAAGCTTTTATCTTGAATAGTTGTCCTGAAGCTTTTTCCCTCATTGACGATTTCTGCATTCTTTTAGAAGTCTTTGATGTTGTCTGGACACAAAGTAGTAAATTTTGTATCAATCAAATTCTCCAGTCCTCGAATCTTTTTGATTTTGCTAACAATTCGAGTTGAGAGAGTGGAGTGTGAAAATCTTTGACAGAAATTATCCAGGCTTGTGGTGATTCCTTCGTCGATGTTGTATTGATCCATGATTTTCTGATTTGGGATTCTTGAATGCTTTGATTTTGGATAAGCAGGATTTCGTCAAGATTTTGTTATGCAATCGTTTTCAAATAAGATTCGTGTCACAATCAATGGGATTTTGTAGGGATGTACATCTACTTTTTCTCCCAGATTGACACATGGCTTTGAGTGATTTGTCATGTCAGCCCAAGCATCAGATGGTAGCTGGAAAGTCTTATGCTTTTGACCAATTTGTCCTTCATCAGCTTTTGTTTAGAGGTCAGTTTTCTTAGGATTCAGCATTGAGAACTGACTCAACCTGCAAAACAGTTTTAAGTTTTCTTCGGTACCCATATCTTTTGGGTCGAATTTGGATTAGTTATCAAGTATTATTTTCAGTTTCTTTGATGAGAGAATTAAGCTTTCTCATTTCTTTTTTGGATAAACCATTATGCTCAATCTTAGTTGATTTCACAAGAGTTCTTTTAGATTTACCATTCTTAGTTTCCTTGTGTAATCCACTAGATCTTCCAGTAATTTGAAGTTCAGAATTCTCAATACTGGGTAGGGGTAGGAAGTTATCATTGCTTTTGTCAAATTTACTAGACATTAATCTTTCAGCAAGATTTGACTTCTCAGTTTCAAGAAACTTATTCCAATCTTTTGTTTTGTCAAGTTCTTCGTCTTTTAATTTCAGTTCCAACGTAAGTTTTTTAGTTAACTCGACAAGATCAGAGTTTCTCTGGCTGAGTTCAGCAAATGATAACTGAGTTGAAGAATGTACCTTTTCATGATGGTTTGATACAGTTTCAAGATCTGAGTGTACATCATTTTGTTGCTCTAACGAATCTTCTATATCAATGGTAATTTGCAACAACTTCTTTTCTTCTTCTTCTGAGATATTTCTTTGTGATAGAACTCCTCTGGATTTTTCTACATAAGCATTGAAGTTTGTATCCATATCATCACTGAGTTGAGGTTCTGGATTTGTATGCAGATTTGTCACACTGAACCTTTCAACTATTTGATCCTGAAAATCAGATACATTTAGCAAAAAGTTCGTCAGGGGGTGAGTAAGACAACTCTTAATTCTAGATGTAGTCATCAAACTAAGTGATTATACAACTGATACAGTGAGGGATTTTCAACAACTGGTTTAAAAGATATTTCTGGATCACTTCCAAATGGAAGAACTTGCTCCGATACCAATTGTTGGTCCCTTGGAAAGGCTAACACAAGTTTAGAGGGGGGGTGAATAAACTTGTCAGCAAAAACTTTTCCCATACTGGAGAAGCCCCAGAATCTGAAGTTTGTCAAACTCAAATCGATACTCATTTCGGTTTTGTTCTCGTCTCCGAAACTTGTGCGGAGTTCAGCTAACTCAACTGAGTATAAGTCAATGCTGACTTATATATAGTCTTGTTAACTGGCAGTGGATAAAACTAGCCTTTAGTGCAATAGATGTGTCAATAAAAATCTAGATCTCCTATGTATCAGTTTTATGCTGACTCAGTGTCTGACGTTTGCTGAGTGAAATGATGAGATGATTATGCAACAAATAAAACAAACATAAATGTATAAAGTAAATCAACACAAGATTTATTTATGGAAGTTCCGGGTGGTGTAATCCCGTAAGTCTCCCCTTCTCCTGTGGTGTAGGAGGTATCACTAGAATCTTGAGATAACCGTTACAAAATCCTAGCACTATGACAGTCCTTCACGACACCCTAGTTTCATTGTCTACACATAATGAAGAAATGTAAGATTGCTCCCTACATTCTGCACACTGATCCTTCGGAGGTGGAATGACTCCTTCACCAGCTCACCACTATCACAAACACAGTCCGCAGACTGCACCAACAGCTGTGGTAACCAAGTTGCAACCATATGAAGAAAGGTGGAATTTCTCTCTTCAAACTACGCACAGCCAACCCTTTTTCACAAAGGTTAGGTTTAGAATTAATCAAGGATTAATTCAGTGAGCTGTCTGGTTCTTCTGGATCTAGCTTTGTAGCTCCAAGATGCCTTCTTTTCCCCCTTAATGGGTTACTGGATCTTTCTTTGAAATCTTCAAAGCAATTCTGTTGGCTTCCCCTTTTTTAGATATATATGATCTGATTTTTTGGATCTGGATCTTTGGATATGTTCTTGTAAAGCTCTGTTGGTCCCAGAGAAGGGTGAAACTATAGTTAGAGGGGGTGGGTGAATGACTATAGTGGAGTTTCAAAAACTTTTCTTTTATTTAAAAGCTTTTGGGCAGCGGATAAATCCCTTCTTACTATGTTGTTTTCAAATCAGTTTAGACAATCACAGAATTAAGTTATGGTGTAGGCAAATTAAATAAATGTTGTAAAGTAAATTGCAGAAATTAAATTGACACAAGGCTTATAGTGGTTCAGGGTGGTGTAATCCCTTAATCCACTCTTCTCCTGTGATGATCGGAGGAATTCACTATTGTTTTCACAGATACAATAGTATGATTGCCCTTGGCTTCCCAAGCTTCACAATCTACAAGACTATCACTCCTTGACTGCAACAGCTTTAGTGATTCAGTCTTCCTTGCTGCTCCTTGAGATCAAAATCCTTCAACAGCTATCACAGATTCAACTCCTTCTCAGATTGCCTCTGATTCAGTTGCTTCAGTTTTATGTGAATGTGATTCACACACTTGGTTGATCAAACTCAGCCCCAAGTATGACTTTGTAGCTCTGATATCTGAGTTGATCACTAGATGTTTCCTTGTAAGTTCAGAGAGAAGGCTTTTCAAATTGACAGAGTTTTCACTTGATTTTTTATGTTTTGTTCAACTTACTTCTCTGTCTGTCAATGCCTTCTATTTATAGCCTTGAATAACCTTGATTTTGAAATTCCGTCCGTTGGCTATATTAATAAGGGAATAATCCTTGATTTTATTCTTGATTCCCCCTTAATTGCATTCTCCTTGATTTCAGTGATCGGATTCTTTCTTCGAACGTATAGCAGAAAATCCGTCCTTGATTGATCCTCTATTGATTGTGCATTTAATGTATGATCTTCTGAATCTTCAACGATAATCGAATCGATCCGGTAAGTGTTACTTCGCCGCTTTTAGAGCGGTCGAGTGATCCTTCCGACTTAGCCGTTTTAGCTTTTCCTTCACCGTTTCGTCTTTACTCACCGAAAGTGAGTGCGCTTTGCCCGATTTTGTCGCTTTCTTCTTTGTTTCTATTTGAGGAGAATATTTGTACTTCACTGATCTTTGATTGGGGTGAGATCAGTGTACACCATATTTGAATATTAATGTACATCGCTTGTAGTATAACATAGACTTGTCCAAGGTCATCACAGGCTTCCTTGGTTACAAGTCAGACCTTTAATGTCTGCATTGCTTCTCTGCTGGTGCTTGGCTGGCTTCACTCTGCCGAATATCTGTTTTTGCTTTCCCGTCCTACCACTAGTACAATACTTGTCTGACTCAACTTATACAACATGTCAAACTCTAAGTAAAGACTTATACAGAGAGTTCTAACTTATTTCAGGCTTGCTATAACAGCTGGTATGGCCATCATCAAAACATAATAAAATGTTCCTAACAATTTCCCCCTTTTTGATGATGCCAAAACCCTCATAAGCCTGAATATAAGTAATCAAAATTTTCATAATAAACAACAGAACACAAATTCAGCAATTTTATTCATCCATCATAGGGCAATTAGTTCTAAAACATTATTCAAATGTTACAAACTACATTTTGCTTAGTTCAGCCTTGTTCCTCTTGAACTTTGTAGTCTGAACCTCTTCAATGTCTTTCCAATCAATTTCTAGAAACTTCCACTTCCAGTAAGCCAAAGCTGTGTATTCAGATACACCCTGAAAAACTCTTTTGGCAAAAAGTCTGTTGAAATCAGGCATGGTCTCATTTGCCTTAGGTTCTCCAAAATATTTTTCAAGTCTTTCCCTAGCCTCATCAATATGTGAATCTACAAACTTGAGGCTTTTGTAGAGACTCCACTGCTCATGTTTCTCCACTCTTCCCATAGGATTGAAGAATTTTGCCATATATTTGAATTCTTCTTCTTGTTCAGCTGGCAAGTCTTCTGGTCCTTTTGCAGATAGTGGTATGGCTGAGCTTGGTTTGTTGTTGGTTTGTTTGAGAAGTGCAAACTCTCTTTTGACTTCATTGTAGAGATTGGCCATATCAGTTCTCATCCTTTCATCCTGATAGCTTAGCCAATCAGCCCAAGCTTCATCTTGTGAGGAGTGAGGATAAAGTCCTTCATGTACTCTGAAAAATTCTCTTACATGGTCCAGTACATCTGCATCATATTCTGCTTTGCTTTGATGACCAGTGTAAGTTCTGTGTTCCCCAGATATCTGGAGGCTGCTGCGCCTCTGCCTGGTGTTTCCTCCAGTCTTTGAGTTTGTGTTGACTAGCCTGATCTCTCTTTCTTTGACTAGATCCAGGCCTTTCTTTGTCTGCCGGATCTGTCTCTATCATCATCTCTTCTTTGCATAGGATGAGGAAATCCAATGCAGGGTTCCTTTAAGGCCTTTTCTCTTTCTTCTCTGACTCTTCTTTGCTGTTCTTCTGCTTCATTTCTGATCCTTATTTCTCTTGTTAGGAAAATATCATCGCAACGGAAGCGATTTATGGATCTAGATCTATGTGTATACGTAATAAAACATCAAATCTACATCTACAAGTGAGTTCGTAGATCATACCTCTTGAATCTCTAAATTCAAGTTGAAGAACCGCAAAGGATGATTTGTTGGGAGTAGATGTGATGAGCACCACAGCCTTCCGTACGTGTGATCCAAGCAATTCCCGGTGGAAGGAATCCTCGGCTCGACCCCCCTCCGATATGCTACCGGAAAAATCACCAAAGATTTTTCCTCTCACTTGGCCGAAATTTCTCTTCCTTTTTCTAAGTGAAGAACTCGAAATATTGTGTGTGTTGAGGCTTGGGAGAACTCTCTTTAAATAGAAGAGTAAAACTTAGCCTCCAAGGATTTTATTATTCCAATAAATAAATCCATAAATAAAAGATAATCTCATAATATTTTAGAACAAATCTAAAAATAATATTTATCTTTATTTATTACCATAAATATTTATCCAATAAATATTTTATGCACATGTCTTTTATCACACAAGAAAACTAATTCCTTGTTAAAAGAGATCACATGTGGCGCCATTTTTCATTATTGACCTAGTCAATATTAATTTTGGCATTACACAATAATTGGGCCAAGATTATGGAAAATGTCTTTTCCACATATTTAATTATTTAGCCCAACTAATTTAATAGTCCACTAAACAATTAATTCACATATCGTTTTAATAAAGTCCAACATGAACTAAATTAATATTATTAGGATTCGACGTCCGAGAATATCTATGCTATATTAGGAGGCACGTTGGGGACCATGGACTAATAATCGTGGCTCCGATAAATCAAATAAATAATTATCTCGATTTAACGTAATAATTATATTCGATAAATCAATCACAGAATATGCCACCATAATCCCGTGATCGCACTCCTCCGATTATAAGATTATATTTATCTCCTCACGAGAAAGTAATAAGCGCCCACCGATATAATCATTTCATATGGATTAATCCTCCATAGATCTATTCATTCTAAATCGGGAAGTTACCGTTAACCTTTTCCGAACATCTTGTCCTTACTTACCGTTAACCCCTAGTGATCAATAATTCAAATAACTCACTTTGGTAGCTAATCGATTGTAATATGAATCCCATGGATCGATCAATGTCTAGGATTAACTCATAAAGGAATCGTCTATCTACTTCCATAAATGAAAGGAATGGATTCGTATCGTGATAACACGGACTACTCACTCAATCCGAAGACAATGCCAAGATGGGGTAATTCGGATCACAGACTCGGTGTAATCCTTAACCGTCAAGTCAAACCTCATAATCGATTCAAGCGCTTGGATCGTGATCACCTCGGGATTAAGATATATCCATAATATGATCATCTAATGATTCGATAAGACTTCTCAATTACGGAATTATATTGAGAACTCCGGATCAAATCGGTCCAAATTTCTATATGATATATCTATCATATATAAATGCCCCATTAGGTTCCCTTAACGAAAGTCCGGATAAGACGATCACACCTATCGTGTTATGGGCGCATTAATAGTACGTTAAAGGGAGACCCGATACTCTCGATTAACTTTACTACGGACTAGTTGTATTTTAAGTACATCTTCACTAACTCAATCCTCCGTGTATGTCTCATACACCGAGTTAAATGATTACATAAACGATATACTCGTGGTTTTTCAGAAGTGTAAATACTATTGTCATATCGGTGATTATGAGAATAATAAATATGAATAATAACATCATTTCATTTATTAAATAAAACAATTACAAAAATTGTCTTTCGGCATCACACCTAACAATCTCCCACTTGCACTAAAGCTTGTGATTAATTGTTTTAGAGCACACCCTATTATTTTAAAATACAAAGAAACTATCACTCCCACTTGCTCTAAAGCAAATGAGACATGTCTCTAATACCTATAGTCTCCAAGTGTCGACTAAAAGCTTCAATCGATAAATGCCTTGGTGAATGGATCGGCAGGATTATCGGCGGAGGCGATTTTCTTGACGGAAATGTCCCTCTATCGACAAAATCGTTGATCACCCAAAGATTTTCTCTCTATATGCTTCGACTTCATTGTGCTTTGAGGTTCTCTAGAGTTGGCAATGGCCCCATTGTTATCACAATAGAGAGTAATAGGATCTTCAAAGATTCGGGACAACGCCTAATCCGGCCGATGAACTTTCTTAACTAAATCGCTTCTTTAGTCGCCTCCGAGGCCGCTATGAACTCGCCTTCCATTGTTGAATCGGTGTGTCTGGATTGCTTTTGGCTTCTCCATTCTATCTTGCACCGCCACCAAGCGTAAACACCGAACTGCAGGTAGATTTAGAATCATCTCTCGCCTCGATTGAAAATCGAATCGTGTACCCCGCTAGCTCCAAACTCCCACTCGAATAGACGAGCATATAATTTTCGGTTCTCTTCAAATATTTGATGAGATCTTTATCGCTGTAAAGTCAGGCGGTTGCCCTGGATTTGACCAAAACGGCCGACTAATCCAACGCCCGTAACAAATGTCAGGTCTCGTACACCTCATGGCATACATAAGACTACCAACAGCCGAGGCATATGGCACTCTTCCCATAGCTTCAATCTCTTCAGGGGTTTGAGGCCCCTGAGTCTTAGAGAGGTACACGCCGTGACGGGTTGGTAGAAAACCCTTCTTTGCGTTTTCCATCTTTCAAGCGTGCTAGCACCTTATCTATATAAGTTGCTTGGGACAGAGCCAACATCCTGTTCTTGCGATCCCTTATAATTTGGATCCCTAGAACATAACTCGCTTCTCCCAAATCTTTCATTTGGAATTGCGTGGTCAACCAACTTTTACGCCGGACATCATCCCCTTATTGTTGCCAATTAGGAGTATGTCATCGACGTACAACACGAGAAATACAACACTATCTTTGATAACCTTCTTGTACACACAAGATCAAAGCAAAGTGTTGTTCGAAATCATAAGACTTGATCGTGTGATCGAATCTATGATACCAGAACGAGATGCTTGCTTCAAACCATAAATGGATCTAAGCAACTTGCACACCATGTGCTCTCGACCTTCTTCAATGAATCCCCTACGGTTGTCGCATATAGATTTCCTCGTCAAGAAAGCCGCTTAAAAACGCTGTCTTAACATCCATTTGCCGATCTCATAATCCGGACATGCGGCAATCGAAAGGAGGATGCGGATGGTTTTCATCATGGCCACAGTGAGAAGGTTTCCTCGTAGTCAATACCCTCTCATTGTGTGTGTAACCTTTGGCTACCAAGCCGTGCTTTGAAGGTTTCGACCTTCCCATCCACTCCTCTCTTTCGCTTGTAGAGCCATTTACATCCAATGGGCCTTTCACCCGGAGGAAGTTCTACAAGTTTCAGACCGAGTTAGAGTACATTGACTCCATCTCTTGATTCATAGCGTCAATCCATTTATCCTTATCATGATCCAAAGCAAGGCCTTCTTATAGGTCAAAGGATCATCTTCCACCCCATCGAGGCGACTACATTAGCCTCTAAATCCATGCCGCATCGAGCCGGTGGCCGAACCACTCTCGCGATGACGCCTGGGTGGAACAGAACGCCGGAAGTGATTGTTGTATCATTCGTGTTTTTATAGGGACATCGGCAGCCACAATAATAGTCCGATGTTATCGGAGAGTAATTCCTCTAGTACAATTTTACTTTGAGGTCTGTGGTCTTTCATATAACTTTCCTCCAAAACGTAGCGTTAGTCGAGACTAGCACTTTGTTATCTTCCGGATCGTAAAATAGACCACCACGTGTACCTTTTGGATAGCCTACAAATAGACATACTTTCGTACGTGATTGTAGCTTGGTAGTCTTGTCCATCAGCAGATGTGCAGACAACCCATATATGCGGAAGTGACGCATGCTTTCGCGATGTCGCGACCACATTTCAATGGGTGTCTTTTCGACTGACTTGGACGGTACTGCATTCAAAATGTAGACCGCTGCTTCTAAAGCATAACCCCAAAAGGATATAGGTAGTGAGGCGTAGCTCATCATTGATCTTACCATGTTGATCAATGTCCTCATTTCTCCTCTCAAAGAACTCCATTCTCTTTGAGGTGTCCTAGGCGCTGAACGTTGGAAACAAATCCCATTTTCAGCCAAGTAGTCAATGAACTCAGTATCTAAATACTCACCTCCACGATCCGAGCGGAGGCATTTCAATGACTTGCCTAGTTGCCTTTCGGCTTCTGCTTGGAACTCCTTGAACTTTCCAAAAGCCTCGGATTTCCTATGCAAGTGAGATAAACATAACCGAATCTCGAGTAGTCATCAATGAAAGTCATGAAATACTCGATCCGCCTCTAGCTTGTACGTTCATCGGACCACAAAGGTCCGAATGCACTAAGTCTAGAGTTCCTGTGGGCCCTTTACCCTTTGATGAGAAGGGACGCTTAGTCATTTTTCCTCAGGCAACACTCGCAGACAGCAGGCGGTGTGTCAACAGATGACTCACCTAAGGCATGAGCCTTTTCTAGTCTTTTGAGTCTTTCCAAGGAAATATGGCCGAGCCTTAGATGCCACAAGTATGTTTTATCTTCTTTTATTTGAGAAACTTTACGCCTTTTAGCGAGATCTTTGATGAGCGGTTTTAAACATTTTTAATTAAGTAGGGAGCTTTATGTGGTTTTACAAAATATAAACCATTTTCATTCAGTAGTTGAACATAATTCAAAACCATTTTTGAAATAACAAATTCACCATTCATAAATGAAACAGAAAATGATTGTTCAACCAAGGCAGAATAAGAAATCAAATTTCTCCTGAAATTGGGAATAAAATAAACATTGTCTAAATGTAAAATTCTATTATTGAAATGCAAATCCACATTAGCCCCATCGCTTTACGCGAAATGAGCGCCCAAAGTGCCTACTCGCATCACTTGAGAACCCTCTTCCACTCCTCATAAGAACTAAGAATCAATGCAATGAAGAACATACATGGTTAGTAGCTCCAGATCAAGTATCCAATTGGACACATCTTTAGCTACATTAAAAGATTCCAAGAATAGTAATTCTAAATTACCTTTCTTATCTTTTCAATGACAAACTTTGACTTTGCCATCTTTCACATCACGAAGATATTCGGACAATGGTGTCTCCAATGTCCTACCTCCTTACAAGAAAAGCATTTGCCCTTGGGCTTGGCCTCGTCGCTTTTTCTTGGCTTTCTTGCGTCTTTTCTTCATTGGTTTGGGCACAGTGCAACATTTCCCTTCTTCTTCGGTTTTGCCTTAGGCTTGTTTGAAGACTTAGCTTCGCCATATTGGCTTGACTTTCTTATCCCTACTTGGGCTTTATCTTTCGATAGTAGGCCTCGTAGATTGTCACTCATTCAATATCTCGTGTCATGGATAATTCATATTTTCCCATCGACATCGAGTTTTGAACGGGATAAACTCGTGAGTCAACGATTCCAAAATCATTGATACTTGAGTTGCCTCATCAAACTTTGATCCATGAATACCGGCGTCGTTGAAGTAATCGATCATATTCAAAACATGACCATTCACCGCTTGACCCTTCTTCGTTTTTCGTGTTAACAGTAACCTGATGGCATCGTGTCTTGCTTGGTTGCTAGGTGATCCAAACATCGTAGTAAGTTTCGCATGATTTCTCCTGCAGACTCAAACTCCTCAACTGGGTCCTAATGACTCTCGACACCGCGCTTAGGATGAGCCCACGAGCCCGGTTGTCGGCTTCGATTCCGATGATTGCTGCTCGATCTCGGCTTTACCAGGTTTTTGGATCGCGGCGTAGGGCATTCGAAGTGAGTACGTGTTGTACATTCTCATATGTGAGTACCACGTTTAAGTTACTCTTCCATTTCTTAAAGTTGTTTCCCGTTAATTTTCAGACAAGAAAGGTAAATTTGAGTAGACATTTTTCTTTGAAAATTAAAATGACATACATTAATTCAAGTTTAACACTACTATATAAATTTATTTTTAGGAATTGTAAACTAAAATTAAGTCTACTCTACCATTCCAAGGTTTTAACCCCCGCATCTCGGTGCCGTAGTAGGTAGGTCAAAGAGATGAGACGGTTAAATCAATGAATAACTTGTGAGAATCGGACATCCCACGAGAATCGAACATCCCTTTATTCATTGACTACCTTCCTTTTTTAGCCTAGGTATTACCAAAAATACCCTTGATGAGTGTGACCTACTATATCGGATCTCTTAGGTACGCCCGAGTGTGCCGTCGTAGGATAGGTCGGTGACCCGACGAGTACCCGTAAATCCTATCCTTTCGGAGACCAAGCCATGAATGTTGATAGGGGTGAACACCATCCGTAGGGGACGAAATCAAAGCGCCGCGAGGCGCCACCCTTCTCTCACTTACTTGCATCTATAGTAGAGACCGTGGGGGGTTGGCTGTCGCCTTCCCCGCTCCCACTCAATATTTTGGAAGTGGTGGTGGGTTAACTAACCACGCCTTTTGATGTTAACATAAAAGTACATAAAATCAAGGATTCGAATGGTGTCGGTGACGAGGCAAGCCTACCCGTCCTATTCGTTGGAACATATGTGATGACCGGACGAAATCGGGTCAAGAGCCGCGTTTGAGATGGGAAGGAATCACCCCTCCGTTCTCCGGTGTGGCTTAGTCTTGCCGGACCCCGTGCATACATCACACTAGGAGGGTTAAGTCGGTCGAGCCAAGCTCGATTGACCACCCAACCTATAAAGCGAACCGCTTTTATCCAAGATTTATTGTTCTTTTACCATCACTCAATCTCGTAGACACTACGAATCGAAAACGTGATCTCGTTGGAGCTTTAAGGCGGTTCACCGAGAACACACACACCCTAAAGGCTAACGATTTCATAACCCGCCCTCGGATCTTTTAATTAGTTACTAAATTAATTAATTACCACATATTAATTAAATTTCAACTAATTACGCGAGTTTGTATACATGCCTATTTTAATTACCAAAATTAAAATTCTACATGTATGCATGGAGTGGATTTATGATATGAATGCATGTCATGGCAATTCCGATTTTATGTCTATTTTATGATCAAACACATAAAAAATAAATTGCGGAAAAAATTAAACACCGAGATGGATTGTTGGTACCCCCGTATCTAATCTATTCTAGGAAAAAAAAAATTACAATCTTCTTGTCTTCGAGTCTTGATCTTCAAATCTTGAACTCGAACCGTCGGAACACGAACCACGAACACCCGAGAGGAGAAAAGGTCTTTTTAATCAAATAAATCCAATTTATTTATAATTAATCATATATATATTATTATATGCGGCTGTTTATAGTTATTTTTCCAAAAATAACATTTTTTTTTTTTTTTGTTAAGCGGCTATTTACCAAAAAAAATTTTTTTTTTTTTTTTTTTTTCTCTCTGCCATAACGGCGGTAATAAAAAAATTAGGTTTACCAAAAAAAAAAAAAAAAAAACTTAACAAAAAAAATAGTTGACAGCCGCCTTTTCTGAAACCCTAGCCGCAGCATTAACGTATACAGGACTTATAGCGACGCTTTTCAGCGTCGCAGAAAGTCCTGTAGCAGTTTTATTAAAAAAAATATCCGTTTCTCCTCGTTCATACCTTGGGTTTCGCTTTGATCTTCAAATTTTCCAGCAAGATCTTCAACTTTTTCCAGCCCGGATGAACAAAAAATTTAAATAAAAGATGCTACTTTTACATTTAAATTGAAAATTGACATAAATAAAATACAATTCCTATGCTCAATTGTTACCAAACAAAAGAGCTACAATGGATCTAACGAGTAAACAATACCAACCCCAATCCATCTCTTCAACCATGACATTCATATGCATAAAAAAAAATAAACAAATTTCGGCCCCTATAATTTTAAAAAAATTTGGGACAAAAAAATCTACATGTTTTACCACTCCTAGATCTAATATTTTATACGTATAAATATAGATCACCATGGCGACTGATACCACTGTTAGGAAAATATCATCGCAACGGAAGCGATTTATGGATCTAGATCTATGTGTATACGTAATAAAACATCAAATCTACATCTACAAGTGAGTTCGTAGATCATACCTCTTGAATCTCTAAATTCAAGTTGAAGAACCGCAAAGGATTATTTGTTGGGAGTAGATGTGATGAGCACCACAGCCTTCCGTACGTGTGATCCAAGCAATTCCCGGTGGAAGGAATCCTCGGCTCGAACCCCTCCGATATGCTACCCGGAAAAATCACCAAAGATTTTTCCTCTCACTTGGCCGAAATTTCTCTTCCTTTTTCTAAGTGAAGAACTCGAAATATTGTGTGTGTTGAGGCTTGGGAGAACTCTCTTTAAATAGAAGAGTAAAACTTAGCCTCCAAGGATTTTATTATTCCAATAAATAAATCCATAAATAAAAGATAATCTCATAATATTTTAGAACAAATCTAAAAATAATATTTATCTTTATTTATTACCATAAATATTTATCCAATAAATATTTTATGCACATGTCTTTTTATCACACAAGAAAACTAATTCCTTGTTAAAAAGAGATCACATGTGGCGCCATTTTTCATTATTGACCTAGTCAATATTAATTTTGGCATTACACAATAATTGGGCCAAGATTATGGAAAATGTCTTTTCCACATATTTAATTATTTAGCCCAACTAATTTAATAGTCCACTAAACAATTAATTCACATATCGTTTTAATAAAGTCCAACATGAACTAAATTAATATTATTAGGATTCGACGTCCGAGAATATCTATGCTATATTAGGAGGCACGTCGGGGACCATGGACTAATAATCAGCGGCTCCGATAAATCAAATAAATAATTATCTGACGAACAGAATAATTATATTCGATAAATCAATCACAGGAATATGCCACCATAATCCCGTGACTGCACTCCTCCGATTATAAGATTATATTTATCTCCTCACGAGAAAGTAATAAGCGTCCACTGATATAATCATTTCATATGGATTAATCCTCCATAGATCTATTCATTCTAAATCGGGAAGTTACCGTTAACCTTTTCGTAACATCTTGTCCTTACTTACCGTTAACCCCTAGTGATCAATAATTCAAATAACTCTTTGGTAGCTAATCGGTGTAATATGAATCCCATGGATCGATCAATGTCTAGGATTAACTCATAAGTAAGGAATCGTCTATCTACTTCCATAAATGAAAGGAATGGATTCCGTGATCTCGTGATAACACGGACTACTCACTCAATCCAAAGACAATGCAAAGATGGGGTAATTCGGATCACAGACTCGGTGTAATCCTTAACCGTCAAGTCAAACCATAACCGATTCAAGCGGTTGATCGTGATCACCTCAGGATTAAGATATATCCATAATATGATCATCTAATGATTCGATAAGACTTTCAATTACGGAATTATATTGAGAACTCGGATCAAATCGGTCCAAATACTATATGATATATCTATCATATATAAATGCCCCATTAGGTTCCCTTAACCGAAAGTCCGGATAAGACGATCACACCTATCGTGTTATGGGCGCATTAATAGTACGTTAAAGGGGAGACCCGATACTCTCGATTAACTTTACTACGGACTAGTTGTATTTTAAGTACATCTTCACTAACTCAATCCTCCCGTGTATGTCTCATACACTGAGTTAAGTGATTACATAAACGATATACTCAGGGTTTTCTGTAGTGTAAATACTATTGTCATATCGGTGATTATGAGAATAATAAATATGAATAATAACATCATTTCATTTATTAAATAAAACAATTACAAAAATTGTCTTTCGGGCATCACACCTAACATCTCTGTCTCTTGCTCTCAGTTGTTCTTCAGTAAAATTTGGGGGTCTGATTGTTGATCCTTCAGGTTCAGGCTTATCCCGATTTTCCCCCTTTTTGGCAAAGATCATCCCTTTCTTTGGAGTAAGATGCTATTTGTGGCCTCTGCCGTGCCGATCAGAGAGTCAAGCTTTGATTCAATAGTTGTGAATCTGTGGTGATGATCATTCAGTTTCTCATTCACACTACGAAGTTTAGTGCCAAAGGCCACTGCCATTGATTCATTTTCTTGGGAAATATGTTGTCTGAGCCCTGCAAGATTGTTGGTGATATTGATATTAAGCTGCTTCATCAGATTTCCCTGTTGTTGAACCACAATGTTTTGTGCATCAATGTACTCTGCAATGGCCTGAAACTTGTGTTCAATGGAGGAGCTTTTGCCATTAAATGCTGAAGTCATGGGTCTGAGATACATGGTTTGTTGCTCCAATTCTTCAGCCAGCAGGTCTGCTGCTTTCTCAAAAGTTTCATTGGTAATGCCAGTGGCCAGCTGAGAGAGTTTGTGCCTTATGTCAGCTGGTTCTGGATCTGTTTGATGTCCCTTGTCTTTATGTTGAGTGACATCTGCTCCAATTTCCAAATCGTCAAGAATTTGGGTAGATGTGTATGCTGGAATTGCTTGAGCTGCAGTTCCCCCTATCTCTGTGCCGGGGGTTGCTTTGACTGGTGTGGCAGCAGCTGAACCAGTGTCCACAATGTGTGTGTTGTCAGCTGGAACATTCACAGTCAGTGGTTGAGTGGCTGTCTTTGCCGGAGTTGAGGACTTGTTGGATGCTTGTGGTTTCAAGAATGTACGGAGAAGAGTTGTATCATCAAGTGCATCTGGTGCAGGAGCATCCTCTTCTCTGTCTTTACCAAAATCACCATCATTATCATCATTATCATCATGATCATCATCATGATCATCATCACATCATGATCATCATCTGAGTCATCACTCTGTCTCCCAAAGGCCTGGGGCAGTTTTGTCTTGGCTGCATCAACCAAGTCCCATAGAGGCGATTCATCAAGTACACCTACCAGAGTTGTGATTCCCAGAAAATTAAATAGCCATGCTTCTTCAGCAAGCATGCGGTCTGAGTCTTGAAGTTGTTTTTTGGAATCCCCCTCCTTCCACTCAAGATAATCTGCAATTCGATCATCTATATCATTTGCAGACAATTGTGCAGCTTCTTCTGGAGATGCCTCATCATCTCCAGTATCTTCCCTATTAGGATGTTGCTCATCCTCACTGTCATTCTCTTCTTCTGTTGCTCCACCTTAGTTTGCAATCCTCTTCCTCTGTATCTTCATCAATTAATTTTCCAAAGTCTGTCTTGTCCAGATTTCGCTGAACCTTTTGCTTCTTTCTTTGACTGGTAGTGATTTGTGTGGATTTCTTCCTTTTTCCGTCTCCTGTCTTCTTTTGTTGTTTAATATAGGTAAACATGACTTTGGATTCATGCAGTTTGTGGAGTTGAACAGTAGGGACTTTAAGGCATTGCATTAGATAGTGTAACTGAATCCCATATGACTTCTTCACCTAGAATTGGCCTTTCTTTGTCTTTCCCTCTTTTATCCCCTTCTTTTCCGCTTTTACTTCCCCTTGGATTTTCTCTTTGATTTGTAGGAAGAAGTATTTTGCCCAATTGAATTGTAGATTGTTGTAAATGATTCCCATTAGCCTCATTCTAATTTCTGTCATGGCATTATTTGCGCCCAACTTTCCTTCAATGGTTTTGCCAATTAGGGCACTAAATTCATTGAATGGTTTCTTCAATGCAGATCTCAGACAGTTGACTTTTGCAGATCCTGGGTTTGCCGTTTTGGCGATAGTTGCCCATAAATCATCCAAGTTTTGTGATACCAATGTTACTTTTGCTTGACCTTTATTTGAAAGTTTGAGATGTTTTCGAATTACCTTTTCTGTGATCACCACTTCTTTGCCGTTGACAGATGCAACGATCTTGTCCGCTTCCCACTCGTCACCTTCTTCAAAGCAAGGAGCCCGATATCGTATTTGCGTGATTTCCGGAAGGATATGAGATTTTCATAGCACACCTCGGTTATTGGAGGATTGAGAAAGGTTGATAAATTTAGATTTTCACAGCCTGCTGCCAACCGTTTGGCATGCTCGTCATTTCCGCACAGTTTCAGGTAGTGTTCTGCTTGGAAGAATGAACCAGTGGCAATCGATTTTTCATACCCAGCTTGGGTGATTGAGGAAGATGATTCCATTGTTGAAGAGGAGAGTGGGTTTGAAAATGAACTTGAGTTTGCAATAGAGAGAAACAAGAGTAGGGTTTGTAATTTGCAAGAGAGCGTAAAGATTTCTGAAAATCTTTAAGTCTGGTTTATATAGTGTGATTTGGGTAGTGTGAACGTGGTTTGAATATGGAAGCATTTTGTGACATCATGGCGTGATTTTGTGTATGTGAATTGCGATATTCGAGCGTAATGGGGGAGTGGTTTGGGGTAAGTAATGATAGAGCCCGGGAATCGAGGAGTTTTCAATTTGAAAAATAATACAATTACCTCCATGATCATAAATTGATCTCCACGTGTGTAATCTTTCACAGAATAATCCTCTATAATTGCCTTATTCTCCACGTGTAATCAGAATTGATTTTGTTCACACTTTTAATTTATCCAAGTCTTTATTTCGGTGAAGTGCCTTGGCTGGTCACTTAGCCGATCAAATGGGTTCTTCATTGAAAGTGCTCCATTTAACTGCATTCATAACAATCGTTAAGTTACCTTCATGGATACGGTGCCTTGCCTGCTACACCTCCTGTAACGGCAAAGGTTGTACCAGTTGATGAAGTCACTTAGCCGATTACTCCAGTTGGCCGCTCCTTGATACTTGGTCAATTTCAATCATTCCTAACTCAGTTCTCAACATACTAAATCTTTTATAGCTGAGTGGTTTAGTGAAGATGTCAGCCAATTGATCTTCAGTAGGTATGTATTTTAGGATGACATTTCCCTTTTCAACATGGTCTCTGATAAAATGGTGTCTCACATCAATGTGTTTTGTTCTCGAATGCAATACTGGATTTTCAGTAATAGATATTGCACTTGTGTTATCGCACATGATTGGAATTGTTTTCTCTTCCATTCCATAGTCCCTTAGCTGTTGTCTTATCCAAAGTACTTGAGCACAGCAGCTACCTGCTGCTATATATTATACTTCAGCTGTTGATGTAGATATGGATTTTTGCTTTTTGCTGAACCAAGAGACTAGTCTGGTTCCTAGCATTTGACATGTTCTAGAGGTGCTTTTTCTATCTATTTTGCATCCAGCATAGTCAGAGTCTGAATATGATATCAATTTAAATCCTCCATCTTTTGGATACCAAATTCCAACATTTATAGTGTTTTTCAAGTATTTGATTATCCTTTTGGCTGCTAGAAGATGTGATTCTTTTGGTTGAGCTTGAAATCTTGCACACACTCCTACTGCAAATGCTATATCAGGTCTACTTGCAGTTAAGTATAATAAGGATCCAATGATTCCTCTATACATTTTCTGATCAACATCCTTTCCTGCTTCATCTTTTCCAAGTATGACTCTGGCACACATTGGTGTGTCTGCTGTGCCACTTGTATCCATCCCATACTTGTGTATCAAATCTCTTGTGTACTTGGCTTGACTAATGAAAATGCCATCCTTCATTTGCTTTACTTGAAGGCCAAGAAAATAGTTTAATTCTCCCATCATGCTCATCTGAAATTTGCTCTTCATCAGGTTTGCAAATTTCTCACAAAGCTTTTCATCCTCTGATCCAAAGATTATATCATCAACATAGATTTGAACCAGCAATGTGCTTGCTCCTTCCTCTAGTTTGAATAGAGTCTTGTCAATAGTTCCCTTGTTGAATCCATTCTTGATCAGAAATTGTCATAGTGCTTCATACCAGGCTCTAGGTGCCTGTTTGAGGCCATAGAGGGCCTTCTTGAGTTTGTATACTTTGTCTTCTTTTCCTTTGATTTGAAATCCAAGAGGTTGTTCTACATAAACTTCTTCTTCCAAAAGTCCATTTAGGAATGCACTCTTGACATCCATTTGATAGACTTTGAAGTCTTTGTATGCGGCAAAAGCTAGAAAGAGTCGATTGCTTCCAATCTTGCTCTATTGGTGCAAATGTTTCATCATAATCTATTCTTACGCTTGAGAATAGCCTTTTGCAACTAGCCTTGCTTTGTTTCTGACAACAGTTCCTTGCTCATCCATCTTGTTCCTGAATACCCATTTTGCACCAATGATGTTGGCCATATCTAGTCTGTCAACAAGTTCCCAGACTTCATTTCTTTCAAATTCATTTAGTTCTTCTTGCATTGATGTGATCCATTCTGCATTTTGGATTGCATCATCTATGGTATTGGGTTCCACTTGTGATAGAAAGAAAGTTAGCATGTGCTCCAGTTGTCTTCTGGTTCTAACTCATGTGTGAATATCTCCAATAACTTGTTCTTCAGGATGGTCTCTTAGCCAATTTAGATCTGGTTGAAGTTGTTCTTCACTTGGTGCTTCCATACCTTCATGCTGAGCATGAACTTCAACTTCAGGTGCTTCTTCTGTTGTATTGATATGTGGCTCCTCTTGATTTTCAAAGTGATGATTCAGGATAGTAGCTGGTATGGTTGCATTTGTATAGATTTCCTTCTGTGCTACTTTCTCTTCTTGGTCTTGAAGATCTTCACCATTTGTATTTGGTTCATCAAAACCACATGTATTGATTCTTCAATCACCAATGTTCTTTTATTGAGTACTCTGAATGCTTTCTTTGGTGTCCGAGTATCCCACTAAGATTGCTTCATCACCTTCTCATCAAAGGTATGTGGTGGTTCTGTTTAAGACAAAACATTTTGATCCAAACATATGAAAATATGAGATATTGGGTTTTCTACCATTCCATATTTCATATGGAGTCTTTCCATGATATTTGTTGATGATTGATATGTTTTGTGTATGACATCTTTGTGTTTTTTCGCTTCACCCAAAATCTCTTTGGCAAGCATGCTTCAAACAATCATTGTTCGATTGCTTCTTTGAGAGTTTACATTTTTCTTTCTCGCTACACCATTTTGTTGTGGAGTGCCTGCTGCAGATAGTTGATGTAGTACTCCATTTTCTTCACAGTAGGTTTTGATGATTTCATTTAGAAATTCAGTGCCTCTGTCTGATCTGATCTTTATGATCTTTAGTTCTTTCTCATTTTGGAGTCTTCTCAGCAAATCTGGCAGCTTTTTGAGTGTCTCTTTCTTCTTGTTCATGAAAATGGTCCAGGTGTACTTTGAGAAGTCATCCACCACTACAAGAGTGTATTTCTTACCACTCACACTTACTGGTGTGACTGGTCCAAACAGGTCCATGTGTAACAGATGAGCTCTTGTTGTAGATTGATAAGGTTTTGACTTGAATGAACTTTTGATCTATTTTCCTTTCTGACATGCATCACATAGACTTTCTTTCTTGAATGTGATCTCTGGCAAACCTTCAACTAACTTGTTCTTTGATAGTTTGTTGATGGTCTTGAAATTCAGATGATTTAATCTTCTGTGCCAAATCCAGCTTGTAGATTGTTTGTTTTTTACCAGCAGACATGTTTTTGCCTTGGCTGTTCTCTAGTCCACAACATACATGTTGTCTTGTCTTCTACCACGCAAGAACCTTTGTGTTGGTTTGGTGTGAATCACTTTGCATCCTTCTTTGTTGAAGTGCACATTGTAGCCTTTGTCACGTGAATTGACTAATGCTCATCGATTGAAATTTAGTCCCTTGACATATGCCACATTTTGAATCTTCAAATTGTTCTTGAGTATTATGCCTTCCCCTTAATCTTGCCAGGGTTTTATTTGCCTCCAAATGTGACTTTGGGTCCATCAAAAGCCTTGAAGTCGGTGAGCCATTTCTTGTTTCATGTCATGTGCGGAACATCCACTTGCCTATGGACCGGACATCCTACAAAAGCAGTTAATTAAGTTTAGGTACCCAACTTTGTTTTGGGTCTATACTGTTAGCAATCATGCCTCCCATACCAAGTGTGTATCCAAAAGGTCTTCTTTTTGGATAATTGAAGTCATCAACTTCATATGTATAAGGCATGGCAGAATAGCTTCTAATATTTTTGCTGAAGGTATTCTGATACTTTTCTCCACCTTTTGGTGCATTTATATCCTTCTTCACTTTCCAATATGCAGTAGGAAACCTTTCCTGCTTCAAGTGTCTAGGAACAGATTGATTTTTCTTAACCATATGATGCATTTTGTGGAATGGTTTCCTCTTGTATTTTGGAGGTGCAACATTCCAATCATCCTCTGAAGGGTTTAGTCTGCCTTTACCTTTCAGATGGCTGTTGTTCTTGATTGACTGGAATGAGGATTTAGTCTGCTGTTTCACTACACTAGGTTTTGACTTCACCGGAACAGGATGATCTGTTGGAACTATGGTCTGTCCCTTTCTAAATTTTGATCCATTAATGGTCCTGAATTTAGAATTGTGTTGACCATTATTCCTACTTTCATCCTCGATTGTTGTAGCTAAGACTGAGATCTCGATCCAAACCTTTTGAGGGTTTGTAAGTGGTGCTTTTAGTGGTGCAAAGTGGTTACTTTTCTTGTGAGAAGATTTTCTTAATCGATCATCAGCGGTGGATGTATGATCATCCGCTTTTGTTGATCATTTAAGTAGGTCTCCATCTTGGTTAATTCAACTTTTGCTTTATCCAGTTCTTTTTTAATTTCTTATTTTCTTTTCTTAGATCCTTGCATTCCTTTTCCAGAATTTCATGATTCTTTTCAATTTCATCAAATTTAGTCATGAGATTCTGGACTAGGTCTGTTGTATCTAATGGAAGAGTAGAAGATTGTGCAGTGTCAGATGTGGATGTATTAGATGAAGAGTAAGAGCTAGATGATACCTCAGATTCATCTGATTCTTTAGCCATTAGGCATAGGCTCGTTTCTTCAGTGTCTGAACTATCACTTTCATCTTCATCCAATTCTTTGGTCATGAGGCACATGCATGCTTTCTCCTTTTCTGAGCTGTCTTCTTCATCACTATCATCTGAATCATTATCGATGATTCTTCATTCTTCTCCTTCTTTGGATTACGCCTTGAGTGCCTTCTTGTTTTTCTCTTTTCAAATGCTTTGTATTTCTTCTTTTCATCATCTTTGTCATTTTCTTGAGGCAACAATCGCCTTGAAGTGACCTTTCTTGTTGCAGTTGAAGCATCTGTATTCATCATCTTTCTTCTTCATGTTTCTGTTTGAGCTTGACTTCTTGTTTGATGATGAATTTCCTTTGAAGGGCTTCTTTTTTCTAAACCTGTCAAAGCGTTTAACCAATAAATCTACATGTTCTTTAAGTTCATGTGTTTCTTTGCTGATGTAATCGGCAAAGTTACTTTGCTGGGGTGCAACCAGTGCAGTGAGTTTTTTTGTCTCTGCCGGAGCACCATCTTCACCGTTCAATTCGAATTCATGAGCTTTTAATTGGGACATCAGTGTCAGAGTGTCAGTGCTTGCAAGATTTATTGTTCCTCTGATTACGGATGTTATGATCTTCCATCTTTCAGGTAGTCCTCTCAAGATCTTCAAGCATGCTTCTTTTTGAGGATATGTGTGTCCAAGCTGTTGCAGTTCACTGATGATGCTTGAGAATCTGTTGTCCATTTGATCTATGGATTCACCAGTCTTCATTTTGAAGTTTTCAAACTTCTGTTTTGCAACAGATAATTTGTTTTCTTTAACTGCTTCAGATCCTTCATTTATCAATGATAGCTTGTCCCACATCTCCTTTCTTTGTTTTGCGATCTTTGATTCTCATGAACATGTTGCTATCTAGGGTCTTCAAGATCATGTCTTTTGCAACAAAGTCCATGTTTGCTCTTCTCCTGTCATCCTTGGTCCAATCCTTTTTAGGTTTGTCAACTTCCTTTCCTTGATCTGCTACTGTGCCTACCACAGTAGTGATTGTGATTGGTCCATCATTAATTACATCCACATCTCTTCATGAGTTCTTTGCAAGATGAGATAGCATTCTTATTTCATATTCATCAAAATTATTAACATTAAAAGCAGTACTTTTGACAAGAAGTTTGAGGAATCCATCGGTCTGAGATGAAGATATAAATGTAAATGTATAGAAAACTCAGATTTGAAAACTACTTTGAAAATATGTGATCTCCTTGTTACCAGAAATTAGATCTGAACAGGTTCTGATACTAGGAACACTGCTCCGATACCAATTGTTGGTCCTAGAGAAGGGTGAAACTATAGTCAGAGGGGGGGTGAATGACTATAGTGGAGTTTCAAAAACTTTTCTTTTATTTAAAAGCTTTTGGGCAGCGGATAAATCCCTTCTTACTATGTTGTTTTCAAATCAGTTTAGACAATCACAGAATTAAGTTATGGTGTAGGCAAATTAAATAAATGCTGTAAAGTAAATTGCAGAAATTAAATTGACACAAGGCTTATAGTGGTTCAGAGTCTTTGTAATCCCTTAATCCACTCTTCTTCTGTGATGATCGGAGGAATTCACTATTGTTTTCACAGATACAATAGTATGATTGCCCTTGGCTTCCCAAGCTTCACAATCTACAAGACTATCACTCCTTGACTGCAACAGCTTCAGTGATTCAGTCTTCCTTGCTGCTCCTTGAGATCAAAATCCTTCAACAGCTATCACAGATTCAACTCCTTCTCAGATTGCCTCTGATTCAGTTGCTTTAGTTTTATGTGAATGTGATTCACACACTTGGTTGATCAAACTCAGCCCCAAGTATGACTTTGTAGCTCTGATATCTGAGTTGATCACTAGATGTTTCCTTGTAAGTTTAGAGAGAAGGCTTTTCAAATTGACAGAGTTTTCACTTGATTTTTTATGTTTTGTTCGACTTACTTCTCTGTCTGTCAATGCCTTCTATTTATAGCCTTGAATAACCTTTATTTTGAAATTCCATCCGTTGGCTATATTAATGAGGGAATAATCCTTGATTTTATTCTTGATTCCCCCTTAATTGTATTCTCTTTGATTTCAGTGATCGGATTCTTTCTTCAAACGTATAGCAGAAAATCCGTCCTTGATTGATCCTCTATTGATTGTGCATTTAATGCATGATCTTCTGAATCTTCAACGATATCTTGAACTCGATCCGTAAGTGTTACTTCGCCGTTTTAGAACGGTCGAGTGATCCTTCTGACTTAGCCGTTTTAGCTTTTCCTTCACCGTTTCGTCTTTACTCAGCCGAAAGTGAGTCTGCTTTGCCGATTCACTGTTTTCTTCTTTGTTTCTGTTTGAGGAGAATCTTTGTACTTCACTGATCTTTGATTGGGGTGAGATCAGTGTACACCATATTTGAATATTAATGTACATCGCTTGTAGTATAACTTAGACTTGTCCAAGGTCATCACAAACTTCCTTGGTTACAAGTCAGACCTTTAATGTCTGCATTGCTTCTCTGCTGGTGCTTGGCTGGCTTCACTCTGTCGAATATCTGTTTTTGCTTTGCCGTCCTACCACTAGTACAATACTTGTCTGACTCAACTTATACAACATGTCAGACTCTAAGTAAAGACTTATACAGAGAGTTCTAACTTATTTTAGGCTTGCTAAAACAGCTGGTATGGCCATCATCAAAACATAATAAAATGTTCCTAACAAGCTCTTTTTTTATCCTTCTATCTCACCTTCTTCAAGTGATTCTCTTGTGTATTTATAGGGGTGATGTAACGGTCACTAGCTCTTGTAGCCGTTACACTTGTTGTTTAGCCAACGTTCATATGTACGATCTTTGTCGTATTGTCAGTTTAAATTTAGCAAGGCCTTGACTCAGTTTTCTACTCTTCTTCAAAACTGAGTACCTTGTATACTTGACATCTGACATTAATTGACTAAGTCAGAGTACACAATTCAGTTTCTTCTTTTCCTGATAACTAATAATCTTTGTCCTTAAGATTATTCAGTTTTACATGATCTATAGTTCAGTTTCAGGTCACCACAAACTTGCCTGAATCCTGACTCATAGTCACAACTTAATCAGCTTCTAACTGAGTTTGTCACCTCAGTTCTTCAGTCTTCTAGATAAGCCAACTGAGTTTGTGACCCTCAGCGAACTTACCTTCTTCAGTTTTTGCATTACTAAGTTTGAACCCTTAGTTCTTCATGTGCATACTCAGTTTTCTTGTTGTGATTCAGATGTTCGCCTAGTTCCTATTCTATTACAATGCTTGTCTGAAACAACCTATACAAGGTTCAGACTCTAGATAGAACTTTGATTGAGGTCAAGTTAAATTATTAACTCGATTCCTAAATAACCATTAGCAAGTGAACTAGGTTCAATCGCAGTATAGCTAGATAGAGTCGAGGTCAATCCCACAGAGAATCAATTTGTGGATCCTAACTTAAATAGTCAACCTATTTATTTCGTTTGACAAAGACGGTCTATGACCAACATAGAATACGAGAAAAGAAAGACACACTCAAACATATAAACAAACAACATGTAAACAAATAACGTAATCAACTGCCCAATTATAACCGTAATTATTTGGATCTAGACAATTTATATGACAACAAGACTCATCAACTATTAATCCGTTCATATCTATTTATATTGGCTACTGGAGTCATCCTCTAAGCTTGATGTAGCACCGGTAGGTCACTATATCACTGTGGTATTGTTACGTGACTTCCCCTTTTGGTGCCTCCATCTCATATAACTCACACGCTTACGACTCTAAGGATGCCGATATCAACCGTACACCTCGTCTAGGCAACATTCCTATGGTTAGGCGTACTTCTTAAACGATCACTCAAACTCTCGTCCAACTAACAATTACCAAGTTATAGTCTCATGCTAGTTTACGATCTACGTATAACAAGGTGCGCGCAATTCCCTAATATAAACCTACCTAGATAACGCTGAACGTCCGAAGATCAATTCATGAGCCTACCTAAGAGTTTTATATCGGTATTTCCTTTTTACACATTTTAATTAAATTAAGCGAGTGACGTAGCCATAGCCATACCTACTGAGATAACAGATTCAATTAAGCTAACCTAATCATAAAGACGTGACTGATTAACGGATGAAACAGATTTGAAAGCTCTCGGTCGACCGAGTGACACCTCTTGGTCACCCGAGTACTTAACTCCCCAGACTACATCCCCGAATATATTTCTCAGCGTTTCACATACGAATCGGATTATATAGTGAATCATCAGGACATCATATAAATTAATCTAAACACACGTAAATTAAACACGCAGATTCATCCATAGATAATAAGTAGAGGACGTAGGGTATGGGCTCCTCATAGACAAGGTATCACCACTGCCCTAGCGTCATATCCTAGATCTACATCATCTAGATATGAATAACTACTCAAACAATCAAAGCATAATTGGGAAATTGATTACTAAAAGAAAACAAGATGAAGAACTAGGGCTTACATATTTGCACCCTCAGCTCCTCCACAATCCTTATTTGCTTATTTGTATATATGAATTGATATTGGTGAATGCATAATAAAAAATACAAAGGACTTGTGTTTATATAGAGCCTCAGCCGACATAGAAAACCGACTTAAATGCCGACACTACTGAACCCTAACCGCCTCAAACAATGTGCCGGACTTCTGCTGGGCTACAGGCCCACTCGGTCGACCGAATGCATAGGCTCGGTCGACCGAGCCTTATATCTTCCTGGGTTTCCTTTTTGTTCCATTTTGGGCTTTCCTCCTTTTCTGCCCTGGGCTTCCTGAACTTGTCTGCAATCCATTAAAGCTTCTCCGAAGTCCATCCCTTGCGCTCCCAAATGCGTTACTACAAATATGGCATAAAATACAGTCTGTAACATCAAATAATATAATAAAACTTCCAAATACATAATAACGAATCGTAACTCTCGGCATATGCAAATTAAGCGTATTACGACTTATTATTGCTCTATTATAGCTCCTTTAAACTAGAATCGGGGATAAAGATCATAGAATAACGGGCACAAAATGACCGTTATCAAACTTATATATTTTCTATAGACAATTTCTTGCTTCTTCTTCCATTATGCACTATAACAGTTAGTTATGACTTCATCATCATGGGTTGTAAGTGATTTGTCTAATTACGTGACGAATCATCATCAAAACACAAATAATATATCCAACAACGACCAACAAGAGACAAGAAAGATAAAGGACACGCCACAAACAAAGTAATTAACCTCCCCAATTATTATGTTATCGTTTGGATCTAAAGATTCTATATAATTAAGCTAGACTCGACAACTATTAATCCGATTCGTATTTCTTTTATATTGGCTACGGGAGTCATCCCCTAAACTAGATCTATGCTCCGGTTAGGCCATCTAGATCACTATGCTACATTACGTGACTTCGCTTTGTAGGCCTCCATCTCATATAACTCGCACGCTTACAAAACTAGGGATGCCGATATTAACCGTATTCCTCACCAAGGCAACATTCC
This sequence comes from Gentiana macrophylla, assembly GCA_026214975.1. NCBI lineage: Eukaryota > Viridiplantae > Streptophyta > Magnoliopsida > Gentianales > Gentianaceae > Gentiana > Gentiana macrophylla. The sequence continues at coordinate 10,398,643 of CM047812.1, read as the reverse complement.
TGTGGTTAGGCGTACTTCCTAAGTGATTGCATCAGTCTCTGTCCCATTAACACTAACTTTTTAGGTATCATTTAATCTACGACTTACGTATAACTAGGTGCTAGCAATTCCCAAATATAACACAGATCTAGATCTCGCTGAAAGTCCCGGAAGATCAATTCATGAGCCGACCTAGGAGTCCTATATTGGTATTTCCTAATCATACGCTAATTAAAACAGACGAGATAGATTCTAGGTGTATGACTTAGCCGTAGCCATACCTACTAAGATAAGAAATTCTAGGTGGACAATCACACCATAAAGACGTGGCTAGATTGACGCGGCGAAAACCTAAATCTTAGCGTTTCTACATACGTAATGGATAAAATAGAGATTCATAAAGCAATTATATAGATCTACTAAAAACACGATTGTTGATCAAAGTAAAGTTATACATAGGTCACAAGACATAGGCGTGGGCGTGTGGATCCTTATAGACGAGGAATCCCCACTGCCTCACGTCGTAATCCTAGATCTACATCGTTTAACTAAGAACAAACAATCTCAAACGATAAACAACAATTGGGGAGATTAACATAGAAGAAAGAACAAGTGAATACAAATAACTCACATTACTGCTGCTGGAAATTTGTACTAAAACTGCTCTGAAAAAGTTATAATTTGTGTTATGAGTCGATGTTAAAAGTGACTAATGAAAGAGAGTTTATATAGGCTGTAAAACCGACTTAGAATAGCCGTCAGCCGACCTAATTCATAAATCCTAAACTCTAACGAGATAGAAAATGCATCTGGAGAAGCAGAAACAATTTAGTCAACTCGCTGGCAGCCAGAGCAGGGCTCGCTGCCAACGAGCCTAAGGATTCGCCTAGGCCGTTTTCTGCTTCGCCTGGTTCGTTTCTGTGCATTCTTCTCCTCCGAAGTCCATTCCAATCGCTTCCAAATCAAGCCCACTATAAATAAACCATAAAACAAGGCTTGTAATATCAAATAATATAATAAAATGGCTAATTACATAATAACGAGTCGTAACTCGGTTCAGGTGTAATTTATGCACGAGACGACTAATTATTAACCACTTAAATCCCATTTAAGCTAGAATCGGGGGTAATAAATAGATAATTAATGGTGTAAATTGACCATCATCAACTACCCCCCACTTAGCCTTTGATCGTCCCGAGCAAACATAGAAGGCGAAAGAACCACCGAAACATTATTTACTAATTGATAGCAGGCTCATTCAAAATTCCAAAGTAAATAAAATAGCAAACACGTTTGTCAGTTAGGCATTAACCACAATTTCATCATTGAATCAACGTGTGTGTGATATAACTGTCATGCAGAGTATTCGAAATAGAGAGATTCGAATTATAATGTCCTCTAGATGCAACTTTCACCACTCAAAACTTTGTGACGCCTACTTATCGTTAACAAATAATACAGGTGTAATACCAGAATCTAGTGAAGCGAGGCGGATTTGGAAACCAAGAAACTTTTCTCAGTTCACGTTTGTTTCTTTGCCAGGGCCGCGTTGATTCTAGGGACAGTAACTTGCAATGGTGGGTGCCTAGCAAGCAACGACCTTCAAATCTCCACGAACTTGCTACCCTACTGCCTTGTTTTACAACTGTGCATCTTATGCTCCATCGGTTTAGCAGTCTCTAATCTAAATGCTCATAATTTCTCTTGTATATATATATATATATATATATTATTTTATAAACCAAATCCTATATTTTTTCTTGCCCGGGTTTTGCTTCACTATCGATATTAGCCTTATCGGAAGTATGTCAAGAAGAAGTAATCACAAAGTCAAGTAGTTCCAGTTTCAACCTTCCGGAAAAAATAATTTCTTATCTAACCTTTCACACTTAGCATTTAAGTTATACGTGCTTAAAGAGGTTGATTCCACGATAAAATATATGTTTAATACAAAACTACTCACACAGCGTGACTGTTAGGTGTAGTGCCCGAAAGACAATTATGTAATTGTTTTAGGACAGAATTAATAATTCATCTTATTATATGCATTTATGTTTATAATTAAGACACTACTAAAAACCCTAAGTACCTCGTTTATGTAATCACATAACTTAGTGTATGGCTATGCACAAGAGGATTGAGTTAGTGAGATGTACTTAAAATTAACTTAGTCCATAGCGTTGATTAATCTGAGTACGGGTCTCATGATTAATATGCTAATAATGCGCCTGAACACTTTAGGTGTGTGATCTTATCCGGACTATCGTGTCTGATACCTAGTGGGGCATTTATATATGATAATAATCATATGAAATTTGGACCGATTTGTTTTGAGTTCTCGATATAATTTCGTGATTGAGAAGTCTTATCGAATCACAAGATGATCATATATGGATTAATCTCAATCTCGAGGTGATCTGCATAAGCCGCTTAGACTAGGTAGAGTTTGATGTGTTAGTAAGGATCACTTCGAAGTATGTGGTCCAACACTTCTCGTTGGCTCTATTCTGGAATGAGTGAGTAGTCTGTGCTATCACAGATATGGAATCCATTCCTTCCCTCGAGAAGTAGACAGACAGTTCCCTTATTTGTTAATCCTAGAAACTGATCGATCCGCGGAGTTCATGTTAGACTAATTAGCTACTAGTCTGGTATGTGAACTAATTGATCACTTGGGTGTTAATGGTAAATAAGGATAATATGTTTCGAGAAGGGTTTACGGAAATATCCCGACTAAAATGAGCAGTCTATGGAGGATTTATCCGTATGTAATGATTATATCACTTTGGACACCTTATCAACTCATGGTTGAGTGTAAGTTATCTATATTCGGCGAGAGTTCGGGCCGGTTTATGGTGGTGTAATCCCGAATTAATAGATTGGATATAATTATTACGTCCGATGAATAATTTTATTTAATTATTGGAGCTCTTTGGTTATAGGTCCATGGTCCCGACACGGCTCCTAATATAGCATATATGTTTTCCGTCGTCACACCTCGATTATAATTAAATAGTAGAATTGCCTTCGTTTAATTGATATGTGGATTAATTGTTTAGTTGGACTAAATGATTAAAAACATGGAAAAGACATTTTTTCATGGACTCGACCCGGTTTGGTGAATTTCGGCCCATGACCTATTTAATTAGGTATTGGCGCCAATATGTATATATTATTAACAAGGAATTTGTTTTCTTGTGTTATTATATGACATGTGCTTAATTATTTATTGGTTAAATAATTAATATATTAGATAATGATCTTTTATTTATCCTAATTTGTTTGGGAAAATATTAGATTTATCTTTTATGGAAAAGGATTTATTTGATTGATTATCCATTAATTAAATTAAATCCTTGTGGAATAAGGATCTCTCTCCTATATAAGCAGAGTTCTCCATTGTACCAAAAAAATCACTATTCACATCACTATTCACAAGAGAAATTGGCTGAAAATTTCGGCCTCTATTCTTAGGGTTCGATTTGGAAAAATCTTCGGGATTTTTCTGGTAGCATATCGGGGAGGTCCGGTGGCGTGAAACACCATCCACTTGGTGTTGCTTGGAGATACGCGTTGGAAGATTATGGCTTCTCAACCGGCGCATCTACAAAGATTGTTCATGGAGTTTATTCACAATAAACAAGTAAGCAATCTATCCTTCTCGTAGGTTAGATCTATTTATTTATGTATTTTGGTTGTTAGATCTAGATCTTGTAGTTTCCGCTGCGTAATAGGGTGGATCATTGATCTATCCGGAGATGTTACATCATACAGTGATATGATATTTACTAAACAATTCTGAAGATATCATGGCAAAAATAAGTTATAATTACGCTTGAGAGCTTCTTTCATTATCTATACATGCTCGGTTTTCACAAAAGGAAATGTGATTCTTGCTTAAAATTTTAATTTTTAGACATTTATTAATTATTTGATCTACGGAAGCTAAGTGACTCGTGCACCCCCCACTTAAACGATGCATTGTCCTCAATGTATAAAATAAAATAAAGATAGGAACTTAGATTCGCTCAAGCGCGGTAGTGGAACAAGTCGATGAACTCCGGGGCACTCTACAAACCATGGACCTAACCAGAGATATACCGCTGCAAAACAAATCTTCAACAAAGCTCGAAACTCGTTACAGCGTTAGCCCATAAAAAGTAATAATCAAAAAGGTGTAGTAAAAGGAATAAAATAACCCTCAAACCGATGTTTAACAATATATATCTCTTATTTGTACTTATGGATTCCTCAAATTTTATGTCAAATGTACCTGTATTCAATGTAAATAATTTTAATGAATATAAAATAAGGATGTTGTCTCATCTTGCAGCAACTCATGAGGAGATGCTGGATGTAATCAACAATGGTCCAATCATAAGCACAACTGTGATAGCCTCAAGAGCATATCAAGGAAAGGAGATAGAAAAACTCAAGAAGGATTGGACCAAGGATGACAGAAGGAGAGCAAATCTAGACTTTGTTGCAAAGGATATGATTTTGAAGACTCTAGACAACAATATGTTCATGAGGACCAAAGATTGCAAAACAGCAAATGAGATGTGGGACAAGTTGGCACTGATCAATGAAGGATCAGAAGCAGTTAAATAAAATAAATTATCTGTTGCTAAACAAAAATTTGAGAACTTTAAAATGAAGACTAGAGAATCCATTGATCAAATGGATAACAGATTCTCTAGTATCATCAATGAATTGCAACAACTTGGATACATATATCCCCAGAAAGAAGTGTGTCTGAAAATCTTAAGAGGTCTACCTGAAATATGGAAGATTACCACACCAGTGCTTAGAGGAACTACAAACCTTGCAAACACTGAAACCATGAATTTGAGTTAAACGGTGAAGACAGTGCACGAGCTGAGGCACATAAAGCCAGTGCACTGGTTGCACCCCAGCAAAGCAAAACGGCTGACTCAAGCAGCAAAGAGACACAAGAGCTAAAAGAACAGGTAGCCTTACTGATCAAACGTTTTGACAGGTTTATCAAGAAGAAGCAATTTAAAGGAGAATCATCATCAAACAAGAAGTCAAGCTCAAGCAAAGACATGAAGAAAAAGGATGACGAGTGCAGTTGCTTCAACTGCAAGAAGAAAGGTCATTTCAAGGCTGATTGCCCAGAAGAAAAAGACAATGATGAGGACAAGAAAAGTACAAAACAACTAAAAAGAGAAAGAGCAAGAAGGCACTCAAAGCTGAATGTAGCAGTGAAAAGAATGAAGAATCATCTGAAAATTATTGTGATGATGATGAAGCTGACAGCTCAGACAATGAAAAGGCATACCTATGCCTTATGGCTGAAGAGTCAAATGAAACTGAGGTAACATCTAGCTCATACTCATCATCAAGTGCATCCACATCTAACACTGCACAATCTTTTATTCTCCCCTTAGATTCTGCAAGTCCATTTCAAAATCTAATGAGCAAATTTGAAGAAATTCAAGATAATCATGAAATTCTAGAACTGGAATGTGAGAATATAAGAAAGGAAAATAAAAGATTAAAGAAAGAACTGGATGAAATAAAAGCTGAACAAACTAGAAAGGAGATCCACTCAACTGGTCAACAAGCAACAGGTGATCACTCATCCAATGCTGAAAGACCAGATGAGAAAGTATCTAATCCAGTTAAGAACACCACTGTACCACTCAATGCACCAGCTTACAAACCCCCAAAAAGGTTTGGATCCAAATCTGATCTTGGCTACAACAGTCAGGATGAAAATAGAAACAATGGACGACACCAGTCTGATTCAAGGACCAAAAATGGACCAAAATTCAGAAAAGGACAGACCATAGTTTCAATCACTCATCCTGCACCGGTGAAGTCAAAACCTTGTGTAGTGAAACAGCAGAATAAATCATCAATCTAGCCAAATAAAGGCAAAGGAGTTCAGAAAGGTAAGGGAAGACTTTACCCTTTTGAGGATTATTGGAATATCACACCCCCAAAATATAAGAAGAAACCGTTATATGATATGCATCATGTGTTTACGAAATGCCAGCCAAGGCATATTCCTGGGCACAAGAAGCAGCATGGAAATAAGTTTCTTTCTACATATTGGAGAGTGAAAAAGGATGCAAATGCACCACAAAGTAGAGAAAAGTATTAGAATACCTCTAGTAGGAATATTAGAAGTTATTCCCATGCCTTATATATATGAAGTTGATGACTTCAATTGTCCTAAAAGAAGATCCTTTGGATACACATTAGGAGTAGGAGGCATGACTGCTAACAGGTATGGACCCAAACAGTGTTGGGTACCTAAACTGAATTTTATTTGTTTTGTATGATGTCTGGAAAGTAGACAGTGGATGTTCCAGACACATGACAGGGAACAAGGGATGGCTCACTGACTTCAAAGCTTTTGATGGACGCAAAGTTACCTTTGGAGGTACCCTGGTAAAATTAAGGGGGAAAAGCATAATGCTCAAAAACAGCTTGAAGATTCAACATGTGGCTTATGTTAAAGGACTGAATTTCAATCTTCTAAGTATAAGTCAATTCTGTGACAAAGGCTATAATGTGCACTTCAATCAGGAAGGATGCAAGGTGATTCACAGTCAAACCAACACAGTTCTTCTTGCAGGTAGAAGGGAAGATAACATGTATGTGGTGGACTGGAAGACAGCTAAAGCAGAAACATGTTTGCTTGTCAAAAGTAAGCAATCAACCAGCTGGATTTGGCATAGAAGCATGAATCATCTAAACTTCAAAACCATCAACACACTGTCAAAAAACAAGCTAGTTGCTAAAGGCTACTCTTAAGCAGAAGGAATAGATTATGATGAAACCTTTGTCCCAGTAGCAAGATTGGAAGCAATCAGACTCTTCTAGCTTTTGCAGCCCACAAAGACTTCAAAGTTTACCAATTGGATGTCAGGAGTGCATTTATGAATGGACTTTTAGAAGAAGAAGTATATGTGGAAAAACCTCCTGGTTTTCAACTCAAAAGAAAAGAAGATAAAGTGTATAATCTCAAAAAAGGAATTTATGGACTCAAACAGGCACCTAGAGCTTGGTATGAGACACTATCCAAATTTTTTATCAACAATTGATTCAAAAAGGGAACTATTGATAAGACTCTCTTCAAGCTAGAGGAAGGAACAAGCACCCTGTTAGTTCAGATTTATGTTGATGACATCATCTTTTGGATCAGAATATGAGAATCTATGTGAAAAATTTGCAAACCTAATGAAAAGAAAATTTCAGATGAGCATGATGGGAGAGTAAAATTACTGTCTTGGCCTACAAGTGAAGCAAATGAAAGATGGCATCTTCATTAATCAAGCCAAGTACACAAAAGACTTGATACACAAGTATGGTATGGATACAAGTGGCATATCAGTTACACCAGTGTGTGCAAGGGTTATTCTTGGAAAAGATGAAAGTGGAAAGGATGTTGATAAGAAGCTTTATAGAGGAATCATTGGATCCCTACTTTATCTAACTACAAGCAGACCTGACATAGCGTTTGTAGTAGGAGTATGTGCAAGATTTCAAGCTCAACCAAAGGAATCACACCTTCTAGCAGCCAAAGAATAATCAAATACCTGAAGAACACCATCAATGTTGAAATTTGGTATCCAAAAGATGGAGGATTAAAGCTAATATCATATTCAGAATCTGACTATGCTGGATGCAAGATAGATAGGAAAAGCACCTCTGGAACATGTCTAATGCTAGGCAGCAGACTAGTATCATGGTTTAGCAAAAAGAAAAATACCATATCTACATCAACAGCTAAAGCAGAATATATAGCAGCAGACAGTTGTTGAGCACAAGTTCTATGGATCAGACAACAGCTAAGGGATTATAGAATGGAGGAGAAGACAATTCCAATTATGTGTGACAACACAAGTACAATATCTATTACTGAAAATCTAGTATTACACTCAAGAACAAAACACATTGATGTGAGACATCACTTTATCAGACATCATGTTGAAAAAGGAGATGTTATTCTAAGATATATACCTACTGAAGATCAACTAGCTGACAACTTCACAAAACCACTCAGTCATGAAAGATTCAGCAAGTTGAGAACTGAGTTGGGAATGATAGAAATTGACTAAGTTAAAAGAGCGGATAACAAGAGTAATCAGCTAAGTAACTTCACAAGCTGACTAAACCCTTGCCATTACCAGAGATTACATGTAGCAGGTAAGGCACTGGTTTTCAGCGACGTAAACTACACTGATTGTTAAGAACAGTGGACTACAGCAGCTCAGTGAAGGAGTCACTACACCGGCCTAGTGACCAGCTAAGACTCTCTACCGAATTATAGAATGGGATCAATAGAAAACTAAAGTGTGGATTAAATTAATTTTATACACGTTGAAAATCAAAGGATTTATGGCAGATTATACTGTGAAAGATTACACACGTGGAGATCAATCATGGAGGTAACTATATTATTTTTATTTACAAACGCCTTGATATCCAAGATTTATCATTACTTACCTCAATCCTCTCCCCCACTACACTCAAATATCTTGATTTACATACACAAAGTCATGCCATTACGTCACAAAATCCTTTCATATTCAACCATGTTCACACTACCAAAAATAATTCTATATAAACCACACTTAGAGGTTTTTCAGAAATCTTTACGATATTTTGCAAATCATAAACCCTACTTTGCTCTATTTCTAAAAATTCGAAGCTTTCTTTTCAAAATCTCAAATACTTCAAACAATGGCATCATTTTCCACACTCTCAGCAACAGAAAATTTCTACAAAAAATCGGTCATTACAAGATCACTCTTCAGACCTGAGCACTATCTCTCCTTTTGTGACAATGATGTTCAAGCCCAGCGGTTAGTAGATTGGTGTACAAATCTGGGGTTATTGACCTTTCTAAACCCCCCAATCAATGGGATATGTTATGAGAATCTGATTGAATTTTGGAAAAATGTAAAGTTTGTGCCCAGCAAAAGAAGAGTGATCCCGATTACATTAAAAGTTCAATATTTGGCAAAGAAGTGGTTATCACGCCTGGACTACTCAACAGATTTCTAGACCTTCCCAAAACTGGTCCGGCTGATGTGAAAAACATACAAATCGATATCAACACTTTCTGGAATGAAATAGCCAGAAACCCCAAAAAGAACAGCAAGAAGTACAACCTTCCAAGATCAGCACTCAAACGACCGTTTGCTGAGTTTGCACCAGTAATCACCAAAAACATTGAATGAAGAAACGGATCGATGGAAAACCTGACTGAACTATGGGTCAAACTAATGGATATTATCTATCAAGGTATTCCCTTCAACGGGGCACAATTTGTTTTCAATAGGTTGAAAAGCCAAATTCAGAAGGAAATTGATCTGACGATCATGGCAGAAGAAAGGTGATTTTTGGGAGAGGAAATCTTATGGGTTCCCTCTTCAACTCCTGTTTGATAAATTGAAGGTGAAACCCACCAATCTGCATCCTCCGCACAAGGCCAAGGTAATGTCTACCTACGTAAAGGCATCCTAGAAACCTAAAACAACCGTCGGAAGCAAAAGAAAAGAGCCTGAAAGCAACAGATTGGGAGTGGGAAGAAGAACCGGATCCCAAAAGGCACAAGATGGAACCTATGTGATCAGTGCCAGCAATCAGGATAATCCAGTGCTGATTAGTGACGATACAGGAACTGAGGAAGAGAAACAAGAAGAAGTCATATATCTGGAAGAGGGAGAAGAAGGATATGTTCTTACTTCGTCAGTAGAAGAAGAAGAGATGACGGAAGAAGAAGAGGCATCTGAGGATGAAGAAGCTGAAAAAGAGAAAGGACAGTCAGATGATGATGATCAAGAAAAGATAGACATTTCTGATGATAATCTGACAATACAAGAAGTACTTCTCAAAAGCCTCAGCAAAGTTGACAAATAGCCAAGTAAGCCAGCTGATAAAACTCACTATGCTGAACTTGTCAACGCCCCTAGCATTGATCAAGGGGGAACAACAGCAGAGAAAGTCCCATCTTCGGAAGTTGGAGAAGCAAGCACCCACCATCAACCTCCTACTGATCCTGAGATTGCTGAGGAAGAAAAAGAAGAAGAGGAAGGAAAAGAAGAGAAAGAAAAGCAAGAAAAAGAAGAAGAAAAGGAAAAGAAAGAGGAAGAGGAAGAGAACGAGGATGATGAAGAGATTGAGGAAGATGAAGACAATGAGTATGATGCAACAGCACCAGAAGAAGTTGATCTAGAGAGACTCTTCAACCTGGACATTCAACCCCTCATTGTGGACATGGAGAGGCAATACCAGAGCAGGCAAAGCCTAAAACTTGCCCTAAGGAGTGATGCAACCTCCTTAAATCATAAAATTGAGGCCCTCATCAGTCACATTAAGATTCAAGATGAGGTCATGGAAAAACAGGGAAACTTACTTTGTACCTACAGCATCTAATCCCCTACCATGTCAAGACAAATCATAAGTTTCTTGCTGAAAAAATTGATGGCAATCTCAAACCATTGGTGGATACTTTGAATGCTCATACACAGCAAATCCACCATCTGGATGAGGTTATGGATTATTCTGGTCAGCAACTAAACACCCTCATCAATGTCTCTGAGGCAACCAACAAAATTCTGGAGAAAAGGTATGGTCCTCTCCCTGAGTCTGAAGAAGCAAAACAAATTCTTGATGCACGGTTTGGTGCTGCCAAAAAGGGGGGAGGAAGCTCAGATCCTGAAAGCTCTAGTGGAAAGATGGAAAGCCCAACAGACAAGGGCAAGGGCATCAGGTTTGAGGAAAAGAAGAAGTAGCCCTTTTGTTGAATCTTATTTGAATAAATTATATATGCCTTTGATTTTAATAAAAAGATGCAATATCTTATTGCCCTTGAATGGAAGAATAAAATTTTTGAGTTTTGTTATATTGATTATTATGAAAATTTTGTGCACTTATATTCAGGTTTATGAGGGTTTTGGCATCATCAAAAAGGGAGAAATTGGTAGGAACATTTTATTACGTTTTGATGATGACCATACTAGCTGTTATAGCAAGCCTGAAAAGTCTAAGTTATAATTCAAATGATGAAACATTGTTGAATATGTCTTTACTAAGAGTCTGACATGTTGTATAAGTTAAGTCAGACAAGTATTATACTATGGTAGGACAACAAAGTAAAACATATATTCAGCAAAGTGAAGTCAGCCAAGTACCAGCAGAGAAGCAATAAAGATAAAATGGCCTGAGTTATAACCAAGGAAGTCTGTGATGACCTTAGATAAGTCAAAGTTATAATTCAAATGATGAAATACATTGTTGAATATGGTGTACACTGATCTGACCCAAATCAAGGATCATTGAAGTACAAAAAGTACTTGAAAGAATCAAAGAAAATAACAAGACAGTGAACCGACAGAATAAACTGACTATCGGCTAAGTAAAAACATAGCAGTGAAGGGAGAACCAAAAGGCCAAGTCAAAAGGATCTATTAACCGTTCAGGTAATGGCCAAGTAAAGCTTACTTGCTCAGATTTCAAGTGATGAAGATCAAGCATTAAATGCACAATCAATTGAGGATCAATCAAGGATGGATTTTCTGATAAACGTTTGAAGAAAAATCCAATCACTAAAATCAAGGAGAATACAATTAAGGGGGAATCAAGAATTAAATCAAATATTATTCCACACATTAAATAGCCAACGGACGGATATTCAAATCAAGGATTATCAAGGATATAAATAGAAGGCATTGACAGAAAAGAAAAACAACGATTTAATCTGATAAGAAACACGCAAAAACTCTGTCAAAGTACAAAGCCTTTTGTCTGTACTTAAAGGAAACATCTAGAGATCAACTCAACAATTAGAACTTCAATTCCAAATCAAGCTCTGAGATTGATCAACAAATCTGTGAATTCAATTCACATCAATTGAGGCAATTGAATCAGAGGAATCTGAAAAAGAGTTCAAACATTGTGATAGCTGCTAAAAGATTTGTTCTCAATGAGCAGTGATAGAGACTGAGTCACTGAAGCTTTTGAAGCCATGGAGTGATAGTCTTGTATATTGTGAAGCTTGTGTAGTCAAGGACAATCGTGCTATTGTATCTGTGAAAACAATAGTGAATTCCTCCAATCATCACAGGAGAAGAGTGGATTAAGGGATTACACCACCCTGGACCACTATAAACCTTTGTGTCTATTTAATTTCAGCAATTTACTTTACTGCACTTTATTTTATTGCATACTCTATATCTGTGATTGCATAATCTACTTTGAAACAACATTTTAAGAAGGGACTTATCCGCTGCCCAAAAGCTTTTAAATATAAGAAAAGTTTTTGAAACTCCACTATAGTCAATCACCCCCCCTCGACTATAGTTTTACCCTTCTCAGGGACCAACATTAGATTTCTTCAAGTGTTCAAGCTACATCGATCAAATCCAGATTTTGACACTTAGAAGAACCACAAGCAAGAATCAATTTATTGATTCTCAGCCCAACTTTGATTTTTATCAAAGGTTTAGACTGTGAAGCAATCCGGTCAAGGATTTACCAAGGACAGTTGTTGTAGCAGTTGGGTAGACTGTGTTTGTGGTGGTAGCCGGGGAAGAGGCAACACAACCCTCCAAGGACTAGTGGTTCAAGCAGTTGGAGGGCATCAATCCTACCCGTTCTTCAATTGTTTAGATAGTGAAGCTAGGCATTAGTCAAGGACTATCATTTAGGATTTTTTGTAACAGCTTACCTCAAAGAGTTCTAGTGGAATTTTCCTCCTACATCACAGGGGAAGAGTGGACCGATAGGATTACACCACCTGGAACCACTATAATTCTTGCTCTATTTACTTTTCGCATTTACATTATGTTACTTATTTATTCATCATGTACTATTGTTTATTCAGAGTAATGAAAATTGATTTCTTTACTCACTCACAGTTCACAAACTGACATTCACCAGAATTTAGTTTTGCATACTCAGCTTTTTCTTAGATACAACAAGATCAAAATAAAGGCTAAAAATTAAATCCGTTGCCGATTGACTCCGTTTTGTTATAAGTCAGTTTGACTTAGACTCAGCTTAGTCAGCTTAACTCCACACAAGTTTAAAACTGAACCTTAATCGTTTTAGATCTAGTTTTTGGTGACAAGTTTCTTCACCCCCCTCTAAACTTGTGTCAGCCTTTCCAAGGGACCAACAAATGTATTGAAGACTCTATTGCCTAATTTGAATGTGCATCTCGATGGAAGAATTCTTAGAAATTTGGTCCATGCAGTTGAAACTCAGGCTCTTCTGTCTGTTGATGTAGTCAACCACATTTTCTTTTTTCCACTACTGAGAGTTTGTCAGCTCCACCATGTTGTCCGTCCTACGGGTGCTTTAGAAGCAATTAAGAAAGATCTGCTAGTTGCTCCCAACTATCAAAAGAGGTAGAGACGAGATCAGTGTACCAATCAAAGGCATTGCTATTTAGAGAACGCATGAATTTCTTCACCAAGTGATCTTCATGCGTTCAAGTGTTGTTGCAAGATTCAACAAAATATGCAATGCATTGCATTGGATTGCCTTATCCATCTAATCGTTGGAACTTCAGTGATCGATAACAGGCCGGCATCTTCAGATCATCAATCATTTGGGTGTATATTTTGGAATACATTTGAGAAGAATTCATGGACCTCCGAACTTTGTCCTTGATGGTACCCATGATGAATTCCCGTAACTGGTTGATAGGATTGGTTCCATCGGGGGAATTCTTCAGATCACTTGCCAAGGTAAAAGTCTTGGAAGGCTCCTTGATCTTTGGAAGTGACGTCAAGTCCATCCCCATCATCATGCAGCACTTCTTTTCCCTTACGTGCTTCTCCAACGTAACTAAGCCTATTGGTAAGCTTCACAATTGGCACGTCTTGAGTCTGAACATGTGCCGTGAGAGCTTCAATGGCCTTTGTGAGGTTGAAAATATGCTCCTCCAAGGTGGTGGAATTGGCCATCGTGGCATCCGTGGCCATTGGTGACAAGGATCCATCATATCTTTCCTGAGGGAAAAAGATGTGATGGACAGACTCCTTTGACATGCACCGAGTGATAGGGTCAGAAGGTTGACCCTGAGATGAAGAAACATCCTTAGCGGTAAAAACTTTGTAGTGGCACCCTCTGAAACAAAAGCTTTCATAGCAGGAGACTTCAGAGCAGAAATCTTTGAAGTAGAAGCCTTTGAAGCGGTAAAAGTCTTTGGTCTCTTTCCTCAAGCCTTTGAAGCGGTAAAGGATAGATTGGTCCCACTGGGCATTCCAGAAATTTGTATTTTAAATTTCATTTTCCTGCAATTAAATTTATAAAAAAAAAATACAAGAAAATTGGAACTATTAATTTCAAAATGTGAGTGGGTACAATCTCTAGAAAAATTCCTAAATCTACATGTTGCCTTTGATTCTCCTTTGATTTCTTTGAGGGTCACGTGGACTTGTTCTTGGGCTTTATCAATGCTCCTCCAATTTTTTGGGAAGGATGCTAGATTTATGGAAGATCTCCGGATATGGCGGATAATCTTCGATATTTGTTGAAGAACTCCGGATATGGCGGATAGACTTCATTAGTTGGAGACGACCTACATGCTTAAATGATTCCTTGATCTTCTTATTTGATTTCTCTAAGTGTTGTGGTGACTTGTTCTCAGACTTTGGCGGTGCTCCTCCTATTTGTTTGGAAGAAGATAGCCTTTATTTGTTGTTGAAGAACACCGGTTTTCTTGGCGACCTTCGATTTGTTGAACAACTCCGAATATAGCGGAAGTCCTTTGATTATTTTTTAAGAACTCCGAATATGTCGGAAGACCTTCGATGGTTGTTCGAGAACCCCAGATATGGCGGACTAGCTTTGAATGTTAGTGAAAAGCTCTGTATTTGGAAGATGATCCTTGGATGTTGAAGAACTTCGAATATGGTGGATGATCCTCCACGTTGGTGAAGAACTCCCAATGTTGCGGATGGACTTCGATGTTGATAAAGAACTATGGATGTTGCGGATGATTTTCGACATTGGTGAAGAACTGCGCATGTTGCGAATGATCTTCAATCTATTGAAGAACTTGAAGGCTTGTTTGTTGCTTCTAAGATCTTCTTTTTGTTGAAAAACTCGAGACTTTGCGGATGATCTTTGAATTTTATTGGAGATGTCTTGGAGACTTCTTTGTTACTCCTTCAATCTTCTTTGTGGTGTGTACAAAGGGCTTGATTCTTTCTCCCCATCTTCTTCACCAATTGTTGTTGTTGTTATGGTGAACTCCCGGATATGGCGGAAGAACTTGACTTTTAGTTGATTTCTCCCGGATGCGGAAGATCATGACTTTTAGTTGATTTCTCATAGATATGGCGGAAGATCTTGACTTTTGGTTATTTTCCGCCAGATATGACGGATGATCTTTGACATTGATGAAGACTTGAAGGAATACTTTATATTACCTTCAATCTCCTAGTTGAAGGACTTCAACTTTGCAGAAGATCTTCGATGTTGAAGGCGATCTTTCATGGTGCTTTGAAGCTTATGATGTTCTTCATCTTTTTGAAGAACTTTGGACTTTCCCAGAGGATCTTCGAGTGTTGAAGAAAACTTTGTAAGACGAACTTCGTGTGTTGAGGACACCTTTTATTCTTCTTCCTTTCTTGAAGAAGTTTGAGCTTTCCTTGGTGCTGTAGAAGAAAAAACAGCCAAATCCGATCAAATTTATCGTAATCGATTAATTAACATGTTGGTTAACAGCCAAGAGTCTAATCAGCTGTGTTGGAAGATCTTCGATGCTTTAGTGTTGTTGTGCTTGAAGCTTTTTCTTCCGGTCTTCAATCACGACTTCTTTGGTGTGTTGATGATTCCACCCAACATCTTCAATGTGTTGTTGATTTCACCAACTTCTCCAATGTTTATGCTTGCACCAAATCCGTGTTGTTGATGCTTTTCGATCTTCTCTCCTTTCTTGACATTTAGGTTGATCTTCAAGTGTTGAAGACACCTTATTGAATAAATCCGCCTTTGTGTTGATCTTCAAGTCTTGAAGACGCTGTTCGACATTCTTGGCTCACTTGAAGAACTTCATGGAATTCTTGAGAGATCTTCGAGGCTTGAAGACACTCTTCGATCTTCTTGGCATTCTTGAAGAACTTCGAGGATTTCTTGGAAGATTCTTGAGGCTTGAAGACACTCGTTTTTCCTTCTCTTTTTATTCTTCTTTCATTTATGGATGTTTCTGTGTGTCTGTCTGTTTTTGCAAACGACCAAGGCCTCCTATTTATAGTGGTGGATAAGAGCCTATGAATTGATTTAGACTTAATGCATTTAAACTCATTTAATGCGTCCACACTTTTGATTGATTTACATTTAATGCGTCCACACTCCTGATTGATTTGCATTTAATGTGTCCAGACTCCTGATTGATTTGCATTTAATGCATCCAGACTCTTGATTGATTTGCATTTAATACATCCTGACTCTTGATTGATTTCAACCATATTTAGAAGATTGACATTTATTACAATTCAATAAAATTAATTACTAATTTATTTTAGCAATTTGATTTGAATAACTGTATATTATCTTGTTCGGTAAAAACGAGTTTTACAATTTATAACCGAAACACCCCAAGTATAAGGATCGTAGTATAGGGTGTTTACGGGTCGTCCTAAGGGAGTGGAATGTTTAATATAAATCTATATCGATTATGTCACAATTATCTATCTAAACTAAAGCTGAAACTAACTAAAACCTAAACCTAAGGATTAAAACTAAAACAGGAATAAAAACAAGCTGAAAAATAAGAAAACAGAAGGATGGACGAGCGTTCACTAAAGTGAACGAGCGTCTGGAAACTAAAGCTAACGGACGGGCGTTCGCTATTGAGGACGAGCGTCCAACTACGATCTGAAGCAGAAAAGTGCAGGAAAACAGCAGGAAACTAGGGTTTATATAACTAGAACTCAAACTAAACTTAATCTAAACGATTCGATTAATAAACAATTAAAGGAAAAACACAGCGAGGCAACGAATCCACCCATCAACCAACAACCCCCAACTAGATGGTGATCTAAAGATGTAGTTTTTAGTAGTGATTTTTCACGAATTCAATTAAATTTCTTCAACCAAATTCTAGGGTTTCGTTTATCTTTTCAAATAAACTAAACATGCAATCAAAACGAAATCACGAGATTGTTTCCAAACTCTTACTCAACTAAACATGCCTAATCTCTTATAACATAATTAGATGCATCACTTAAACGGAAGAGAACTCAAATAAACAGACTTTCGTAAATTTATTCAAGCATAAAGATAGATAAATAGATCGTTTCAGAGAATTGATAATTCAACAAAACATGGCAATGTAAAACAGCGTTAAAAAGTGATGAAAAACTAGATCTTAAACTCACTAAACATCCAGTATCGAACTCTCTAGTTGATTGTGTTGTTGATAGGCTTCCTCCGTCGACTCACTGCAAGGCTTTTAGCCAACAATCATGTTGAAGATGATTGTTGGGTTGAGAAGTTCATCTCTGTGTAAAAGGCTTGTGGGCGCAGCTTTTGGTGTAAAATTGCGATCTCAATTATTTGGTATCAATTAGGGTTGGGAGGCTGCTTTGCTATATATAGAGTTTTGGGTCGGTTTAGGTTAAGTCGGCCTTGAACGCCCGCCTGGTCTTCAGGACGCCCGCCCGAATGCTCGACGCTGAGTAAACGCTAGTTCATCCTCCGTCTCGAACTCTCTCGAATGTAAAATACGATTCTCGACGCCGCATGGACGCTTGATTCACTTACGACGCCTTTCGCCCAAGATCGATGACGCCCGTTCGAACTGCTGAGGATCGGATCTCTTCATCTTTATCCAATTTCTTCAAGCCAATTCCAACTCTATCTCTTATAATTCGACTTGAGCTTCATTTATCCTCATTATATGCACGAAAATCAACACCTACATGATAAATAAACAATGCAAAAATGTAATAAAATCCAAATAATAATAATTCCATTAAATCAACACTTAAAATCATCAATTTTGCATACAACCCTCTTAAAATCATCTTTATTAAATAATTACACTTAAACCCTTAATTCTCATGTAAATTACGCAAAGGTGGGGAAAATAGTAATGAAATACACCATTAATAATCATATAAATATGGCCTTAACATATCTCCTAATATTTATCGTAGGAAATAATATAAAATATTTGGATTTAATAGTATATGTAGTATATGACAAATATAACACTTCACATTTATACTTATATAGCCATTTATTACAAATCAGCTGAATCTCTAATTTTTAGGAGATTTTAGTTTTTATTTTGTTATATTACTTCCTAAAATTTTATATAGGTAATAATAATAAAATAAATTTAATTTTAGGACATATATAGTACGTAACATATATAATATGTCACATAAATGTTTTATACCTACAAGCGTATTCATTAATTAGAATCAAAATTAATTGAAGTTGATACATTTAATTACAAAACGTTTAAGACATAATTATATTAAAACAATTCATCCAAGTTATTTCAGGTTTATGGATAAAAATTCACAAAAAAAAACACCAAAAAGATTCAAAAATGTTTCATATGACCCGATCAATGGTTGGTTATAAAAAACAGATTGCTGATTTTGATTTAAATGAATCCGGCTTACATTGAATGACAATGAATCATTTAAATCATATAATAAGGAAAATGAATGTCAATTTTAAATCAAATAAGCCGGCTTGTTTGACATGGTGCATGACCGATTATAGAAATATATCATATGAAATTAGTGTACCCCTCCAATGAGATTTTATGATACACCCGTTGTACCAAGTGTAATGCATTGTAACCATATATTTCTAATTTTTTCACCATACATGCCTTCAGTGTGTGAAAGAGAGTATGAATGTGTGAATATATTTCATTTCACTTGCTATAACTATTTACAAGGACTGTAGGATAAAATTTACACTCCATCTGATCCTAAATATAAGTTGTTTTAGATTTATAATGTGGATTCATAAAATGTTTAAATGACATTAATTATAAAATACTTAAATTCAAAAAATTAATCTTATATTGATATTAGATATTAAAATGATTTAAAAACAAACATCATTAATACCTCCAGATTAACTTATTGTCAAATTAGTATCTTTCTAATTGCATCCATTTTATTATAAAAACAAGTAATTAATACATAATTATATTAAAACCAATTCATCCAAGTCATTTTGTGGTTTATGGATACTAATTCACATAAAAACACCAACAAGCTTCAAAAAGTCTTGTATGACCCGATTAGTGGTTGTGTTGAAAACACACAGACGAGAAACTTGCACTTGAAGAAAAATTAACACAGACAATATAACAGTAAATAAGGTGGAAATTGATGAAACGCAGAATCAAAAAAATTGCAGTGATTTAACGTGGTTTCCGGTGTTGTGTCGAATATTCCACGGACGGGAAAGGACATATTTTATTATGCACAGAAAGTTACAAAGTTTCTCACACACACACACCAGTGATTACAACAGATGGTATATATAGACATACATCCCTAAACCCTAACCGCCTAAGGATCTCTGTCGGAATGTCATAAATGCCCCAGATGTGGACCCCAGCTTCAGCTTGATTCCACCAGACGAAACTCAGTCTCAAACTGATATTCTCAGACTTTTAACCAACTCAGATGTTGAAGTCAGTTGTATCCAGCAACCTCAGTTCATAGAAAACTGAGAGCTGACTTCAGAAGAAAGTCAGCTCACTTCACAGCTGACTTTAATAGAACTAAACACACTTGCTCAACTGACCATCATACTCAGTTGACATCAGGATTAGTTCCACCAACTTATCAGTTTAGAGATCAACTAACAAAACTGACAAATCTCCACCTTGACTTGACCTCTCATTCATAGTTAACCAGATTGCATAATCAGGTGTACTTGTACTAGATGCATTCGTCGATGCCAGAATGTACTAGTACCAGACTTCTCCTCTGAAACCACTGAGAAACTAACCTTCCCTCAGTTGAGTTTCTACAAAACTGATTATAAGCTTTGAATGTTTAGCATGTCCAGGCATAATTGAAACTTGCTATGTTGAACTGGTTTAGTAAGCATATGAGCAGGATTCTCCTTCGTGCAGATCTTCTTCACTTAATCCCTTTTAGCATTTCTCAGAAAATGATATCTCAAATCAATATGCTTGGTTCTCTCATGATGAAGATGATCCTTAGCTAGACAGATTGCACTGAAATTGTCACAATAAATCCCAGCTTGATCCTGATGTATCTCCAAATCACTGACTAGATCCTTTAACCAGATTGCTTCATTGGTTGCTTCTGTAAGAGCCATATACTTAGCTTCAGTGGTTGATAAAGCTACTATTGCTTGCAAAGTTGCCTTCTAGCTGACAACTGAATTCCCTAATGTGAAAACATATCCGGTCATTGAATTTTTACTGTCCACATCACCAGCATAATCAGCATCACAATATCATGTGACCAAACTCTAAGTATCACGTCCATAATTGCGACCAACATCTGATTTACCTTTAAGGTACATGAACATTCTTTTCACAGCTTTTCAGTGTTCCTTTCCAGGTTGATCCATAAACCTGTTGAATACACTAACTGCCTGAGCTAGATCAGGCCTAGTGCACACCATGGCATATATCAGACTGCTAACTGCACTAGCTAAGGAACTCTTGACATATATTCCTTCTCCTCAGCTGACATAAAAATAGTTTCTTCGGACTTCTTTCTCTCCTGATCTCCATCCTCAAGATTTTCTTGGCTGCACTTAAATCTTTCATTTCAAATTCAACACTAAGAAGGTCTTTCAGATTTTGAATATCAGACTTTTTTCTTGCAACTATCAACATATCATCCACATACAAAACAAGATAGATGTATGATCCATCTCTTAGCTGACTATTGTAAACACAACAATCATAAGGACTTCTGCTATAACCCAGTTGGATCATATAACTGTCAAAACTTTTATACCACTATTTAGGAGCTTGCTTTAATCCATACAAGGACTTCTTTAGCTTACATACAAGTACTTCTTTACCGGGAAATTGAAATCCCTCTGGTTGAGTCATGTAAATCTCTTTGTCTACCTCACCGTGTAGAAAAGTTGTCTTCACATGTAACTGCTCAAGTTCAAGGTCTTGTTGTGCCACCATTTCTAGTAACACTCTGATTGAAGTATGTCTGACTACTGGTGAGAATATCTCATCAAAGTCCACCACTTCTTTCTGACTGGACTCTGTTGCAACCAAATGTGCCTTATACTTGACTCATTCTGCCTCAGTCATTCCTTCTTTTTTTTCTTGAAGATCCATTTGCATCTAACAACTCTCCTATCAGCTGGATGTTTAACAAGATCCCAAGTCTGATTCGTCAGTAGCGACTCCATTTCATCTCTCATGGAAGCAAGCCATTGAGATGACTCAAAACATGTCACTGCTTCACTGTAAGTAAAAGGTTCAAAACCATCCACCTCTTCTGCAACTTGAAATGCATATCCATCCAAATCATCAAAACCATACCTCTCGGGAGGTATCCCAACATTGGATATTCTAGCTTTGCTGGCAGCTATATTTTGCTGGCCAATATTAGTTTGATGCTCAACTGACCCACGTTCAGCTAACTGGCTTGGATTCAGTTCTAGTTCGGTAACCAGATTAGATGAAAACTGACTTTGTTCAGCTGAGTGTTGTATCTCAGCTGACTCCACTTGAAGCTCCATATTACTTTCAGTTTTCTCAGTTTTAGCACTGGTTTCAGTCTCAGTTATCCTCCGCACTGATGAGCTAATCTTAGTATTCTCATCGAAAAAAACATCTCTACTGAGAATAACTCTATTCTCTGCTGACGACCAGATTCAATAACCTTCCACCCTATCACCATATCCTACAAATGATCCTTTCTTGGCCCTTGGTTCCAGATTCCTTTTATTGACATGGTAGTATATTGTGCTTCCAAAAACCCTTAGAACTGAGTAATCAGCAGACTTTCCTGACCACATTTCAACTGGTATCTTGAAACTAATCCATGTGTGAGGACTCCTTTAGATTAGGTAGAAAGCTATGCTTACAGCTTCTACCCAAAATCTTCTTGATAAACCAGCATTATAAAGCATGCATCTTGCCCACTCTTTAAGAGTTTGATTCATTATTTTAGCTACACCATTCTGCTGAAGAGTATTCCTTACAGTATGATGTCTATCAAGACCCTCAGTTTTCCAAAACTCATCAAACTCAGTTTGTTGGTCCCTTGGAAAGGCTAACACAAGTTTAGAGGGGGGGTGAATAAACTTGTCCCTAAAAATAGGATTTGAAACAAATTCAGATTCAGCTAAAACATGTGTGGAGTTAAGCTAACTCAACTGTGTATAAGTCAATACTGACTTGCCCTTTAGTCTAGTTAACTGGCAGCGGATTAATTTAAGCCTTTAAAATATATGAATTATCAGATAATGTGTTTAGTCAGTTTCTTATGTTTACTGAAAGTAAGAACTAGATAATTGTCACTGTAATGCAGTAAGTAAATGCGTAAAGTAAATAAACAAGAATTATAGAGGTTCCAGGTGGTGTAATCCTATCAGTCCTCTCTTCCCTTGTGATTCGGAGGAAAATTCCACTAGAACTTCTTTGAGATGGCCCGGTTACAAAAAGTTCTAAACAGATAGTCCTTGACTAATCCCTAGCTTCACTATCTAAACACTTGTAGAACAGGTAGAATGGGTGCTCTTCAATTGTTTGACACACTGGTCCATGGAGGGTTGAATTGCCTCTTCACCAGCTCATCACAACCACGTCTTCTTCGATCGCACTCAACCTATCCTTCACACCTTCTTGGTGTTTCACAGTCTAGAACCTTTGATAGAATCAAAGTTGAGACTTGAATCAATGACTATGATTCAATTGTGATATGAGCTTTTCTTCTAGATAAAGACGGTTTATGAACAGCTCTGATTTCTTCAAATGATAGATCTTGATATGCTTGAATGCTAATGGACACTTGAAGAAATTTCTTGATCTTGCAATTAAGTGTTTAGCAGAAATTATTTTAAATTATTTTCCCCCTTAGATTTTAATCTTTCTTGTCCAAAATGATTCTTTGAATTCCTCTCCCCACCCCCTTTTTTGTTCCAAAAGAAACAGCCTATTTAAAGGGATTTATCTAATGGTCATATAAATTGAATTTGAATCCTTGTAGCCGTTAGTGGTCCTACTTTCTTGCTTGTATGTTACTTGTCAGAACGGATAGATTATCCTCCAATCATGATCCTTGTATTGTAACAGTTGGATTCTTCTTCAGTTTAGTTTAGTCTTAGTTCCAAAACTGATTTACTGAGAACATTGTCAGTTCTCAGTTTCTAAGAGCTTTAACTGAGTTTTTACTCTTCTTCAACAACTCAGTACTCTTCATTTCATCTGATTATTATTGATCTAAACAGAGTACACCATTTTAAACGAAATTAGCAAAGACATCATTGTCCTTATGTGTCTTAGCTCAAGATCTACATAGTCAGTTCAGGTTATCACAATCTTGCCTGATGCCTAACTTATATAGTCTCGATTTAGTCTTCATAAGCTGAGTTTGAACCCTCAGTTCCTTTGTCTTCAATAACTGAGTCTGTGACCCTCAGTTCTTCATCAACTGAGTTTGAACCCTCAGTTCTTCTGTCTTCTAGATAAGTCAACCGAGTTTGTGTCCCTCAGCGAACTTATCTTCTTCAGTTATATATTGGTGTGCTCTGTTTTCTAGTTTAACTAATTTCAAGTTTCTCTTTATCTCAGTTCTCGTTATCTCAGTTCTCGTTATCTCAGTTCTCAACCTAGAAATATTGCAGTGCTTGTCTGATTTAACTTATACAAATATCAGACTCTATTAAATCCTATACATTAATATCAAAACAACTTTTTGCTTTACACTATAACAGGTACTTATGACACTTCATCAATGGGGTCTAAAACAATGGCTAAATAAGTGATGAATCATCATCAAAACATAAATTTTATTTCCAACAATTTCCCCCTTTTTGATGTCAATACCCTCCTTAAAAGCAATGCAAAAGGATAAGACAAGATACAATGACTAACACAATGAACTGAGAAACTGAGAACAAAATAAAAAGAGCTAAAAACAGCTTCTTTTTACTTAACAGTTAAACTAAATTGATTGTCATAAGATTCAGCAATATTCCTCATAGCATCATTTGTTGTAGTGCTTTCGATTCTATGGATGCTTTCACGTATGTTCCATGATTCAGATAAATTTTTCTTGCCGAAGAATTTGCTTTTGAAAAGGATTGCGAAAGTAAAAACAGATGTCCTCAATCTTTCACTGGTGGCTGTTTTTAGTAAGTTCTGAACGAATTTAGGTTCAGTCTTTTCAACCTTATCTGATTCTTTGTCTAGAATACCATCATTTTCCCATTTCTTAAGTTTGTTCCAGTAATGCATGAGAATCTTTTGCATATGCAAAAATATTTCTAGAGATTCTTGTCTTGATTCTCCTTCTCTTGCTAGTAGATTTTCGAATAAACTGTAGAGACGAGAATCCAAAGCCAATTCTTTTGTCAGTTGGCTCTGAGTATTTAGCAATTAGCTCAGTCTCATCATCAGTGAATTCTCCGCTAGCTTTCTTTAGTTTAGTCAGCTTATCATCAATGTTTTCAAGGACTTGTGGCATCTCAGTTGTATGGACTTTTAAGATATCCAAACTTTCCCCTTTATTGACATCATCTTTATCAATCAGGCTTTTGATGTAATTGTTCAAGTTCTGCTGAGTTGATGCCAAAATGGTTTGAGCTACAACTGAGTCCTTCATGCCATTTTCCATTAGTGTCATTCTGTCAACCAGATTATTGAGAATCCCTTCCCATCTATCTTGGGTTTCATCTCTTCTTGCATCATTTTCAATGGTTGTTTTTTGAAGCTCAATCAGAGTGTCTTGACAGTTGCTAGTGATGATATCCATCTTCTTTTCAAGTTTTCTTCTTTCATTTTTGCTAGCCTCTAAGGATTTTAGAACTTTTCCAAACAAACTGTTACCGTCCTTCTAAATTCTGATTATCTCATTATGATAGAACTTAATGAGATCAACTTGAGTTGGTATGTCTTTTGAGGTTCCAGCTTGTTGTTCATTGTTTTTGCTTGTTTCAGCCTCTGTTGATTTTTCTTGCTTCAGAGGGGAGAGAACAACTTGCTTCAGTTTTTCTTTGTATTCTACGGATCTTTTTCTTTCTTCAGATTGTTTTCTAATATCTTCCAGACTTGATTGGTCAACATTTCTTGCAGGTGATCTTTGTACGTTGAATTCATCATCTGAACCTTCTCTAGCCATGTTTGCTACAGTTCTTGCTATTTCTAGCATAGATTTATCAGTAAGAGATTGATAACCTCCTTCTTCTTCTTTTTGTTCAACAGACATAGTTCTAGAGCTAGAACTTTCACTGCTTTCTTCAGAATTACTAGAATCATCATCAGTATTTTGATCAGTTTTAGTTTTCTTTTCTTGTAAAGAGGCGAGAATCCCTTTCTGAAAATTGGGATCTCCCTGTGAATCATTATCATCATCATTCTTTTGGGAACTTCCACCAGTTGTTGCTTCCTTCCAGTAATTGTTTCTGATTAACGCATATCTACGATTTAAGAAATCGTCGGTATTGATCATTTCTGATAGATTGGTAATGTTGTAGAGATCAAATACCCATTTCTCAGTGAATTCCATTTCTACTATATGATTTCTTTGATTTGTGAGAGAGCTAAATTTCCAGATTTGATATTTGCGCAATCGCTCGTAATCAGCTGTCATTAGATCTCCATGATTAGGTGTGAATTTAGATTGAGTGACAATCTTCTCAGATCCTCTTGAGATCTCCTGGTCAACTTCCAGAGTATCTCTAGTTCACACAACATCTTCAGTTTGCATTGGGTCAGTTTTGCTGGTTCCTCCCTCAGCAGTAACTGGGATGACTGATGATTCTTTTTCTATAGCTGTGACTGAGATTATCGGCTCAGTTCCCAAATCTATGTCACTAACAAGTTCTTCAGCAACTTGTTCTCCAGAAGGCTCAAGTTCCAATTCAGTAACTGGAACTTCTTTCATCGGGAATTCATTGAGTTCTTCTTCATTTACCAGCTCATCCAAGTGGATGACTTTAGTCGATCTTGATTCTACTTCATCTCCTTTTTTCCTCAGAATGAGAAGCTGAAAATCCTTTGACTGATTCCTCAAATTCTAATCTGGAAGCAGTCTTTTGAGGTGTGGACTTGGATTTTGAAAGTAACAGCAGCATGTCCAATGTTGCTTTGTCAATTAATCTTTCTTCACTGTCAGATCCTTCATCGTCGTGTTCAACTCTCAGGGTATGTTCCCTCTGGGTGTTTGCTTCCTTCTGTAAGTCAACTTCAACATTCTGTTATCTGTTGACAACTTCAGTTTCCTTTGTCATTTCAATTTCTTGTGAATGTGTAACTGGTTCTTGAATTGGTAAAGCTTCAGTTACAGATGCTGAAACAGATTTGGTGAGAGAAACTTCAGTTCTGACTTTTTGTGCTGATCCTTCAGCAACTGAAGTAGTGACTTTTGTTGGTGAAACCTCTACTGATTTGTCTTTTTTTGAATCTTCTAACTTTTTCCTTCTTTTCCTTAATTCTTCAACTTGTTCCAAGGCTTCATCTCCAGTTAAAGCTTTCTTTGATTTCCTGCTTTTCATCTTTTTAGGTTCACTCACAGAACCTTCAGCTTTTCTTTTTCCAGAACATTCTTCTTTAACAACAATCTTCCCATCAGCAACCGATATTTCTTTTCTCTTTGCAATTCCAAAGTGATCGAGAATTCTTTGGACCACCAATGCAAGAGTCTTTTTGTGATAGAATCGACCTTTCTTGACATCAGTCTTCTTTTTGGGTGTGTCAATCGATTGTGCCTCTAATTGATCAAAAATATATCTTTGCCAATTGAAACTTTCTACAAACCAAATCACATATAATAAATCCAATTTGCTCCAGAGAGATTGCTAAAGTTTCCTGTATTTCCAATTATGCAATTTGCTAGCATCTTGGTGAGAAAATTGACTTCTGGTTTCAGTAAAATTGTGCTCCTGGTCGCTGAAACTATAGAGTCTGCATCAATGGCTACATCTTTCCATAATTTCTCTTTTTGTTCTTTAGTCAATTTGATGGCTGACGTTCCTCCAGATTTGTCGAACCCAAAAATCATTGCAATTAGGTCTTCAGTGACTTTGATTTGTTACCATTGACAGATGTGGTAAAAGTGTGTGTGCCCTCTCCTTATAGAGCTGTACTTCTAAATTCATAGAAGTCACCAATGCTTTCGAGACAGACATTCTTCAGATTGTTGTTAAACACAGCATCCAAACCTTTGATTTGCTGTATTTTTCTTGCAATTTCCTTGGCTAGTGTTTGATCAGCATACTTGGTAATAAATTGATCAAGTGAGATGAGCATTCCAGGTTCAATATGAGTAAAAGTCATTGCTTTTTGGATTTAATCGGAATTTGAAAAACTTTGTGATTAAAGAAGATAAAAAAGTAGATTCAAAATTCAAGTGCAAAGAATTATAGATGAAATTTCAGGGTTATTTATAAATGGTAGCAAGGGTAGTTGAGAATTGAGTGGGACTCAAAACTTCTTGTCATAAATGTTTGAGATTGCAAAAATAAAGATGAGTGGAAAAGATGGACGGTTGAGATTAGAAAAGGTCACATCTTTTCCCGACATCCATAGCTAGAAAATAGTAAATAGAGTAGATGCGGTGTATCTCCAGCTGTACACGTTCAGTCTTGTACTTATATTGAATTCAAAAACTCAGTTTGAATGCAACTCAGTTTTGTGAAACACACCTTTCCAGTTCTCAGTTAGTGATTTTCTCCTGCAAAACAAAATGAGGGATTTTCGGTACCCATATCTGTTTGGGTCCTAACTGATTAGTTGTAGATGATGTAATTTTATTCTTGACTTTATACTTTTCTTGATATTTTGACTGAGTAAAGTCAGTTTTCACAAACTTTTGCTGTTCTGTCCTAACGGTTTTTGGTTTGTTCAGTTTGTGGAACTGATGTGATGGTTCACTCCAGTCTTCATCAGTGGGAAACAGTCTATAATTCCTTCTGAGTCTATTATTCCATGAATGATCTTCATTCTTAGATGGATATGACTTGAAGATTTTTCTTACTGATCTCTGATCAGTCTTACCTTTCTGAGCCTTCCTGTAAAATTTGTTAGTTTGGTGCTTTTTACTAACTGATTTTTTAGTTATGTCAGCATGTGTATTTGGCCGATTTTTTGTCAGTTCTAATAACTTTATCAGTTTTCTGAGTTCCTCACTGTAGTGAAGTCACAAATTTCATTGCAACTAAATTTGGTCCGAACTTAGAATTCTGCTGATTAACAAATCCTAAACCAGATCTGTCTCCAAATGGTTTTCCAAGTTTGAATTGAACGCTGGGAATTGCATCAACTGATGATTATGTGATGTTTATTACTTTTGTTAGTTCATCAGTTGGACGAATTACCTTGGTTCCATTATTAGCCTTGATTAAATTGATCTCAGCATTCAATCTCGAAACTTCAGCTATCAATAATTTTTTTTCTCTTTTTTGACATTCTCATAATTCTTCTGAATTACCTCCAATTCCTCTATGAGTATGTCCAAGGTTTTATTGAAATCTTCATTTCTCTGATTGTTTTTGGCAATGTGAGTGTGAGATGTAGATGCAATTACCTCCTGGTGTTTGATAGATAAATTCTCACCTGAGGAATCTTCATCATTTAGAACTTGTTTCCTTTTGTCATTGATATTTGCATGTGCTGCTCCTAGCAGTATGATTTCCTCATCACTTTCACCTCAATAGGTCATGGGTAGAATCTCAACAATATCTTTGGATTTTGCGATGGATGGATCTTCAATGAAGGTTTTAGTTAGTTTTTCTTCAATGCAGTCAGCTACTCGTAGCAACTCCTTTTCTACTTCTTCTGAGAGATCACTTAGGGATGCAAATCCTCTGGATTCATCATCGTACGTGTTGAAGTCAATTTCCACATCATTACTAAAATGAGGTTCTGGATTTGTATGTGAGCTTGTATTGTTGAGTCTTTCAAATACTTGATCCTGAAAGTTAGAAACAACATTCTATAAATAGTCAGTCAGGGGGTTATTCAGCCAACTTCTAATTCTAGATGTATCCATTAAGTTTCAATAAAAAGCTTTTACAACTGATAATGTAAGGGTTTTCAACAACTGGTTTGTAAGATATCTTTGGATCATTTCCCAAAGGAAGAACTTTGCTCCGATACCAATTCTTGGTCCCTTGGAAAGGCAAACACAAGTTTAGAAGGGGGGTGAATAAACTTGTCCCTAAAAACTGGATTTAAAACAAATTAAGATTCAGTTAAAACTTGTGTGGAGTTAAGCTAACTCAACTGAGTATAAGTCAATACTAACTTGTCCTTAGTCTAGTTAACTGGCAGCGGATTAATTTAAGCCTTTAAAATATATGAATTATCAGATAATGTGTTTAGTCAGTTTCTTATGTTTACTGAAAGTAAGAACTAGATAATTGTCACTGTAATGCAGTAAGTAAATGAGTAAAGTAAATAAACAAGAATTATAGAGGTTCCAGGTGGTGTAATCCTGTCAGTCCTCTCTTCTCCTGTGATGCGGAGGAAAATTCCACTAGAACTTCTTTGAGATGGCCCGGTTATAATAAGTTCTAAACTGATAGTCCTTGACTAATCCCTAGCTTCACTATCTAAACACTTTTAGAACAGGTAGAATGGCTGCTCTTCAATTGTTTGAAACACTGGTCCTTGGAGCGTTGAATTGCCTTTTCACCAGCTCATCACAACCAAAGTCTTCCTGACTGCACTCAACTGTCCTTCACACCTTCTTGGTGTTTCACAGTCTAGAACCTTTGATAGAATCAAAGTTGAGACTTGAATCAATGACTATGATTCAATTATGATATGAGCTTTTCTTCTAGATAAAGACGGTTTATGAACAGCTCTGATTTCTTCAAATGATAGATCTTGATATGCTTGAATGCTAATGGACACTTGAAGAAATTTCTTGATCTTGCAATTAAGTGTTTAGCAGAAATTATTTTAAATTATTTTCCCCCTTAGATTTTAATCTTTCTTGACCAAAATGATTCTTATAATTCCTCTTCCCACCCCCTTTTTGTTTCTAAAGAAACAGCCTATTTAAAGGGATTTATCTAACGGTCAGATAAATTGAATTCAAATCCTTGTAGCCGTTAGTGGTCCTACTTTCTTGCTTGTACGTTACTTGTCAGAACGGATAGATTATCCTCCAATCATGATCCTCGTACTGTAACGGTTGGATTCTTCTTCAGTTTAGTTCAGTTAGTTCCAAAACTGATTTACTGAGAACATTGTCAGTTCTCAATTTCTAAGAGCTTTAACTGAGTTTTTACTCTTCTTCAACAATTCAGTACGCTTCCTTCCATCTGATTATTATTGATCTAACCAAAGTACACCATTTTAAACGAAATTAGCAAAGACATCATTGTCCTTATGTGTCTTAGCTCAAGATCTACATAGTCAGTTCAGGTTATCACAATCTTGCCAGAAGCCTAACTTATATAGTCTCAATTTAGTCTTCATAAGTTGAGTTTGAAACCTCGCTTCTTACGTTTTCAATAATCGAGTCTGTGACCCTCGGCTTCTTCATCAACTGAGTTTGAACCCTCAGTTCTTCTGTCTTCTAGATAAGTCAACCGAGTTTGTGTCCCTCAGCGAACTTATCTTCTTCAGTTATATATTGGTGTGCTCTGTTTTCCAGTTTAACTAATTTCCACTTTCTCTTTATCTCAGTTCTCACCCTAGAAATATTACAGTGCTTGTCTGATTTAACTTATACAAATATCAGACTCTATTAAATCCTATACATTAATATCTAGACATCTTTTTGCTTTGCACTATAACAGCTACTTATGACACTTCATCAATGGGGTCTAAAACAATGACTGAATAAGTGATGACTCATCATCAAAACATAAATTTTTATTTCCAACAATTTCCACCTTTTTGATGATGTCAATACCCTCCTTAAAAGCAATGCAAAAGGATAAGACAAGATACAGTGACTAACACAATGAACTGAGAAACTGAGAATTTATTGATAACTGAGTTACAAAGTTGGGTAATAGAATACAACATAATAAAAAGAGCTAAAAAAGCTTCTTTTTTCTTAACAGTTAAACTAAATTGATTGACATAAACTTCAGCAATATTCCTCATAGCATCATTTGTTGTAGTGCTTTCGATTCCATGGATGCTTGCCCATATGTTCCATGATTCAGATAAATTATGCTTGCTGAAGAATTTGCTTTTGAAATGAATTGCGAAAGTAAAAAGAGATGTCCTCAGTCTTTCACTGGTGGCTGTTTTTAGTAAGTTCCGAACGAAGTCAGGTTTAGTCTTTTCAACCTTATCTGATTCTTTATCCAGAATACCATAATTTTCCCATTTCTTAAGTTTTTTCCAGTAATGCATGAGAATCTTTTGCATATGTAGAAATATTTCTAGAGATTCTTGTCTTGATTCTCCTTCTCTGGCAGGTAGATTTTTGAATAAACTGTAGAGACAGGAATCCAAGCCAATTCTGTTTTCAGTTGGCTTTGAGTATTTAGCAATTAGCTCAATCTCCTCATCAGTGAATTCTCCTCTAGCTTTCTTTAGTTCAGTCAGCTTATCATCAATGTTTGCAAGGACTTGTGGCATCTCAGTTGTATGGACTTTTAAGATATCCAAACTTTCCCCCTTATTGAAATCATCTTTATCAATTAGGCTTTTGATGTAATTGTTCAGGTTCTGCTGAGTTGATGCCAAAATGGTTTGAGCTACAACTGTGTCCTTCATGCCATTTTTCATTAGAGTCATTCTGTCAACCAGGTTATTGAGAATTCCTACCCATCTGTCTTAGGTTTCAACTCTTCTTGCATCATTTTCAAAGGTTGTTTTTCGAAGCTCAATCAGAGTGTCTTGACAGTTGCTAGTGACGATATCCATCTTCTTTTCCAGTTCGCTTCTTTCATTTTTGCTAGCCTCTAAGGATTTTAGAACTTTTCCAAACAAACTGTTATCGTCCTTCTGAATTCTGATTATCTCATTATGATAGAACTTAATGAGATCAACTTGAGTTGGTATGTCTTTTAAGGTTCCAACTTGTTGTTCATTGATTTTGCTTGTTTCAGCCTCAGTTGATTTTGCTTGCTTCAGAGGTGAGAGAACAACTTGCTTCAGTTTTTCTTTGTATTCTACGGATCTTCTTCTTTCTTCAGATTGTTTTCTAATATCTTCCAGACTTGATTGATCAACATTTCTTGCAGGTGATATTTGTACATTGATTTCATCATCTGATCCTTCTCCAGCCATGTTTTCCACAGTTCTTGCTATTTCTAGCATAGATTTATCAGTAAGAGATTGATAACCTCTTTCTTCTTCTTCTTGTTCATCAGACATAGTTCTAGAGCTAGAAATTTCACTGCTTTCTTCAGAATTACTAGAACCATCATCAGTATTCTGATCAGTTTTAGTTTTCTTTTCTTGTAAAGAGGCGAGAATCCCTTTCTACAAATTGGGATCTCCCTGTGAATCATTATCATCATCATTCTTTTTGGAACTTCCACCAGCTGTGGCTTTCTTCCAGTAACTGTTTCTGATTAACGCATATCCACGATTTAAGAAATCATCGGTATTGATCATTTCTGATAGATTGGTAATGTTGTAGAGATCAAATACCCATTTCTCAGTTACTTCCATTTCTACTATCTGATTTATTTGATTTGTGATAGAGCTAAATTTCCAGATTTGATATTTGTGCAATCGCTCATAATCAGCTGTCATTAGTTCTCCATGATTAGGTGAGGATTTAGATTGAGTGACAATCTTCTCAGATCCTTTTGAGATCTCCTGATCAACTTCTAGAGTATCTCTAGTTCTCACAACATCTTCAGTTTGCATTAGGTCAGTTTTGCTGGTTTCTCCCTCAGCAGTAACTGGGATGACTGATGATTCTTTTTCAATAGATGAGACTGAGATTATCGGCTCAGTTCCTAAATCTTTGTCACTAACAAGTTCTTCAGCAACTTGTTCTCCAGCAGGCTCAAGTTCCAATTCAGTAACTGGAACTTCTTTCATCGTGGATTCAGTGAGTTCTTCTTCATTGACCAGCTCATCCAAGTGGATGACTTTAGTCGATCTTGATTCTACTTCAACTCTTTTTTCCTCAGAATGAGAAGCTGAAAATCCTTTGACTGATTCCTCAAATTCTAACCTGGAAGCAGACTTTTGAGGTGTGGGTCTGGATTTTGAAAGTAACAGCAGCATGTCCAATGTTGCTTTGTCAATTAATCTTTCTTCACTGTTAGATCCTTCATCATTATGATCAACTCTCAGGGTCTGTTCCCCTGAGTTTCAGCTTCCTTCTGTAAGTCAGCTTCAACATTCTATTCTCTGTTGACAACTTCAGTTTCCTTTTTCATTTCAATTTCTTGTGAATGTGTAACTGGTTCTTGAATTGGTAAAGCTTCAGTTATAGATGGCCCCCAACAATCAGAATTAATGTAATCTAGTGATGACTTTGTGTTGTGTACCCTTTTTGAGAACTTGCCTCTATGAAGCTTCCCAAACACACAATGATCACAAAAGTCTAGATGCTTGTCCTTACATCCCCCAATAGACCTTTCTGAGAAAGAATCCACAACCCCTTTTCACCCATATAACCCAGACTTATATGCCATGGTTTTGGCAGCTATTACTGGTGAACTTCAGCTGATGCTACTGCAACTAACCCTCTAACTGTAGATCCTTGAAAAATATACAAGGTTGCCCTTTTGACTCCTCTGAGAACTGAAACTGAGTTTTTGTGGACACATAGTTTTCCACCTTCACCCTTGAAACTGAATCCCTTGCTATCTAAAAGACATAAAGATACCAAGTTCTTGGTCATCTATGGAACATGTCTAATTTCAATCTATTTACAGAACTTACCATCCACTGTCCTCAACTGAACTGAGCCAATCCTAGTTATCTTGCAAACCTTGCTGTTTGCCATAGCTATATGAACACCATATATATGTTGATAACTTGAGAACCACTCCATGTGTGGAAAAATATGATAAGAAGCTCTAGAGTCCTGAATCCACACATCACCATGATGTGATGACTCTCCTACTACTAGAACCATGTCCTCTTCTGAATCAAACTCAGCTGCAACAGCAGTTGTTCCAGAATTATTCTCCTGATGTTTCTTTTTCTTTGGACAGATGGACTTACAATGTCCCTGCTCCATATAGTAATTGCAAACATCTGTGGATTTAGGACCTTTGGACCCCGTCTACTTGGATTTCTTCTTCCTAGACTTTCCACGTTCTTTTCCACTACTGCTGTTGACTACTAGTCCAACAACCAAACTATCTGCCCCAGCTGCCTTATGTCTCAGCTCCCTGGCATGTATTGCTGGCCTTACATCTTCCAATGCAACTGTATCCTTCCCAACTATGAAAGACTGCACAAAGTTCTCATAAGAAGCTTGTAATGAAATGAACAAGATCAGAGCATCATCCTCATACTCAATCTTAACATCAATATTCCTGAGATCTATTAATATTGTGTTCAACTGATCAAGGTGATCCCTTAACTGAGTACCCTTATGCATCCTTATATTGTAAAGCCTTTTCTTCAAAAGGAACTTGTTGGTCAATGACTTAGTCATAAATAGTGTTTCAAGCTTTGACCATAACTTAGCAGCAGTGTCTTCCTTAGCAACTTCTGTGATAACATATTCCAAGTAGCACAAAATGATGGTAGAATCTGATTTCTCCTCCAGACTGGCGTAATCTGTTGCACTGGCATCCCTTTTACCGGATAATGGAGTCCAAAATCCTTGTTGTTTTAACAAGGACCGCATCAAGATTTGCCACAAATTAAAATTGTTCCTCCTTGTAAATTTATCAATCTTTACGTTAACTGCTGACATCCTTCTTGCTAAGGAACAGACCTTTGATCACAAAAAACCTAGCACCGGTCACCGGTCTTGGTGAAGGTCAACTCCGTTCAACCTGCAAATCTATATGAATATCAGAACCTCACGCTCTGATACCAGTTTGTTGAAAACACAAAGTCGAAAAACTTTAACTTGAAGAAATATTAACACAGACAATATTACAGTAAATAATGCGGAAATTGATAAAACACATAATCAAAAAAACACAGTGATTTACGTGGTTTCCGGCGTTGTGATAGAAAGTTACGAAGTTTCTGACACACACCATTGATTACAACATATTGTATTTATAGACACACATCCCTAAACTCTAACCGCCAAAGCATCTATGTCGGAATGTCATAAATGTCCCAGATGTGGACCTCAACTTTAGCTTGATTCCACCAGATGAAACTCAGTCTCAAACTGACATTCTCAGATTTTTTACCAACTCAGATGTATAACTCAGTTGTATCTAGCAACCTCAATTCACAGAAAATTGAGAACTGACTTCAGAAGAAACTCAGCTAACTTCACAGCTGACTTTCACAGAACTGAACACACATGCTCACTTGACCATCATACTCAGTTGAAATCCAGATTAATTTCACTAATTTATTAGTTTAGAGATCAAGTCACAAAACTAACAGGTTGGTTATAATAAACAGATTGCTAGTTTTGATTTAAATGAATCCGCCTTACATTGAATGACAATGAATCATTTTAATCATATAATAAGGAAAAAGAATGTCGATTTTGAATCAAAATAAGCCGGCTTGTTTTGACATGGTGCATGACCGATTACAGAAATATATCATATCAAATTAGTGTACCTCCGATGAGATTTAATGATACACCCGTTGTACCAAGTGTAATGCATTGTAACCACACATATTTCTATTTTTTTCACCATATATACACACCTTGAGTGTGTGAAAGAGAGTATGAATGTGTGAATATATTTCATTTCACATGATATAACTATTTACAAGGACTGTAGAATAAAATTTACACTCCATATGATCTTAAATATAAGTCAGTTTATATTTATAATGTGGATACATAAACTGTTTAAATGACATTAATTATAAAATACTGAATTTAAAAATTTTAATCTTATTTTGATATTAGATATTAAAATGATTTGAAAACAAGCATTATTTAATACGTCCAGATTAACTTATTGCCAAATTAGTATCTTTCTAATTGCATCCATTTTTTTATAAAAACCGTTAATTAAGACATAATTATATTAAAACCAATTCATCCAAGTCATTTTTTGGTTTATAGTTACTAATTCACATAAAAACACCAACAAGCTTCAAAAAGTTTTGTATGACCCGATCAGTGGTTGGTTATAATAAACAGCTTGCTTATTTTTATTTATAAATGAATCGACCTTACGTTGAATCACAATGAATCATTTAAATCATGTAATAAGGAAAATGAATGTCAATTATCAATCAAAATAAGCCGGCTTGTTTTCACATGGTGTCATGACCGATTATGGAAATAGATCATATCAAATTAGTGTACCTCTCTAATGAGATTTTATGATACAGCTGTTGTACCAAGTGTAATACATGTAACCACGTATTTTTATTTATTTCACCATACACGCCTTAGTGTGTGAAAGAGAGTGTGAATTAAATAAATCGGTGGCAAAACGGAACCAGAAAAACAAAGTGCATACGCGGAAGAACAATTTTGCAGAAATAACGTAATGGATTTTCTTGTTTATTCATCAATCGAGTTCCCTATTTATACAAGTGATACTAAGAGGCTGTTTATTACAAGACTCTCTTTAAACTCAATTTCAGAAAATAAAGCCTAATTTTACTGATAATTACACTTTGATTTGAACCCTGTTGAGATAAGCTACCATTTTATTAGAGAGATTATGACTCTTGAAAAATCTTGATCACTTCACGCTTCCGCTTTGTTTGAATTCCGACCTTATCTCTCCATTCATTATATTTGAGCTCGATCTGTTTTATTATTTGACAGCATTTGAATTTCATTGCTTTTGTCCGAATCTGAATCGAAGTGTTTGACTACTGCTCGACTCTTAATACCCTGCCTCAAACTGTGCCTGGAGCGAAGGCAGAGTTCGCTAAGGAATTGCTGGAAGAGGTATCTAGTGGCTTGTTTGTTGAACAGATCGGCCACTTGATGCTGACCTAGAATGTGCTTGGTAACAAGTTTAACTAGAGCCACTTTATCCCTTACGAAGTGATAGTCTAGCTCAATATGCTTAGTTCGTGCATGAAAACTGGTTAATTGTTAAGTACAAAGCACCGGGATTGTCACAGTACACAGTAGGAGTGAAAGAATGATTGAGTTGCGAATCTTGAGTGAGGTACTAGAGCCAAGTTAACTCTACTGCTGTATTGGCTAAGGCCATTTACTCAACTTTAGTGCTTGCCCTAAAGATAGTGGGTTGCTTCGTGGCACACCATGATATGAGGTTTCTTGTCTATGAATATACAGAACCATGTGGTGGATATTCAAGTGACTTGGCAGCCTACCCAATCTGCATCTGAGTAAGCTCTGATAGCTAATGTAGGATCTATTGTGAACTCCAACCCAAGAGATAATGTAGCTTTGACATATCTCAGAATCATGTGTGCTAACTTGAGGTGAGCATGTGTTGGAGCCTGAAGTAACTGAGAAGCGTAGTTAACAGTGTAGGCAATATATATGGCCTGGTAAATGTAAGGTACTGAATTGCTCCAACGAGTTATCTGTAGTAGGCTGGATCCTCTAACATTGTTGATGATATGTTGGGTTCAGTTTGAGTTCCAGTAGTGTAGCCATTGGTTTTCAATAGTCAGAGCATAATGTGTTTGAGAAAGATGCATAGATGGACCTGCATAGGAATATCTACTCCAAGAAAATGGTGTAAAGTGCCCAAATGTTTCATAGCAAACTAAGTATTCAGCAGATTAATAATGGAAATTGATATGAAAAACCCACTTGAGAACTTACGGGTCCTCAAATACACCCGAACTGGAGGCTTAAACCGAGCAACAGGTGTCACCGCCACTTGTCTGCATGATCGTGGGCCGGATCAAACAAGGAGCCGCCCAAACGATCATTTTGTCGTCATCATTATAAGAAGGCTGGAAGCCAAACCCACTGCTCTCCAGTTTACAGTCCACTTATCCGGATCGTGCGTACTCGTCAAGGCGAACAGGATTCACA
The DNA here is from genome assembly GCA_026214975.1 of Gentiana macrophylla. Classification (NCBI taxonomy): domain Eukaryota; kingdom Viridiplantae; phylum Streptophyta; class Magnoliopsida; order Gentianales; family Gentianaceae; genus Gentiana; species Gentiana macrophylla. The sequence continues at coordinate 10,360,442 of CM047812.1, read as the reverse complement.
CTTGACGTTTTCTAGGTTTTTATGCAAAACAAACAAGACATCGGACCCGCTCTAAATAAGGCCGCAGTACCAACTCCGTGGGGTGTTTATCCACTTATTAATACTTAATTACGTCGCGTCATAGTTAATTATGTCTTGTCATACTTGGCCTAATCGTCATTCGTAATCTGCCTATAAATAGGGGCACACTGTAAATCATTTATCAGCTGAAAATCAATACAAACAATCACTTTGTCGACAATCGTGCTCGCAGTTCCTAGCATCGTATCCAACACTCATATCTCCAAGTAATATATTCTTCACAACCACCACATCTCTCCGGAGAAATCACTCATAATTAGCCAGATATCCACTTTTAAATCTAGTTACCACTACCGTGATATTTTTGACAATATCAGTTGGCTCTGCTATCGGAAAAATCATTGTTATTCAGTGTTTTTTGGTTGTTTCCACCACCGCAAAAATGTTTTCATGGCGTCTCCAGAGAATTCATGTCACCCATCCTCAAACGTTCAAAATCAGCGAAAAATTTGATCTTTTAGGTTGCACGGCCTAAAAATCATTGCACTCATCATCCTTGTTGTAGATTCAACAAGAAAAGCATTGATTTCACAAATATTTGGTTTATTTTCGCCAAAATCAACCCAAGATCAAGAAGGTTTCCGCCAGCATCTTCATCGACAAAACGACCCTCTTTCAAAGTTTTTCAAGGCCTGCATGCACACTTCGTAAAACCAGTTTGCAACTTCAAAGGATTTTTGGTGGTCAGTTGTATTCATCAAAGCTCCATCGGATTTCCACAAGATTTTGGGTATATTTTCACCGACGTTCATACCACCATTTTTTTAGTGTTCAATAAGTTACCTTTCAAATCAACATGATTGGGGGAAAGGTATAGTGCCAGCCACGCCGTCGAAGAAAGGTAATCAGAACAATCCATGTGGCACTATGATGACTTGGAAAGGCGAGCCCAACAGGAAGGAACTTTCCACAGGGGACAACACCGGACAAGATATTGAGCCTGATATACAGACCTATATCAATGAGAGGGCCAGAGCTCGGGAAATACAGGCAGCGTCCATCAGACAAAACCATGGAAATCGAGTAGCAGGGGCACCCCGCAGCGAGCAAGAGCAGGAAACGTCCCAGAACAGGGGGGCGGATCCAGGCCGAACTCCTCATACAATCGCACTGAAGGCCTATATGGAATACATGGAAGATATATGCGTATACAATTTGCAACTTATAGATGATGGACAGCCTCCTCTCTCGGTTAGCAGGTTTGTTCCACCAATTCAAGCTCCCATATAGGTGTATGAGAAAATGATGCCTCGTCCAAGAGCTACTCACTCCCATCACTGAAAAGGAGGTGAGCAACCATGCCACTTCACAACCCAAGGAAGGATGATGATCGGCTCTGAATCGCCTTGATCCCAAGGCCGACGGATGCAGTGCACCCCTAAGCGAGATCTTATTGAATACCCTACAAAACCTTGACATGTCTGAGCCCGACGAGAGGGGCACAGGTAATTACAACAAGCAGAGAGCGTCTCTGGACACCCCATGTCCTCAAAGGTTGAAAGAAAGCTCAGTAAAATTCGGAGACAGATTGAGGACTTTCAAAAAGGAAAGGCAGTCAGAGAAACTAGGCTCATATGGGCACAAGCTTTCTTAACGAGGACATCCTGAAAGTAGCACTGAGGGGAGGTATACACTACCTGAGCTTCATAAACAATCATTGAACCACTTGCTCCTATGATTGGCTCTCAGCCTTCCAGAGCCGCATCATACAAGCAACCCCAAGTGAGGAGGCATAGTGCATAGCCTTTGTAGGTGCCATGCAAGATAGAGCGGCTTCATGGATCCGCAGTCTCCCAACCGGTTCAATCTTATCTTGGGATGATCTGGTAAATAAGTTTACTGCCGAATTCAAGTCAGTAGGGGATCAAGAAAACACACATTGACTTGCACGAGGTCAGACAAGGTGAGAATGAGTCGACTTGCACTTATTATGAACGCTTCAACAAAGTTTATGAGATGACAAGAGGTCTTGCGGACAATATGGTTATGATTAGCTTCGAGACCGGGATGGGGTCAGGCTACCTCAAATCCTATTACGCCATAAACCCTCCGGAAAAACTCCAAGAGATGTTGGGTATGGCAAGAATGTATGCCACGACAGAGCCAGCATAGGCATCCACTTCACACAAGGGCAAGCAGAGGGCTCAGCGGAGCCCGCCCAGGGATATCCGCAAAAACAAAGATCGCGATATGAAGAAGCTCGAAAAGTTAAGAGTGGAAGACTTGACTCCTCTTACCATTTCATACACCCAAATAATGAATGAGGTAAAAGATGAGCTTCATTATCCATATACCATGAATCCGGATAATTGCCACGACGCAACCAAGTATTGCGCCTACCACAGGAATAAGGGTCATACCACCGAAGAATGCAAACAGCAGAAAAATGAGGTTGAGAAACTGATAGCCCGTGGCAGGCAAGATCATTATAAGAGAGATGGCGGAGGTGCTCATCGGAATGACTGCCAAGCTCGCCAATATGACAGGGAGAACCTCATAATCACTTAGGGTCTCCCCAACAACAACTAGATTAAGCATCGGATAGGCTCCATAAACAATCGTGTGGAGTAGCTAGGCGTCCTGTGCGGGATCTAGCAGCAGCTTGCCTTTACCCGTAGCAAGCTGGTGACCGCAACCAACGTGGAGAACATGTGCCTCAATATATCAGTGGTGGTCAACCGAGCATGTGTAAGCAGGATCATGATCGACACTGGAGCTTTCAGAGATATTTTATATATTTTTTGCCGAATACACAAGCTGTCAGAATTTTCAAATTAATAAACACTGATTTGAGTTGCAGATTTCTATCAAACAAAAATTAATATGAACTTAATTCCAAAAGGGAAGTTGTAGATAAGCATTTTTTCTGCAACATATCAAAAATTTAGGTCATTTAAAGATGTTTAACTTGTTCAAAAGAGAAGAATAAGTGAAGGTGCTGCTGCAGATTTTATGGACATAGTGTCCGGCAGTAACATGAATTTTTGAACAATCCATAATGATTATCGAGTTGATGTAAAAAGAGAAATTGTAGAAAAGACATTGGTCTAGACTGTGGAAACTTTCCAGAATTTTTGAAGCGCAGTAAGAGGTTTTACCTGAAAGGGAACCATGGAAACAATAAGCATTCACTCATGTTGGATAAAGCCAAACACGAGGATGATGAAAACTATGTGCCAAAGCAGGAGACCTTTAACACTAATAGTCGAAACGAGTGAGAAACACTTTGAAAGGCTAGAATTGTATATGGAGTTCATGTAGAACCCAAGCAAAGCAAGCTTAAAGTGTTTTGAGAAACAACAAAGCAAGTAAGAGTGAAAGGAGAAATTGGAGGATTCGTAGAGTCGAAACAGACATCATACTCTACAACGGTTGGCCAAGTCAAAAGTAGACTTTGATTTTGAGGTGTAAGGGAAAATGGAAAGATCACAATAGGGTGTGTAAAGAAATTTCAACCAAGAGGACCTCAACTTAAAGGTGTAGGCATACGACTTCAATCACAAAGCTTCTCTTAAAGGGGTTTCACTTAATCCTATATGACATGTTATGGTTTAGAAACTTCAAAAGAAGAGAGGGTTTCTAGTAAAGATCCTAGAAGGAACAAAACATGAGGAGATCACACAAAAGATTTGAGCTAAGAATTCAACTTATCCTTCGGCTAAGAAGACACCTCACTTGGTCCTAGTGCAACCTAACCACGGTTTAAGGATCTCATCCTTACGAAGCTTACCACCCAGCTCGAGAGAGAGAGTAGAAAAGTCCTAAAAGGTCTAAAGGAATCTTATCTCAGAGAAAAAAAGCCTAGGACAGCAAGGACGCTTTGCTCTGATACAAACGGTAACGCCCCGCTCCCGGATGCTGAGCCCTTATCTAGAAGAGAACATTTGGCGCGTATAACAATAATTAAATCCACCATTATATGCAAGCCTCTACATCGTATCGAAACAAAGAAAATGAAAGCCCAAAAGACACGGGTAAAATCATAAATGCTACTAAGAATATATTACAACCATTCTAAAGATAGGAATAGGAACTTACAACAACGAACACTTACGAAGCACAAAGTCCAAAAGTTACAAACTTTTCTTACAAAAAGTCTAATAGCAAAAGTACAACATATATAAAATACAGAAGAAAATGAGCATCATCAATGCGTCATCGTCAAAATCCTCCTCATAGTCCTCAAAAAACTCATGGTCAACCTATTCATCTTCTCACCCCACAATGCATACATAACAAACATGAAAAGGAGGTAAGTACAAATTACTTAGTAAAGAGGGAGAAGCTAATGAATAATTAAGTTCTACAACGAAAAGAATTATTTTATTATTATTAGGTTATCTTTCTAAGACCGACTCAAACTCTAGGGTTCACTTCATGCTCATCTACATATCATGACTATTGGTTTCTAGCTTAGCTTATCTCTGTTACATCAGCATTTAAGGGCACTACACATGGTGGTATCCTTGCCGACTACAGTGGGTTCGACCAATAGTCCCGGGTTCCCCCCGGTATGCATGCATGCTTGGTGTAATCCCCCAGCCATTTAGCCGTTTATAGGCCACTAGAGTTATCCAGTTAGTCTAACCGCACCCACATCGCCGATATAAATATGTGTCTTACCATGACGACATGACGTTTAATCTTTTAACTACACAATATGTTTATTATAATGTTTAACTGGCCACCTATATATTTTCAAGTAAGGCTCCCTCACAACTACTACTCCATCTCCTAGACCACTAGACACGGACAATGCCTGACAATTACACAGAAATTGAAGAATACTAATTCATCAAAGCACAAGGCATCCACTACTACAAAAAAGCATAAAGATCACGGTTTTTAAGTGTGATATATTCACATTAGTCACGGCTTCCATAGTGTGGCATATTGAGGTGTGACATAAAGTACTTTAATCCAATCACAGTTACAAACTGTGACCTATGATAATGGTTATCACACTTAGAAACCGTGATCTATTATAGTTGGTATCACACTTAAAAACCGTAATATATTATAACTTCATCACATTCAAAAAATGTGATCAAATGTGATCTATTATAGTTCTTATCATACTTAAAAACCGTGATCTATTATAGGTTTTATCACACTTAAAAACCGAGATTTATTACAATTAAAACACATTTAAAAACTGTGATCTATTTTAGTTGTTATCACACTTAAAAACTGTGATCTATTATAATTTAAATCACACCAATAAAAGTTTTTTTTTTCAAAAACAATATATAAGCACACATATATTTTTGTCTTTGTCGGGACTCGAACCCGGATACTCTGGATTACCGAGCCACGCTATTTACCATTAGGCCGATGCTTTCTTTCTTCTAATTTTCGACCACACTTAACTAAGATCACATTATAAAATACCATATTATTTTAATCACAGTCAAAAACTGTGATTGATTGATTTTTTGTCTCATTTTTTCTAGAAACCGTGATAATAAAAATTATGATATATTTTAGTTGTTATCACACTTAAAAACCGAGATCTACTATAATTTCAACACATTTAAAAACAGTGATCTATTTTAGTTGTTATCACACTTAAAAACCCTGATCTATTATAGTTGTTATCACTCTTAAAAACCGAGATCTATTAAAATTTCTACACATTTAAAAACTGTGATCTATGTTAGTAGTTGTTATCACACTTAAAAACCGAGATATATTATAATTTCAATCACACCTAAAAAAGTGTGATCTATTATAATTTCAACACATTTAAAAACTGTGATCTATTTTAGTAGTTGTTATCACACTTAAAAACCGAGATATATTATAATTTCAATCACACCTAAAAAAGTGTGATCATTCTTTTTTTTCGAAAACAAAATAAACGCACACATATTTTTTGTTGCTACTGGGACACGAACCCGGATACTCTGGATTATGGAACCACACTAATTACCGCTGGGCCGATGCCTACTTTATTATCATTTTCGGCCACACTAATCTAGAATATCATTATAAAATATCATATTATTTTAATCACAGTTAAAAACCGTGATTGATTGATGTTCTTGTATCTGCTTTCTTAAAAACCGTGATAGTAAAAACTGTGATCTATTTTAGTTGTTATCACACTTAAAAACCGAGATCTATTATAATTCAACACATTTAAAAACTGTGATTTATTTTAGTTGTTATCACACTTAAAAATCGTGATCTATTATAGTTGTTATCACACTTAAAAACCGAGATCGATTATAATTTCAACACATTTAAAAACTGTGATCTATTTTAGTAGTTGTTATCACACTTAAAAGCCGAGATCTATTATTATTTCAAACAAACCTAAAAAAGTGTGATCATTTTTTTTCACACCTAATAACTGTGATAAAAAAAATTAAGTGTGATAAATATACATTTTACTTGTCTCAGTTTTTTTAAAGTGTGATCCTTATCTTTAGATAAGTGTGATCTATGTCTCTTTTCTTGTTAGTGGATATAATTTGTCTCACTTTTTCTATAGTTGTGACAAAAATATCATGAATTCAGTCACAGTTTAAAAATGAGATTAATTGATATAATTTTTCTCACTTTTTCAATAACTGTGACAAAAATATCAGACCAATTTAGTCACTTATTAAAAGTGTGATTGATCGGTATAATTTATCTCCTTTTTTGAATAACTGTGACAAAAATATCATATCAATTATGTCACTGTTTGTGAGATTGATTGATATAATTTATCTCGCTTTTTAGAAACTGTGACAGAAATATCAATTCAATCACAGTTTAAAAATGAGATTGATTGAAATAATTTATCTCGGTTTTCCAATAACTGTGACAGAAAAATCATATTAATTAAGTCACACTTTAAAAATGAGATTGATTAATATAACTTATCTCAGTTTTTCAATAAGTGTGATAGAAAGTTGTAAGTGTGATATATATATTTTCGTTGTCTCGGTTTTATTGAAACTGTGATTGTTATCTTATCTTAAGTGTGACCTATATCCTATTTTGTAGTAGTGATCATACTCTTCTGACGGTCCCAAACTTCATCTCTTATGAAGAATCCACTCGGTGCCTAAACTAAATGCATCAGAAGCTTAATCAAGGCTTGTTCATGTTCATTTAGCGTTATTAGATCAAGATATAACAATTAAAAGTGGACTCGTGACGTAAAACACATTATTTCACAAAATTGGGCTCAATACACACGCATTGCCTATGATGCGCGCGCATCGACCTTGCTGACAAATCAGGATGGTTCTGGGCCTCCTATGTGCATGCATTGCACGCAATACGTGTGCACAAACGACGTTGTATCACTTTTCACACTTGTTGAACCCGTAATGCGCACTCATTACCCCTGAATCGGCCCTAAACCTATTTTTCTGCACTTTTACGATTTCCAACCCAAACCAAACATGTTTAACATCAAAATACTCAGCAAAACAACAGTAAAACAAGTTCTAAACATGCTATAACATATCAAAGCACATCAACAACATCTAGACAAGATTTCTAACCACAAAACAACTCTAAGGCTTAACTTTAACATCATAGAACCTAATAGCAAATTAGGAAGAGCCTCTTACCTTAGTTGCAAGCAAAATCAATGCAAAACTCAAGAATACTGCAGCACTTCTGAACAATTTCAAGAAAACCAAAACTATGGCTAAACTGAAATTAAACTTACTGTTTAGAAAACGAAGAATATGTAAATGATCGTCTTCTCCCAGTGATCAATTTCTTCTACTGCCACACAAAATCCTAATGGATTAGCCGCGCGATTGAAGATTCTCTTCCTTCGCTTCCAGGCAGCTCCAGCGTTATTTCTTCTTGCGTTGCCGTCGACTTCTTTTTTTTTTCTCTGGAAATTGCGTATGAAACAATAAGAGATTATAGGGAAAATTTCTTTTTTATATCCATTAATTAAATCTATTAAATAAATAACTAATCCCCTTTTAATCAACTTCTTTTTTATTAAACAAAAGACAAACAATAATTAGGTCGTAGTAAATATACCCAATTACTATTTTACCCTTTCTGAAAATTCGGGGTGTTACATTGTCGATCAAAAAGTTTCCTATTTATGATTCTTGTTTTGTTTTTTTAGTTGTCTCCGTTATACACCCTTCTTAATGTAGAATAATCATAAACGGTTTCCTCTTCCTCTTGCCACTATAAATTAACTTTCAAGACAATGAATGAAAACATACACACACACCAAAAAAAAACAATAAGCAGAAATTGTGATTTACACAGATTGTAAATGACTATGTCTGCTTATTTCATTCTCATTATCTCCATGGTGATTGGTTAGTTTGGCTCTTTTTAGTACAAAATATATTATTCTTGTATCCTATATATTTCCATGCAATTTGATAGCATGAAATAAACTGTGATTCCAAGACTCTTTTACTTCATTGTCAATTTCAATGACAAAAATTTGATACCAATTTTTTTTTCACATTTTTGCAGTTGCTGCAATGGTCTTACAAGGAGAACCTACAGGTATGAATTCATCACTTTATTCTTTATCACTCCCCCGAACCCGAATCCGATTAGGGTTCGGTATATTTAATTTGCACACACACATTTTTTTGTTCATAATTATCATATATATTCATTCTTTTAAGAAAATTTTTGCTAGTTTTTTTTTCCTTTAAAACCAGATATACACACACACACACACACACACACACACACATATATATACATATATATATATATATATATATATATATATATATATATATATATATATATATATATATGTTATTCTTAAAATTTAAGTGTTTGCAGCTAAAAATGATGAGACGATGACTACAAAAACCCAAAGTCAACTCCGCCATTTGACAGTGTTTGCCGAGGATCCTTGTCAAGCAATCATCCTAAGCAGGACATGCCGTAGTGACGAAGTTTGTAACGAAAATAAAAAAGATGGTGACATTTCATGCCTGTGTAACAGGAAATATATACCCATAAAAGGAAATCAAAAATCACGCGACGAATATCTGACGAGTAATACAAAAATTGTCTCATCATTACCTCTAGGCACTTGCTTTGATCCTTCTTTCAATTTCCCAGGGGATGGCGTCGATCTTAGTTTGCTTGTACCAGAGAATGACGACGTATCCACCGAGGAATCTACTGACAACGATGAGACGGACGTAACCTCCGAGGAATCTAATGACGACGGCGAGTAGTCGGTTGTATCCTATGCAGAATCTAATGATGGGGAGGAGGCGGTCGTATCCGGCCTCCTCTGAGGCTTCTATATAGTTAAGTAATAAAGTGATATGCATGTTTTCCTGCGGATGGACGGCGATAGTTCATGTTTTTCTGGGTTTTTTCTTGGCCCGATTCCAAGTACTTCTGGACTTAAAACGGTGGGAGATTGTGTGTGTGTGTGTGTTTTTTTTTTTTTTTGTTAAACAATAAATGTATCAGGGTATGAGTATTGTTTTGTGTCCTTTTGTACGAACTTTCTACTCGTTTTTGTGGAGTCTTTCCTCTTCGATCTGAAGTATAAATTCTCTGGTATGAAATTAATTTTCTCCTTTGTTACTCTTAAATGAATCTTGATACAAATTTGTCTTATCCCATTAACTTAATGAGTATGTGTACATTCTTTAAGCAACAATAACATTCCTTATATATCTTGGTAAAAAAGAGCTTTGATTCTAAAATTTTACTTTAATGAATAAAAGATTATTGTAAACTTAAATTTTTTATCTCTATTGTATAAATTTTAGGAAAAATCAGGTAAACATCTATATTTCCCCCTTAATTAAGCATTAATCCACACTCCTTTTTTTAGTTTCAATAAGGACAAAATAGTTTTGTCCGTACTAAAAACCCTTTCTATAACACACTCAAAGCTGAATTGAACGCTACTTTTTCTCCTGACTCTTTTTCCGCCTTTAATTCTTCCGCAATAATCAGTGCTGATACAATCGAGATTAACAGAGCTACTAGAGCCAGAAGGATTACGAATAATCCAAATCAAACCTGAGGATAACAGAAACATCACCGCCGGCGACGATGCCGGTGAGATTAACAGTAGGAACTGAAGTTTCCGACGTGGATTGATAGGCAAAATGGTCCGAGAAAGGAGAAAGGAATAGGCAAAAAGCCTTGTCAAGTTTCTCTCAGCTGTAATGGCTACTCAATTTAGAAATCCAGCTTTATGGAACTAGGACAGTTGTGCCGGCATGGTATCATCATCATCGGATCTCGATCCCCGACTGTGCAGCTTGCACAGCTGCCCCGCCAGTGCATCAAAACGGTGTCGTTTCGATCCGAAACGACGCCGTCTTGACTGTGTTTTTTTTTTTTTTTTTTACATCGCATCGAGACGGTGTCGTTTCGGATCAAAACGACACCGTTTTGATGCACTGGCGGGGGAGCTGTGCAAGCTGCACAGTCGGGGATCGAGATCCCATCATCATGCATCGCCATCAAACCATCACAAATTAAGAAAAAGGAGAAACTAAATGATGACGGCTTGGGTTTGAAGTTTCTCTTTTCATTTTAGTCTTGGATTTTATTGCTCCTATTCACTCCACTGTTTTGTGAATAGCACATGGTAGCCGGGTATTTGCAGAATCCAAGAAACTGATAGGGATAATATAGCATATTTGGAAAACAAAACAAGTAAAATGTAATCCATATTTTGTTGAGTTAATTTCAATCAATTTGCAAGGCTGTTCTTCTGCACTACAAGAAAACTGGTTTAAAGGGACAAACTTTAAAGGGACGACAGAGTCGTCCCTTTAAATGAATTCAAACATAGTCAAAGTTTTGAGAGGATTTTTCGGAGGGAAACTTTAAAAGGATGACAATGTCGTCCTAAAAAATAAAATATTAACCCCACCGTGCCAGCTTGGATTACCACATGGACAAGAATATTTAAAGGGACGACAATGTCGTCCCATTAAACATTTTTTCAGAAAATAATATGTCATGTAAAAGAAATTATTAAATTTGGGTTTGTAAGGACGACAATTGTCGTCCCTTTAAAGAAAATTAATTTTTTTTCTAATATAAAACGTTGAGTTAATAAATAAGATTCAGTTTATTATAAAATTCAATTCCAAAGGGACGACATTGTCATCCCATTAAACATATTTAAGAAAACAATATGTTATGTACAAGAAATTATAAATTTTGGGTTTGTAGAGACGAAAATTGTCGTCCCTTTAAAGTATACTAGTGGAAGCATCTGTGCGATGCACGGGATGCCCACCAGTTGTTTGTATGTGTGTGATTGATGTTTTGTTTACTATCACAACTGCGCGTTAATTAATTACAAAAGAGAGAAACAATAAGGAATTCTACTATAAAAAAGAGTAGAAATGTAGGAGAGATAACATAAAAGAACAACAAAACAAACAAAATCAAATCTCATGAAGACAAAGAGAAGAATTCTAATTAACAACATCATTAAGGGTGAATGTAGAGTTCAAGATAGTATAAGAGCAAAGCAAGGAGTTTACACAAGTAGTTACAAAGATATGCAAAACTTTGGAAGGCTAATCAAGTACATCAGTAAGGATAGAAGAAGTAGTAAATTTTAGAGATCATGATCTTCAGAATATTTAAGCTTCTATCAATAGGATGAAAGTGAAAACTATTAAATATATTCTAAATAGTTTAGAGTGAAGTAAGAAAAGAGAGAGACTTGCAGAAGCAAATAAGGCTGGAGAATTTATTATTATTATACTAATTATTAAGTTCCAAATGTACAGCATTGATTTGGAAAACACAAAGCACCAGCCTTATAACAACAACATTGGAAAGGAAATTGTTAGAATGGCAGTGATTTCAACTCCCATGTGATTAAAGCCAACAGCTGCATCATACATGGTGAATAGTCTCTATGAAGATAAGAGTGAAAGTCCTGCATAACAAAGCATCACCACAAATGTTAGGACTATTGAAGCCATTGCCTATTTTGCACTAATACTATGAAAAATACAGTTTGATTAGAGAATTATGTTTCTTTATTTCTGCCAGCTATTATGGCATCATGTCAGGGACGGACCCAGTGTATTGAGGGGGGGTGCACGGCCCCCACTCAACTTTTCGTGCGAAGTTACTAGTATACCCCTCTAATAATATTAAAGATCCTGTATGTATATTATTTCAGACAAATTCTAATGTTATTTCTTATTTAGTTCAACTGGTTAGAAGTATTATAACTATACATGAGGTAACTTGTTCAAAACCTGGCTGTTGCATGTCCGTCGCTGCATCATGTGATACATCTTAGACAAGTTAATGGCCATTATACTTAGCACAAAAAAGCATATGGTGAGGAGATTATGGAAAAAACAACACCTTTTTATGGCCAGAGAAAGCTTCGGTGTAAGTGAAGGTTCGGATGCATTCTTCTGCTGAAACACAAAAGCAGACATAATTGCCACAGCTTCTTCTGGCTCCAACTCATCCAATTGATTATCAAACAAGCACTCTGTACATATTAGTTCCTCCCCCGAGTTCATTTCACACGCAACCCGTCCTTTTATTTGAACAACAAGATCTTCATCTATACAACCAATTTCCTTTAAAACATCAATCTGCAAAAAGACCACGTTATTCCATCCAAAAAAAAGAAAGGCATCGTTTTAATTCCTAACAAAAGAAACTAATAAACAGGGTCACTTACGCGGCCCTGAAAATCAGGCATCTGCTGAAGTGCTTCGTCTGACATTTGAAACTTTAGGGCATTAACTTCTTCACGGTGAAGTTTCATTTCCCTGGCCAGCTTCTTATGCTCATCTAACTTTATACAGCCATGACATTTATTCTGAGCCATCTTTTGTAACAAGCTATGCGAATTTAAATAAGCCTCAACAGCATATGCATCTTTGAGCTTCAGATCTGCAATACTAATTCCATCAGTAATAGAAATGTAGAAAACAAGACTAAGAAAGGGAAAGGGAAAGGAAAAGGAAATCGGAATGGTCAAAATGTGATCGAAAAACTCAGTTTGCAGGAAATTAGAACTACAACAGCAAATTGTAACTAAACATGTGGGGTTGTACACAAATACATGGGGAAATGTTTGGGACAAGAGAACCCCAAGCATATGCATATTTCCTTTCCTTTTTAAGGGCTAAGCAAATCAGAATACATCTCACTTTCAAGCAGAATTGTCCCCTCGTAACAAAAAAACAGAAGAAAAAAACAAAAACTTCTTCTTAATTGAAAATCTTTCTAAGTTGCAGCAAACGCTAGTACCATGCAGCCCAGAGTTGTCCTGAAAAGCATCAAAGAGCAATAAAAAAGCTACCTAGACGCATCAACAATTCCCTTTTTCTCCACCATCGATCCATTTCTTGTTAGTTTTTGTGGAAAACTAAATAGCAGTGAATTTTATTTATTTCTAACAAAAGAAACTAATAAACAGGGTCACTTACGCGGCCATGAAAATCAGGCCTCTGACATTTGAAACTCTAGGGCATTAACTTCTTCACGGTGATATTTATTCTGAGCCATCTTTTGTAACAAGCTATGCGAATTTAATTAAGCCTCAACAGCATATGCCTCTTTGAGCTTCAGATCTGTAATACTAATTCCATCAGTAATAGAAATGTAGAAAACAAGGCTAAGAAAGGGAAAGGAAAACGAATTCGGAATGGTCAAAATGTGATCGAAATACTCGGTTTCCAGGAAATTAGAACTACAACAGCAAATTGTAACTAAACTAGGAAAGCAGAAGCCGTGCAAGGCACGGCTGTCTATCATATAACACATTTGAAGATTGTATTTGAAAAAAGTATGAGCTGGCTTGAATGTATTTATTTCTTAGCATTAAGAACTATCAAAAAGCTTCACTTGCAAATAACTTGACAGAAAAAGAAAAAAAATGATTATGCAGTGAAACATACTAAATAGGAATGTTTTTTTTGGATTCATCCACAAGCCAAAAGGGGAGGAATTATCAACCTCCTGTTGCCAAATTACATCCAAGTGAATAGTCAGACAAAATGATATGACAGTTTAACTCCCCGTGCGTATAACTCTCGATATTACTCTCGAAACGGTCTATATCTACCCAAAACATGCCAATAAAGTGATAAACGGGGGTTAGACTGCGCACCAAAGTACAGTAAAGTTGACTCCCATCACGCTAACAGGCCCGGAGTCTTGGGGCGTTAAACTCTAAGCAGTTGCAGAAATTTTTGAGCTTCTGCCTATGAATTTGGTGTTCTCAGTAAGCTCGGGCACATTATTAACTAAAATTTTCAAAAAGGTTCCCATACCCCCTTTTAATAATTTTAAAATTTTCTTATGCCCCTAATATTAATTTCATAACTGCCGTTAATACATTTTCCCAACAAAAAGATTGAACCCAAATTCTCATGTGGTCCCGTCGCTAGAGCATCGTTCAGAGAGTGATAGAGTTACTTCGTCATTCATACACAATTTTTCACAATTATCATCTAACTATATATTTTTCACTTGTAAAACGAAAATTAAAAAATGTGAAACAATCACAAATCATTGGATGTAGACATGATGTAGAATTGATAAAGTAACTTTTTCATTATCTGCTTCATAAAAGACATAAACGCGTGTTATCTTTTAGACTTTCTGTGCAATATTTTGTTGCAACGGATTTAACAGATCGCAAGAAAAAGAACAAAATTAAAGACCAGACACATAGAAAACAAGAACACAGAGTTTTAACATGGTTTCCAACTTTGTGTCGACTAGTCCTCGGGCAGAAAACGAGAAATTATATTATCACAGAGTCTTACAGATTTTATAGATTTTCTCACAATCGAACCAGGTTACAATGGGTGAGTATTCATAGTACTCAAGTATGAACCCTGACCGACTCAAATGCAGCCTCACACATGATTTCTCCAGATAAGAACCAACTCCATATGAGAAACTCTCTGCAGATGAGAACCTCCCTAATTTAGATGAGATCCCATGTTGTCTTCAGATTCAGACAAGAAGACTGAGAACATATGTGATTAACAGATATAGACTTGGTCACTAGACCAGATGTGATTACCAGATTCAGACATACTCACCTCAGCTAATTGCACTTCAACTGTGTTTTCAGATTTAGCTCTCCTCAAACAGATTCAGATTTCCAGTTTTAAAATGCATGAGATCAAGGCACTCTTACTGATTTTGTAAACATTGTATGTACATATTGTTGTTGCTGAGATAAGTCGGTTTTGTGGATGATGTAAATCGATGGTTGTGTCTCAGTTGTATAGTTTGCAAAAGGTTGTTTGTACACATTGTTTTGCAGTGAGAAGTCGATACAGCGTAAGGAAATCCAACATTTCAACTAAAAAATAAGATTGTCACTACAACACTCATACTCTATTACCACTTAGATTTGCATTTATAGTGTGTTTGGATTGCTGGAATTAAATGAATAGAATGGAATGGAATGAACGTGATTTCATTCTTATGTTTGGCATACAAAGGATTAAAATGTGTGTGATTCTATAAGATGTAGCAAGTGACATGGTGGGTGATAGGTGTGCGTGATGATGAGTGTCGTGGATGGTGGTGGGGCATGCGGTAATGGGTGGAAACGAATGATATGAGGTGTGCAATAGCGGTGGTTGTGGTGGCAGTAATAGTAATGATGGGGGTGGTGGTTGTGGTGACGAGAGTGGTGTGGTGTGAGGTGATGGGTGATGGTGAGGTGGGTGGTGGTGGTGACAGTGGTTGTGGCGATGAGACAAGTGTGGTTTGCAATGATGGTGAGGTGGGTGGTGGCTGTGGTGGAGGTTGTGATGACGAGGGTGTGTATGTAAAATTTGCCCCACACCGGGCACTTGCTATTGTATCACCCACCATATTAAGAGATAGATTCCTTCACCTTATAACCTAGGTTTTGGGGATGAGGCCCCTCCTATTTTATGGGTTTAGGCCTAGATTTTCTACATAGAATCAGAACACCCCTTTATTGCGCAAGTGTTGGGCCTCTTTGTTGGCCTTATAGTGCGCTTTATATGCATTGTGTGTCATGTGGTCCGGGCTTTTTATAGGCCCACACTTGATAGGGCGTGTTAAAGTCGTCCCACATTGGGCACTTGCTATTGTATCACCCAACATATTAAGAGATGGACTTCCCTTACCTCATAACCTAGGTTTTGGGGATGATAACCCCCCTCTTATATGAGTTTGGGCCTAGATTTTCTACAGTGTGGTGTGCGATGATAGGCAGGGCCGGCCCAACTTAAAGGCCGTCGAGACCCGGGTCTTAAGCCCATCTGTACCGGGAGGCCCAACAGTACATGTTTCGCTAAAAGAAAAAAAAATCATGTAAATTCATGCCGCCGAACCCCCACGAGTTGGCGCTGCCCCCTCGACCCACCGCGACCTGACCGGGCAGGTCGAACTCCGTTTCTTTGCGATAACATTAATTCGTACGGAAACTCATATGCAAACTATAACCAAAATATTTATTTATGAAAAAATATCTAACAATAAGTATGTTTTTAAAAAAAAACAACTTCAACTAAAAGGCCCAATTCGGGGACTTGGTCTAAAGCCCAACAAAAGCGAGGGTCGGCCCTGGTGATAGGTGATGATGAATTGGGTGGTGGTGGCCGAGCAAAGGTCGTTTGTGATAGAGTTGGTTGTCGTGGAGGATAGTGGCAAGGGTTGGTAGTGGGATAGGTTTTGGGTGAGGATGGGGTAGACGGTGGTGAGGTGGGTGGAGGTAAGGGGTAGTGGTGAAATGGATGGTTGGATTAAATGACTATGCATATAACCTGATATTGTGCATTGTAAGTGTAAATTGTACTTGTGCTTATCTGCTATTTGTTGGATTAAATAACTTTGCATGTAATGTGTAGAAGTAAATTTGTGATTCATATTATCTGGGATGAGACATGATACTTTCGACAATATCTTTCTTATTGAGGAAGGATCCAATTTGGCTAAGCCTTACCAATTTTAGGAGTTTTGTGAGACAGTGAAGGATCCAATTTGGCTAAACCCTTGACATGGGGTGAAGATCATAGTTTCTATTTTGTTTCTAATTGCTATGTTTCTTTCCCTTTAGAAAAAAAAAATTTTTGTTTTAGAAAATTGTAGTTTGTTTTCTTTTTCTAGAACGAAGTTGTAAAAAAAACAATTGGACAAGTTTAGTACAATAAAGATGTTGGCAGTTGTTTGGTTTTGTTAAAGTAAAATTTTAGGATATATCAAAGCAACTGTCTTGATTTGATAAAGGTCGTCTTTGTTTAGAATAATTATAAGGAATGTTATTAGTATTACATAAAGAAAAGTATAAATATTCATTAAGTTAACGGGATAAGATAAATTGTAGGGCCAAAGACCCAAAAGTACACAAAACAAACTTATTGGACTTATAAGGACAAAAAGGAATTGTTGGACTTATAAGGACACAAATTAGATAGATAGACTCAAATACCCTTAATGAAAAAAGAAAAAAATAATAATAATAATAAAAAGGGGGGAAGAGGCGCTGGTTTTTCTTATTTTTATATATATATATATATATATATATATATATATAATTTTTCATCCAGGAGCTGTTGTTGTTTGTTTGATTTTTTTTTTTTCCAGGTGTTGTTGCTGTTTTTTTTTTTTAACCGATGTATTGACCACCGCGACGCATTGATCACCCCGATGCATTGACCACCTCGATGCAATGACCATCCTGATGCATTGACCACCGCGACGCCCGATGCGATGTCCATCGTGATGCAGAGACACCGCGATGAAGTGACACCGCGATGTAGAGACACGGCGATGAAGCAACACCGTGATGCAGAGACACCGCAATGAAGTGACACCGCGATGCAGTGACCACCCCGATCGCGAGACACCGTGATGCGAGACGCGCGATTATGCGATGGCGTCTTACAATGACGTCTTATTATATCGATTTATGCAGTGACGTTTTATGGTATCGATTTATGAAGTGACGTCTTATTGTATCGATTTATGCAGTGGCGTTTTATGGTATCGATTTATGCAGTGACGTCTTATTGTATCGATTTTTGCAGTGACGTCATGCAGTGACATCATGCAGTGACGTCGTATTATATCGATTTATACAGTGACATCATGCAGTGACGTCTTATTATATCGATTTATGCAATGAAGAAAATCCAACGGAAATTTCATCAAATATTTACACAAAATTCTAGGATAAACACGAAGACAAAAAAATCCAAATACCATTCACCATTAAGCCATTGCTAACCTATGTCACAACAATCAAAGATTGGTTGCTGCCATGCATTGTTAGCTATGTGATGTGTTTGATCCCTCAGAAACAAAGATATACATTATCCCAAGTCCGAAAATAGTTTCCAGATGTCTCAATAAATTGCTCAAAAATTCTAAGTTTATATGACACTATTTCCATTAATCTGAAGAGAACTAATACAAGACAAAAGTAGAGTTACATGTAACATGAAAATTGAGATGAGGATTTGTGGCAGAAAATGCAATTATATTAATTATTGTACATTATAAAAGACAAACATCTCTCTATGTATAACATCATTTCTAGGTCCAAACAGTGCCGCAAACAAGGTACTTTTTTTTAATTTATAAAAAACAAATTATTACAACTATTTCTTGCTTTCTCCCCCTCTATTGGAATGAAGACAGCCCGAATGCAAGATAAGTAGACGAACACTCCACATTCCACGGACATCATTCAAAACGATTATGCAACAAAATCAACCCACTGAAGCAAGAAAAACAATATTCACCTCCATAGTCATATCTTGTACATCAATCACAACAAGAAGCTACGTCGTCACTGCTTGAGTTTTCATTAACAATGTTCTCAATGGATGAAGCTGCAAACTTTGCCTATTCATGCTTCAATATCATCTCCTTGTGACAACTATTACACAAAATTATGATCACAACACTGTCACAAAATTATGATCACACGTTGTTTTTGAATAGAAAAATCGGTATTTCAAGCATTACAAATAGCGTAAAATGTTGAGGTAGTGTATTTTTTAGCAGAATTTAAGGAAATTTCTTACAGATACAAAGGTGATGAAGCATAGATTTCAGCAAAATCATGACAGAGTTAATAATCAGGAGTCTGCAAGATTATCCATGGCAAACATCCTCAGAATCCTCATACCTGCTTAATTGAAGACGATAATTTTTCCATTTTAGCATCAATGTCATTGACTCATTGTTAGAGATGATATTATCCCAATTGGACTCCTCCTCCAAGCTTCGTCGTTTCCTGAATAATAGTCCAAAATCGGACCAGAACCAAAAAGCCTAGCAGCAGTGCGGCCTTTCCAGGCAAAATTGTAAGGCAGTGCCGCCTCAGGCTCTTCAAACAACGAGTCCTCCATGCCTCCATCCTCAGCCGATTCAGAGTCTCTCTTATGCTTCTTTGCGGTTCTACTTTCCGAGAGAGGTGGTGGAGGGGTAGCCTTAGCTCCATCCGACCCCTCGACATCAATCTCCATGCTCAAAGGAGGCACGGCCTCCTCCGTCGGCGGTAGGTTCAACAGAGACCTAGGTCGGGCAAGAACTCACCAAAGAGAGAAAGTTTTGAAGCGTGTTTTTAGGTTATTTTATTAGATTAGGGGTACTTTGGTCCATGTAGATATATTATGTCCTTATAAGTCCAACAGATTCTTTTATGTCCTTATTTGGCTAATAAGTATAAAAAACTATACTTTTAAGTAATTAACCATAAATTGTATCGAGATTCATTCAAGAGTAACAAAAAGGAGAAAATTAGTTTCATAAAGGAGAAATTATACTCCGGATCAAAGTGCAAAGACTCCACAAAAAGGAGTAGAAAGTCTACAACAGGACACAAAACAACACTAATACACATTTATTACTACTAAAAAAAGTATTTTTAAAAAAAACATGTATATTACTTGTTCCAAGCTATATCACTTGTTCCAAGCTAAATTGGGATTGACTTGAAGTACCTTAAGAAACAATGATCAATCACTTCGGTACTTCCAAGCTATACAGATTCCCGTTATGCTACGACCGTCTCCTCGTCGTTAGTAGATTCCTCGTCGTCACTAGACTCCTCGTCGTCACTAGACTGCTCGTCCTCCTCCTCGTCATTCTTGGGTACAATCAGCGATTTAGAATCAACGCCATCCCCTGGTAATTCCAAATTAGGATCAAAGCAAGTGTCTGAAGATAATGATGGGACGATTTTTTTATTCTTAAACTTCCTCTGCTTGCCGTCCACATACTGCTTGTTACACAGACACAGAGTGCCACCATCTTTTTTATTTTTGTTACAATCATCGTCAATATTGCATCCCTTGATTTCATTACAAGAATCCTCGGGGAACAATGTAGTCAAATGGCGGAGTTGACTACTTTGGGTTTTTGTTGTCGTCCTCGTCTCATCATTTTTAGCTGCAAAAAGAAAATTACTTCGAGTACCACAATAATTTATTTATTTTATAGATTTTGCAAAATGACGTCAGTGACTGTGACTTTTTAGTTTTCGATTATAACGCCACTGCCACTCACGTTGGTTTTCGATAATAACCACTACAACAAAAAAAAAACCTACAGAGACACACCTATAAAGGCATTTTTCAAAAAAATGTCACTAAAAATAGGATAGAGACAGTAGTATAAAAAACGTATCTATAGCAAGTAGTGTGTAAATGTCAGAGACCCTGTGGGTGCATTTTACTATGTCTTAATTTTATTATAACTGTAGAGACATTTTAAAGTGTCTTCTATATATAAAGAATGACCTTGTAGTGACACTTGTATATGTCTTAAAATTATACCAGTTGAGGCACTTTTATATGTCTTAATTTTATACCTGTTGAGACACTTTAAAATGTCTTATACATAAAAATAAAACAAAACAAAACAAAAATCAACATTGTTAGAAAGTTTTTTCGTTCCATAATTATTTTGTTTAATAAATATGCTTGGCTATCTAAAGGAGGAAATAACTTGGAATCCATGAGGAAGAGGGTAGCAGGGATGTATTCACTTGACACACATATATGAACCGTACCCATTGTTTCTATTATACAGTAGTCCATTTTGTTTTTATGTTTATGTTGTAATTTTATGAGACCTTGTGGAGTCACCCAAACCGATTCTTTCCTCTCACTTTAGGATACAAGCAAGCTTTAACAGTATAGAGATAGAAGGCTTTCCGGAACGCAAGAGGAATTTGAGCAAGCACTATTGAATTCTACAACCTTTTATACTGGGAATATGTCATTCTACACAACTATGGAGCGCGCAAGTTTACGGGTTGTTTTCACGAGCTGGTGAGATTAAGAGGATAATCATCAGTTTGGATAAGAATAGCAAGACAGCTTGCGGCTTATGCTTTGTATTGTAAGTGTCTTGTCTTCTGTTTATACTCTTTGCTAAAGAATGTTGATTCATGACCTGTAATAGAATAGAGGTGTATTTGTTGGTGGGGAAGGGAGAGAGGGTGGAAACGCCTGGTTTGATAAAGTGGAAACACGTCGTACAAAACCAAGTCACTATATAGCATGCAATTCTGCCTTTTTCTCTTTTGCTTCCATTTTATTTCATCCATTCAGAGACATTCTGTAATAACATTGTGTGGCTTGACATCTGTTCTGTTTCTCATTGTGTGGATTGATTGTTGAGAAATGTAAGAACAACTTTTCCGAAGGCAATATATACAGACGTTCTGTTAAACGTATTGTTACCTGAAATATAATACAATACACAGGCGATTAATTTCTTGAACAGGAAGCATTGGATTACATCAATCTCCTGTCTATTATGACTATCATTTCATTCTTCATATTGTTGCCGAGTGACTATTTTGTATCTTTTCTGATTTTGATTTTTTTTCTTCATGAATTAGCATTAATACAGTTTGATTACAATCACTTTACAACACTAAAAATAATACATACATAACTTTAAAGATTACTTTTATGAAACCATCAGCTATGACTGTTGGTGATAGTTGTGCATGTATATATTGACTCCCCTGTTTTGCAACAGGCAAGTCAAGGCCTGAATGTGAAAGAGTTGTGCATAAAAGCGCTAATATCTAGTTTTTTGTTTCCAATGTTACCAACAGGTAAGATCTCGTTCTTATGTGTAGAGCTATAAATGAACCGAGTCTAATCAAGCTTTTACAACTCTATATTATACATGAATGAATTTTAATTTGTTGATTAAATGAAACGAATATCAATGTTTGTGTAAAAAAAGTTGGACTTAGACTATACACTCTATTTAACACTTTGTACTTTTTTAATTTATTTTGAGTGTTTATTGTACGTAAAACGTTAACTTGCGACATATGCAGGAATAGAAACAACACAAGAGAAAAGGCTGAAAAAACATTCCAGCCCAGAGATGAGGATGAGGAAGAAACGATCAACATCGATCTCATGCAGGTAATGGACCAGCATTAGTTGTATCATAAGTTAAAGTTTGTTCAACTGTCGTGTTGATTTACTTTCTAATTCTGTAAGTTGAACAACCTTGGTTTTTTTTTTGTCAGCATTAAGTCCAGTACCTGCATTTACAGTCATGTTCAGGTTTGCATATGCATCTTAGTTCAGTCCTAATCATGTTCATATCAATTATGCATCTCTGTTTGCATCAGGTTTGCATTTAGTCCTAGTCATGTACTAGAATTATGTTAGGAAGTTGCCGATGAGTCTTGTTCTGATGTATCAAATCACTACTTTGTATAGAAAATCTTAAACCATTTCAATAGGCGTAGTAGTTGTGATAGAATTTCTATATATGTCAACACCAAACAGGGATTTTTTTTTTGATACAATTTTCTATTCATGTTATTTTTATTTTTATTTTTTTATTCATTCGAATGACTTTAGTCTTATGCGGCAGGATGCATATGCCTTTGATCAGAATGGGATGTTTTGGTGTGCCCTCATTAGGCCTAATTGAATGTCTCCAGTGTAAACTTGTTAGGCTGCTTTTTGAATGTCTCCACTGTTAACTTGCTAAGGCGCTTTTTGAATGTCTCCACTGTAAACTTGTTAAGGCGCTTTCTGAATGTGTCCATTGTACAATTTTAAAGGCGCTTTTTAATGTGTCAAATGTGTGTCTTTAGAGTCTCTTTGGGAATGTATTAATTGCGATGCTTTTAAGGCTTTTTAAATTGCCTTCTTAAAATTCTAGTGAGGCGCTTCTTAAATTGCAAAAAACAGTTCCTGCTATAGCGACATCAGAATAAGTGGCGTTTGAAAACGTTGTTACCTGACTCAAACGCCTCCATAGGTTACTTACGTAGGCGTTTTTCCGTGTCTTCAAATCCTATTTTTCTTGTAGTGACCGTCACAGACACTGACGTTAGAGTAATAAAAATGTCACGGGTGAAAAAAGTCAGTCCACTGACATTATTATTGAAAAGAAACGTCAGTAACACTGTGGTGCCAAAAGTAAAAAAAAAAAGAAATACATGTGTGGTGCCGAAAGTAAATGGAAAAAAAAGGTGTCGATAGTATATACGTGGTACCGATAGAAACCACATATATATGAGGGTTTTTTTTTTTTTGAAGGAAATGAAATATTCCAAACCATAGGAGTCGAACGGATTCGGGGGAGAGTGATAAAGAATAAAGTGATGAATTCATACCCGTAGGTTCTCCTTGTAAGACCATCGCAGCAACTGCACAAATGTAATTTTTTTGTCATTAAGATTGACAATGAAATAAGAGTCTTGAAATCACAATTTATATCATGCTATCAAATTGCATGGTAATAAAAAGGATACAAGAATAATATATTTTGTACTAAAAAGAGCCGAACTAACCCATCACCGTAGAGATAATGAGAATGAAATAAATAGACATAGTCATTTGCAATCTCTGTATATTAATTACAATTTGTACTTTCAATATATATTTGTTGTGTTTTCGTTTATTGTCTTGAAAGTTAATTTATAGTGGTGAGAGGGAATCCGTTCACGAATATTCTATGTTAAGAAAGGGGAACCGAGACAGCTAACAAAAACAAAACAAGAATCATGTATAGGAAGCTTTTTGATGAATCAGGATCTTACTTTGTGAACCCTTATGGAAAAATATAAGGCATAAAATAAACTTACTTTGTGATTCACCACATAAAATAAACTTACTTTGTGTTTTCTTTGTTTGTTCTTGGCCGGCCGATTAATTCCAAGCCCTTCTGTCGGTGGGAGAATTTTTGTTGTTCTTAAACGAATCTTTATACAAACCGAACAGTTTAGATAGTATTTAAAACTATAAAAACTGAACCGATAAAAAACTGAACCAAACCGACATGAATTGGTTAGCTTTTAGGGCAATCCTTTTCCATAAGCACCAAAGAGACACTCTCCGAGCACAATGCTTCTTCAAAAGGACTTTCAGGAATCATGTTCGATCATGTTCTTAATCCGCAAAGGAAAGGACACTCCTGCCATTACCAACTTCTTCAAACTTATCAATATTGATCCCTGCCACAAACCGACTGATCGAGTTCAACAAACTTGTGAGAGTAAGCCCACAAACCTGGTATATTTTCGTACGTACCTCAACTTTTGAATAACACAATGGCCTTTTCTGTACGGGCATGCAGATCGAGGTAGGAAACTATATATTGCTCATAGAACATATATGTGAACACGTGCCAGTCGTGTATGGGTTAGGGACGGACCCGTGAGGGTGGGGCCATGGCCCCCACTCAAATTTCGATTCGAAATTACTAGTGTACCTCTCTAATAATATTAACATTGTGCATGTATATTATTTCAAACATTTTTAACCAAATTGTCCTTATAGCTCAATTGTTGAAGTGCCTGACTATTTACATTAAGGTTATGATTTCAAAACTTGGTTGTTTTTTATCCCTTTGTTTTTCTCTTTTATAGTGTTTGTAATTTATGTTTTATTTTCTATTTTTTAGTGTTTATAATTTATGTTTTTACTTTTCATATTAATATTTGTGAATATTACACGAATTTTTTTTTCTCTCTTTTATAGTGTATGTAATTTATGTTTTATTTTCTCTTTTCCAGTGTTTATAATTTATGTTTTTACTCTTCTTATTAGCATTTGTGAATTTTACAAGAAATTTTTTTGATACTACATTTTACTGAGATTTTGGACCATAGTGAAATAAAATCTTTGGCTCTATGACTGATTCTACAACCTTAATCCTTAGTTGTGTGCAAGCTAGCTTATTTTGATTCAAATCCGTCAATTAGTTTCCTATTATAATATAATTTAATCAATTCATTGTGATTCAAAATAAGCTGGCTTATTTTGATTCAAAAGCGGCAATCAATTATTATTATTATTATTATTATTATTATTATTATTATTATTATAGTGGCGAGATTATATTAAGGGACGTAATGTTGTTTTTTCATTAGTACATCCGTTGAACATTTCTTTTATTTTTTATTTAGTTTTTAAGTTTTTCTCTTTTATAGTGTTTGTAATTTATGTTTTATTTTTTATTTTCTAGTGTTTATAATTTATGTTTTTACTTTTCATATTCATATTTGTGAATATTACACGAATTTTTTTCTCTCTCTTTTATAGTGTATGTAATTTATGTTTTATTTTCTCTTTATAGTGTTTATAATTTATGCTTTTACTCTTCTTATTAGTATTTGTGAATTTTACAAGAAATTTTTTGCTACCACATTTTAATGAGATTTTGGACCATACTGAAATAAAATCATGGCTCTATGACTGATTCTACAACCTTAATCCTTAGTTGTGTGCTAGCTGGCTTGTTTTGATTCAAATCGTCAGCTAATTTCCTATTATAATATAATTTAATCAATTCACTGTGATTCAAAATAAGCTAGCTTATTTTGATTCAAAAGCGACAATCAATTATTATTATTATTATTATTATTATTATTATTATTTATTGCAGATATATCTATATACAATATTATTAGTAGTTAAAATCTATGGTAAGTAGAAAAGGACATAGTCGGTATTTTTACGGTGATAGGGTTTCTCTTATGATGTATAAATATATGATTGATGATGGAATGAAAATAGAACATTACGGTTTATCAAATTTTGTCACAGTATCGAGTAGGAGGCCTCGAGTTTGAACCTGGTTATAAACATTATTATTTCCCCATTTATATTGTGCACGTGATGCGTGTGTTGGGCCTCTTTGTTATTGGAGCCTAGTTTGCTTAATTTACGCTTAGTTGGCTAAAGCGCTATTATAAGCCCACACTTGAGGGAGTGTTAAAGTGATATAAGAAATATATAAGACCTTCCTTAATGTATTTATATTTGTTAGGGGAACTGGTAAGCGCTTGATCTTTAATTGGGATTAGATGGAACCTACTCATCGGTTCGGTCCCAATTGCTGAATCAAGAGCCGCTCCCATCAATTGACCGAGCTTATCAAAATTTAATTCAAGAGGAGCAACTGCGTGGCAGTAATTCTGGGCATCAAAGGGAAGAACGAGACACCATGATGGCATTTAAATTCCAGGCCGATAGTAGAGCAAAAATCAAGGCTGAAAACGCAGAGAAATACTGCAACCACTGTCGGCGTAATGGGCACGATAATCAGACATGCTTTGAGCTCCATGGATATCCTGACTGGTGGGGAGATAGGCCCAAGGGTGGTCGAAGTTCAGGACGTGGTAACCGAGGGAGGGGAGGACGTCTGAGTTCGGCGGCAGGCGTGGATTTCAAGTCGAACAGACCACGGTATCGGGCGGCTCGATAGCAGCTCGGCTCGTGCAAATAAAGCAGCAGTCGGGCTGTCCAGCTCAAATTCAGCAGTGCCAATGGTCCCGACAACGGCAGAGCATGCGGGGCTGTCAAACTTGACACCGGCACAGTGGCAAGGGATTCTTGATATCTTGAATCTAGCAAAGCCTAAAGATCGATTAACAGGTGAGTACTCGTGGATAATAGATACAGGTGCAACTCACCATGTGACTGGTGAGTTAAATAATTTAATAGATGTACGGGAGATAGAAATATGTCCTGTGGGACTACCAGATGGTCGAACATCTCATGCGACTCATGAAGGAACGAGTATTTTGCCCGGTGGTTTGACACTTAAAAACGTTCTTTTTGTCCCACATTTGGAATGCAACTTAATATCTGTGACTCAATTACTTGATGCATTTGATTGTCAGATTCAACTCACTTCAACATTGTGTGTTATGCAGGACCGAATGACGAGGAGGATGATTGGAGTGGGTGAGCGAGCAGATGGACTTTTCTTTTTCCGGGGAGTACCAGACGTGAAGGTTATGGCTATCAGTGGGACAACATCCATGGATCTATGGCACAAGCGGTTGGGACATCCCTCAGAAAAAGTGTTGAAACAACTTCCTAGTGTGAGTGCATCTAGTTTTCTCAATAAGGATGGTTGTGAGGCTTGTTTCGAGCTAAACAACCACGGAAAGTTTCAGCGTAGTGAAAGTAGAGCTAGTAGAATTTTTGAACTCGTGCATTGTGATTTGTGGGGACCGTATGCTACACCTTCTACATGCGGGGCCTCTTATTTTTTGACTATTGTGGATGATTATTCTCGTTTCGTCAGGTTTATTTATTATATAATAAATGGGAAGTTGAAAATATTTTTTTGAATTTTCTTGCATTAATTGAGAGGCAATTTAGTGTCAAACTTCAACGGGTTAGGAGTGACAATGGAGCGAGTTTAAGCGTTTGTTTCGCATTACTTCGGAAAGAATGGATTATTTTGAAACATCTTGTGTGGGAACCCCTCAATGTAATTGTCGGGTTGAAAGAAAACATCAACATATTTTGAATGTGGCGAGGGCTCTACGGTTTGAGGTCAACTCCCACTGCGGTTTTTGGGAGAGTGTGTTATGACCGCTTGCTACCTAATCAATCGTATCCATCCCGTGTTTTAAATTATCGGACACCTTATGAATGCCTTTTGGGAAACCACCTAGTCTCGGATGCATTGCGAGTTTTGGATGTCTATGTTATGCACACAATTTACGTCATAAGGCGATAAATTTGAAAGTAGGAGTCGGAAATCGTGTTTTTAGGATACCCTTTCGCGAAAAAAGGTTGGACTTTATTTGATTTAGAAACTGAAGAAATATTTGTGTCTAGAGATGTGAAGTTCTTTGAACATATTTTTCCTATGGGCGTGTTGTCCAACACTCCCCCCACCCCAGGTGTATTTCCGACATTGCACATGATGAGGTCTATGCGGACATAAGTGGTTTGATTGAAGGTCACCTCTTCTACCGATGTGAAGCGGGGTGGGAGCATGATGAGCTAGTTACGGAGGAGGTTCCAAAGAACGGTAGCAGGCGATCTGATGGAGTTGGGTAGAGGAAGCGTGCAAAAATTCCCAACACGCGGTATCAAGATTACGTGACTCATTTGGCAGTGGAAAAGAAAAGTCCTTCGGCATGCTCCTCCGGTCCATCCGTCTCCTCAGGTAGTTTATATCCGCTTACACACTTTGTTGATTATAATTGTTTTCTAACGCCCATAGACGTTTTCTAGCAAATGTGAGCGCAGGCCATCCTCCTCGTACTTTTAAAGAAGCGGTGAAATCCGACGGTTGGCGCCGTGTGCTATGGCCGATTTAAATACGAGCTCAGAGGAACAAAGTACGTGGGTCTTGCAAGAATTGCCTCCCGGAAAGAAGGCCTTAGGGAGCAAATGGGTTTACACGAAAAATATGATGAGTTGGGGAATCTCGCCGGTTAAAGGCTCGGTTAGTTGCCTTTGGTCATCACCAAGTCGAAGGAGTTGATTATCATGAAACATTTGCTCCGTGGCCAAAATGGTAATCGTCCGCGCATTTCTTGCGGTGGCAAATTTGTTCGAAATGGGAACTTCATCAGGATGGACGCCCACAATGCTTTCTTGCATGGTGATCTGGATGAGAGATTTACATGAAAATTCCCGGTCTTTGACCATGCAAATCGAAATATGGTATGTCGGATGCGTAAATCTTTATATGGATTGAAACAGGCACCTCGTTCTTTGGTTTGCAAAATTGGCCCGGCATTGAAACAATATGGCTTTCAACGATCTTATTCGGACTACTCCTTATTCACTCTTGTTCGTGGGGATGTTGAATTAATGTCTTGGTGTATGTTGACGATATGATTCTTGCGGCAACAATGCTACGCGTTCTGGTATTCAAAAATTACTTGAGCGGTTGTTTCAAAATGAAAGATTTGGGCCGTTTGAAATATTTTCTTGGGTTGGAAGTTGCAAGAAATGCACAAGGTATTTTTCTGTCCCAACGGAAGTACGCTTTGGACATTATTCAGGAATCTGGATTGTTAGGATCTCGTCCGGCCGAGTTTCCTATGGAGCAAAATCACCGGTTGGCCACCGATGACAGTGCCCTTTTGGATGATCCTGGTAAATACCGACGACTGGTGGGTCGGTTAATCTATCTTGGCGTTACGCGACCTGATTTGGCTTATGCGGTCCATGTTCTTTCTCAGTTTATGCAATCCCCGCGGCTTGGGCATTGGGAAGCCGCGGTTCGCGTCGTTCGTTACTTAAAGAAACATCCTGGCCAGGGCATTTTATTGCGCGCTGATAATCCATTATCTTTGGAGGGGTGGTGTGATTCCGATTGGGCAAGTTGCCCGGTCACTCGTCGCTCGCGGATTTGGTTGGTTCGTGGTCCTTGGTACGTCGCCGGTCTCGAAGACTAAGAAACAACAAACGGTGTCACGGTCATCGGCGCAAGCGAATATCGTTCCATGGCGGCTATTACGTGTGAACTTAAGTGGCTCCGCCAACTTTCGGGACTTGGGGTCCGAGTTCCGCCGGGATTCCTTACATTGTGATAGTCGAAAGATTGCATATTGCGCAGAATCCCGCTCTTCATGAAGCGGACTAAGCATATTGAGGTGATTGTCATTTTGTTCGTGACGCGATTATTGAGGGTCCGATTGCCCCGGATTATGTTACTACTCATGAACAGTTAGGTGACATATTTACCAAGGCGTTGGGGAAGCAGCAGTTTCACTTTTATCGTCCAAGTTGGGCGTCCGTGATCTTCACGCTCCAACTCGGGAATATTGCAGATATATCTATATACAATATTATTAGTAGTTAAAATCTATGGTAAGTAGAAAAAGGACATAGTCGGTATTTTACGGTGATAGGGTTTCTCTTATGATGTATAAATATATGATTGATGATGGAATGAAAATAGAACATTACGGTTTATCAAATTTTGTCATTATTATTATTATTATTATTATTATTATTATAGTGGCGAGATTATATGAAGGACTTAATGCTGTTTTTTCATTAGTACATCCGTTGAATTTTTCTTTTATTTTTTTTATTTAGTTTAAAGTTTTTCTCTTTTATAGTGTTTGTAATTTATGTTTTATTTTCTATTTTCTAGTGTTTATAATTTATGTTTTTACTTTTCATATTAATATTTGTGAATATTACACGAATTTGTTTCTCTCTATTTTAGTCTTTTATAGTGTATGTAATTTATGTTTTATTTTCTCAATGTGATTTATGTTTTATTTTCTCTTTTCCAGGTGTTTATAATTTATGTTTTTACTTTTTTTATTAGCATTTGTAAATTTTACAAGAAATTTTTTTGCTACCACATTTTAATGAGATTTTGGGCCATATTGAAATAAAATCCTGGCTCTATGACTGATTCTACAACCTTAATCCTTAGTTGTGTGCAAGCTAGCTTAAGTTTTTAGTCTTTTCTTTTATTTTTTTATTTAGTTTTTAAGTTTTTTTTAACATATTAAAGCTGCTACATTTATAATAGAAAGATTATTGGGAGAGAGTTAATGATTTATTAATATTATTTATGTTAAAGGTTGTAAAGGATAGTTTTAATCTAAAAAATGGGTGAAATGGACAACAATGTAGCATGTACAAAAATATTATAACATATGTAGGAACCGTCATTCTCAACAATTTTTATTAAAACTATCCTTCTGGCCCGCCACCCCATATTATTTTTACCGGCCTATTTTTTCCGTGTTTGGAGTTGATTCGATTGGGTAATTCCCAGGCTTTGATCAAAATTAATTTTCTTTCCCTTCCCTAATATGTACTACTCTATCTCATTTTGTAAGTTCGTTTGGGTTTTTAACACAGATTAAGAAAATTGGTTAAATTGGTTATGTGTTATTAATTTTGATGAAAATGTCTAAAATGATCTTTGAGTGTTATTAATTCAACGTAGTGAAAATTTGGTGTGTAATTAATAAATGAGGGGTAAAAGGAGAAAAATGTAAGAAATGCTTCATTTGTTTTCTAAATGAAATTACATTATGGGCCAAAATAAAAAAGCTAAACGGATTTATGTTTTGAGACATAGGTAGTATATAGTATAGATATTTCTCTTCTCTTTATATATACTATGTATAGATGTTGAGAGATGAGTTATTGTTGTAGTATTTTTCATTTTTGACATGTATGATCAACGTTCAACTATTACAATTTTTGTGGAGCGATTGTAGGCCCCTTATGTATAAGTCATTTTAGAGTTTCAAAATGGATTCATAAAGTGATTAAATTACGTTCAATCTTATATTTGATATTAGACATTAAAAAAATATTTAAACAAAAAGCATGATCAATACGACCAGATTAAGATAAACTATAATAAACCTATACATGAAATAGAATCAAAATAAATCAAAGTTAATACATTTTATTACAGAACGGTTAAGACATAATTATATTAAAACCAATTGATCCAAGTAATCTTTTGTTTATATATATTAATTCACATAAAAACACCAACAAGGCAACAAGCTTCCAAAAAAAGTTTCGTACGACCCGATCAATGGTTGGGTTTTTTTTTTCCGGGAACAAGACGAAAGAAATTATTAAGCTGGACTAACACCGGAAAAGTACAACGGGAGCCTGCCAAAGCTGGAAAACCCCACAAACAGTGGACTAAACACTAAACAAACACCGAAAACACAAAACAACTAAACAAATCAAATAAAAAGTCGAGGGAGGCGTGCTGAGCTGCAGAAACAGAAAAGTCCTAAGATTTAATAAAGGATAGCTCAGACAGTGAACCCCCAATCGGCTCAATATTTGACAAAGAGACCCAACAAACCAGAAAAGAAACAGAAAACTACACACCAAAACACCGGTTGACGAGAGCCACCACACGCCTGCATCGTACGGTACAAAGAAACCAGGATGAGGACTCCATCTCCCGAATAAGCACAAAGCAGGCCGCAATTAATGCCCCGAACCACCGCTAGCAAACTATAATCCGGCACCACCACCAAACCAGAGACAAAGGAGCTCGAGAAGCGCGGACTACGTGATGATGAAAAACCAAAATCTATAGATCACTAAAGGTGAAGCACGAACCACCACCTGTAGTGGCACCACCATGCCGAGAGAAAAGAAGATCTGACAAACATGCATCCACCGATCAAGATTCCGCCACCACATGCAAGCGGGGAAACACCTGAGCTAGTAGGGATCATGACCGGTCGCCGTTAAATCTCGAAGCTGCCATATCCAAAGAGAAAGAGGACATGGGGATAAGAAACGGGAAACCAAAAGAAAGAAAGGATGAAAAAGAGTAGCGCCGGCAGCACAAAGCCGCCGACGCCGGAAACTTTGTTGTGGATGGAGAGCTAGCCGAGGGAGAAAGGATAGAGAGAGAAAAGAAGGGAGAAAAAATGAACTTTACGTTATTTAGTTTATAGTTTAATCCCGATCAGTGGTTGGTTATAATAAACTTATTGTGTTTGATAAAAATGAAGTCCCCTGGCTTGAAATCACAATGAACCATTTAAATCATATAATAAGGAAATGATTTTAAATTTTGAATCAAAATAAGCCGACTTCGTTTCGACATGGTGCATATATAACCGATTACGAAAATAGATCATATCAAATTAGTGTATCCTCTCTGTTGAGATTTTATGATACAATAGTTGTCTTAAATGTAATGCATTGTAACCACATGTTTCTATATTTTCACCATACATGCCTTCAGTGTGTGAATGAAAGTGTCCTAAAAATCGGTTCAGGCGGCGTCTAGGCGCTAGGCGGTCCCTAGCCGTCTCGATTTTACGTCAGGCGGCCATATCTAGGCGGTTTGCTTCTAGGTGGGCTTTAGGCGTCCCAGGCGGTCCAGGCATTTAGGGCTTCCAATGTATAAAAATATTTCATTTAATGGACATTACAAAAAAAAAACAAAAACCCGTAGCGCCTCCTTTTTTCTTCGTGTCCGACGATTTGCCCACTTGAGTAGCTTCAAATTACTACTTGAATTGCTTTTAACATAATCTCATGTACTTTTGTACTTTAATTAGTCTTTTGACACATTTACGTGATGTTTATGCTTTATGATTTATTGATTTATGCTGGATAACCATTGTATTATTTTAAAAAAATTAAATAAAAAAGCACCATCATGCACCGTCCAGGCGCCCCATGACCGCCCGACTACCGCCTAGTGTCTTTTAGAACACCGGTGAAAGAGAGTATGAATATGTGAATATATTTCATTTCACTTGCTATAACTATTTATAAAGATTGTAGGATAAAATTTACACTCCATCCAACCCTAAATATAAGTCATTTTAGATTTATAATATGGATTCATTAAGTGTTTAAATGACATTAATTATAAAATATTAAATTTCAAAATTTTAATCTTATACTAATATTAGAAATTAAAGTGATTCAAAAAAGAAACATTATTAATACGGCCAGATTAACTTATTGCCAAATTTTGGTTCATGGATGCTAATTCTCATAAAAACACCAACAACCTTCAAAAAAGTTACGTTTGACCCGATCAATGGTTGGTTATAATAAAAAGATTGCTAATTTTGATTTAAATGAATCGGTGAATCGGTCTTACATTGAATTACAATTAATCATTTAAATCATATAATAAGGAAAATGATTTTCAATTTTGAACTAAAATTAGCCGGCTTATTTTGACATGGTGAACGATTACGGAATTAGTTTAGATCAAATTAGTGTACCCCTCCAATGTGGTTTTCTACCTTAACTAGTCAAAAGGATATCATCATGCAGTTAGATTAAGGTTTGTGAGCCATCTTCAGAAGGAGGTTCCATTGATATGATTTTAGTACACTTTCGAAAATTATTCTGAAAGTCACGTGCCGGAGGTATTTTTTTCCGCTTGAGAACTCGATATCTGGAGAATGGCGTTAACAATTCTACCAGTAACCACACTACACTGACTCGATCTTTCAAAAGTTGATTTTTGAGTCGTCAAGAATCGACTTTCAAACAGTCGAATGCGAGTCGAACTGGTAGTAAGGTCATTGCATTTTCTGGCATCAATCAAGGTTCGAATCCTCATCTCTCTCTCTCTCTCTCTCTCCCCCACCCCCACACACACACACACACCACCCACCCACAAAAAAAATAGTAATATCATTTCCTTAAAAAAAAGAAAGGAAAAAAAAAAGGGAGGAGATGTACATCAGATGGGTTACAGTTACAACAAACAAATGCAAGAATCAAACCTCAACTGAAACCTAATTTGAGCCACAGGATCAAATCTTACAAAGTTTATAGACATATTAG
Source organism: Gentiana macrophylla (assembly GCA_026214975.1). Classification (NCBI taxonomy): domain Eukaryota; kingdom Viridiplantae; phylum Streptophyta; class Magnoliopsida; order Gentianales; family Gentianaceae; genus Gentiana; species Gentiana macrophylla. Next base: position 10,325,859 of record CM047812.1, on the reverse strand, counting down.
GACCTAACTGATAGGGTTTATACAAAGCTAGCTAAAACCTAAACAAAGGCCTCCATGGTTGTTGAAAGAAAAAAAAAAGATTACAAACCTGTAACATAAAGGCTAGCTGCAAAGACGATATCGCGTTTTATACAATTTGAAGCAGCTTCCATTTTCTTCTGAAGAGCTGAATTACCCATTATTGCAGCTGCGTTTTTGAATTCGCGGCATGTTTCGTCTAATCTTACTATTGTTCTGACTATTAAGCCCTCTGGGACATCTGTTAGTTCACATATATCCGCAAACGGGGTTCCCTGCCACAACACAATAGGCAAATCATCTACCATCCGTGATCGAGAGAGAGAGAGAGAGAGTAGAGAACGAGATTAAGCAAATGGATCTTTAAAATCCACAAATGGGATTCCCCTCTATAATGATCTACACGAACCTACGATAAATGAAACATCCAAGCCAAGAGAGGGAGTGGGGGAGAGGGTACCTTAGCCCATTCATAAACAACTTCAACAAGACCAAACTTGAGATTTTCTTTGACAAAATCATCAGGATCAATCTGTACTTTGAACTGAGCTTGAAGGTGCCCCAGCCTTATTGCTGTGTCGTACAACCTGAAGAACAGAGATTCCAAGTAAAATTAAAATGACACAAAATATCCTCCATAATGTTCAATGTTCATTGATTCGAATGGAGTAAAAGTGGTCTTATGAAAACACATCCGTATTCCAATGAGAGAATTATATTTCTTTATTTCTGCTAACTATCATGGCATCATGTGATACATTCTTAGACAAGTTAATGGCCATTATACTAAGCAAAAAAAAGCATATGGTGAGAAGATTAGGGCAAAAACATCACCTTTTTATGGCCAGAGAAAGCTTCGGTGTAAGTGAAGGTTCGGATGCATTCTTCTGCTGAAACACAAAAGCAGACATAATTGCCACAGCTTCTTCTGGCTCCAACTCATCCAATTGATTATCAAACAAGCACTCTGTACAAATTAGTTCCTCCCCCGAGTTCATTTCACACGCAACCCGTCCTTTTATTTGAACAACAAGATCTTCATCTATACAACCAATTTCCTTTAAAACATCAATCTGCAAAAAGACCACGTTATTCCATCCAAAAAAAAGAAAGGCATCATTTTAATTCCTAACAATAGAAACTAATAAACAGGGTCACTTACGCGGCCCTGAAAATCAGGCATCTGCTGAAGTGCTTCGTCTGACATTTGAAACTTTAGGGCATTAACTTCTTCACGGTGAAGTTTCATTTCCCTGGCCAGCTTCTTATGCTCATCTAACTTTATACAGCCATGACATTTATTCTGAGCCATCTTTTGTAACAAGCTATGCGAATTTAAATAAGCCTCAACAGCATATGCATCTTTGAGCTTCAGATCTGCAATACTAATTCCATCAGTAATAGAAATGTAGAAAACAAGGCTAAAGATCTGCAATACTAATTCCATCAGTAATAGAAATGTAGAAAACAAGGCTAAGCTAGGGAAGGGAAAAGGAAATCGGAATGGTCAAAATGTGATAAAAAAACTCAGTTTGCAGGAAATTAGAACTACACCAGCAAATTGTAACTAAACATGTGGGGTTGTACGGACAAGTACAATACTTTTTTACCCAAATACATGGGGAAATATTGATCGGTGATCGATGCTCTCACAATCATTGTTTATAACCATGCAGAATAACAAGGTTTTGCCCAAATTGAAAAAGGAAATATGGTCAGACTCCATACATCAATTTAATAAGCTGAATAACATACCTTTGACTGGATGCAAAGGCGGAGGATACTGATTATTGCACTCGGATTTCAATTTCAGTAGCTCTTGCACAGTACTTGAGTAGGCTCTGGTACTGACATCTTCAAGAAGCCCTACTTGGTCAACCTTTATCTTGCTAATGCAAATGGATAGAAAATCTTTGTTATCAACACCTCGAACTTCGTAACTTGTCCCAGCTGCCATACCATGATGCGGCAATTTTATGTTAACCACACCCGATGCTTTGCGAGAGGTGGCGGAAGAATAATAGTCATCATCGAGTCCACGTTTCGATTTAGGTACTAGTACCTGGAATCCAGGTTTTCCCCTTTCTTCTGAAGTACCACCAGAAGGAGTAGGAGTCACTGAAGGTGCTTCGGGTTTCAAAACTAGAACAATGTACTGCTTGCTATTAGAGGAAGGTGGTTTCACCACCACCCCTAGTAGGTGATCCTGACCCTGCAATTCATAGAGGATAGAAAACTGTCAACAGGACATGTAAATGTGCACCACAACTTCTATACACTCACGTACAAACACGGCTGCTCAGCTAACCAAATATGTCGAAAACCATTTTAAGTCTTTCCGCTAATGTGGAAGATGCTTCTTAGTTATTGAAGTTATATGCCATGAATATGATTAAGAACAAAATTCAAATCAGGGATATGTTTTTAACACCACATGCTGATTCATAATTAGGAAGGTAGCCCACTATTTCTAGGTATCTGATTACAAATTTTATTCCTAGCCTAGTAAGTAGCCATGTATAAACAGCGACCTATATCAGAGTTTAAAATCAATGCAAATCATTCTTGCATTCTCATTTCTACTTTCTTCACAGCATCAAGAAACAAATTGAACGAGTCGATAACATCATGATTAGGTGATGTGACATAAGTAGAAGAAAAGTATATGGAATGAAAACGTGTGTTTTTCATATATTTAATGTAGTACAGGGATGCCTACTTTCATCCTAGTTCTAGGTGTTGAGACCTTCTGACTTCTTCCAGTTAATTGTAGCAATTCAAGCTACACCATGCATGAACAGAAATAAGACACCTAATGTCAAAGGGTGCAAAGTTGTTATGTGAAGAAAATTCAAGATAATTTATATAGGAAATAAATGACGATAGGATAAAATTTGTCGTCGTGTGACCGAAAGTCACGTGTTCATGCGTGGAAAAAAATCTCTTACAGTTTTTTGTAAGGTAATACTATGCACAGAAGGCCTACATTGTCTGTGCTCCTTCTATGGAGCACGCATAACCAGGATGTTTTCATACACTGGCTGCCCTTGATTAGATCATTCAACATTCACAAGAATGATAATCATATTGTGGATGAATATAGGAACTTGCGGATGCTTTTTGGGCATTAATACAAAAAGACAACAGACTATTTCAAATAAATAGGAAGGAAATATTTATCCCAATATCTTTCCCTTTTCAAGTAGATCTAGTTTGGATTTTTTTATTTAATTTTTTCACTTATTTGAAAAGTCAAGGACTCAACAACTAGAGGGCCCAAGCTTTCAAAAGAAATATGTAGCTGGTGAAATTACTAAAACACATCAAGCCTACTCCATAATTTAAGGGGGCAAGGGGGGGAGGCAAGGAAAATCTGAAAGTTCAACAAACAAATCACATGGACAGGCTTCTCTTTCCCCTTTTTGTTTTCAGCTTTTCCTTATCATTCACAAAGACCATCTGTTAAGAAAATCAATACCACAAAAATTTGAGAAAAACTGTGAGCATCTTACCGAGTCCGGTTTTACTACAACCACTCTGCCTGCACTAAGATGTTGCTGGCAACTTGGGGATTGCATGACTGCCTCGCGTACTTGGTTGTTGTAAGTTTCAGCCTCTAAGCAGAAATCATAGTATTCCTCAATAGCTGGTTCACCCTTTATACATCTGCATGCATGTCAATGAGTCCAGTTAAGTAAGCACGGTGGAAGAACCCACCACCAGTGTAGAAGAACAAATACTAATTACACTTGCAATATTTGCATGCAACATTCACTTGAAGGAAAAAGGTGAGATCTTGAAGAACCACAGGGTGTTTACGCACACAGTAAGAGGCATATAAAGCACAGACAGAAATCTTTAGAAAAAAATGTGTTGTTCTGCAGCACAGAACAGCAGATCATTGGGTCCTCTTCTTCTCTCACTCTCTCTCTCTTTATGTAAATAGACCCTTTGACAAGCTGACTTAGCATTTGAACAACTGTGTATGAGAACCAATTGCTGACTTGAAACAAAATGCGATGAACTGCACTTCAACTTTTCTCCGCTACATAGTTGAGGCATTAAAAACAAAAACACACAGAAGCCCAGAGGATTTTTCCTGGTATGGTTATCAGTTTCAGGTATTGTACAGCAAAAGACTTGCAACATAAAAAGAAAAATCAAAGGGAATCCCTTTTGTCTGAAATACTAAACCAAAATGGCTCATACCGCACCTCCTACTACCTTATCTAAAATTCCTGTTATTCAACCTCATATTGCATCATTACTGTAAAGGTAAACTAAGGAACCTGAAAAGGCCTCAGGATGGGGTTGGTGCAGTCAAGTACATGATATCTTTCCACCAGGGAGGAGGTGGAGACTCATGGTCACTTATTCTTATAATGCTCTTTTCCGAAAAGGCTTCAAATTATAGTGTTGAAGAGTTGTCAATTCAACAAAAGTTGACTGAGCAGGAGGATATTCTGCAGTGGCTCAACGTTCATTGTCTAAAATAAGTTTCAGCACCAGTTGAAGTTGTTGGGTTTCTCCATTGTCTAAAATAAGCTTGAGAAGAATGGGAGAGTTTCCCAGCAGGTGGAGCTGTAAGTGGTGAATATGTGTTTCGAAATGGAGAAAGGTTTCAAGCACCAAAATAGGTTGGATAATTGCCGCACAGTGTAATTTACATAAGATAATCTTCTCTACATAAAAAATACTCCCTCCGTCCCGCAATATAAGTCCTTTTGAGTTTTTTGTGGTGTCCCAAAATATAAGTCCTTCTCATATCCCAATTCAATATTAAATGCATTTTTTTCACTTTCACATTCAACTATGCAATACTACAGGTTACTTTCAAAAACCAATACAATATTTTATCTTGAAATTTTAAAAAGCAACTCATTTATTAATTTTCTTAAACTGTGTGTAAAACCTATAAAGACTTATATTGTGGGACGGAGGGAGTATATATTCTTTCAGCCAAGCGCTTTGACAGGATTGTAATCTTCGAGTCTGACACTCATCAATAAAGTTTCTGATTCCAAACAACACACACACACAAAAGAAACTGACTGCTTATAATAAGAATCTACATTTTGAAAAATGCAAAATGTTCAATTTCTCCATAGAATGCTATGTACTCCCCTTTCCCAAAATACAATTACATGCTTCTACTTCTGGAAGTCTCAAATTTCAAATAGTAATGCCATATACCATGAATAATAGAAATAGCAGTTGTGTGTGCTTATTAAATACACGCTTTTCATAACCAAAGGTAAGTAATGAATAAAGAACAATCAGTAAAGTACCTTCTAACTAATTTCTCTTAAGATTTGTGCAACTATAACATGGACTTTAATATTAGGACCCAAGGAGCAACAATCTTTTACATAATGAATCAAAAGACGCAAGCACCTGATGTAAATCACAATATATCACGTACTCATGTGCAAATCTCATATCATATGCCACATTAATTTGAATTTTATGACAATCAAGATCCTTTGTATAACTTCTCGTTTGTATACAGTAACAATCTTCCTAATAACAAGATGAAAAAGCATAAATTCAATGTACATGGCAGTTGATCAAATTAAAATTTGATACCAGACAGAAATTTTAAATATAAAAATTAAGTCGTCCCCTATCCCATAGTTTCATAGTACAAGTGCATGCAGCTGTACAGGAAAAAATGCCTACAGGAACACCTCCATCCACAACCGAAGGAATGGAAGTTAATAACTTGTAAATGACATTCAGTTACATCTGAACCAGTCAGATCAAAAGTTTATATCAACAATGGCCTTAACAATTAGGCCTGCGTGTTGAATTGGCTAAAGCGTGAGACACTTCCCTAAAATGCTTGACAAAGCTCAAAAAATTAAAGTTTGAAGAGCATGTTCAAAAGAAAAGTTCAACATCTTCTGCCCTAGCATGAGAGGCTGTTTACTGAAACCAAGATAAGACAACAGAAATTCTAATAGGTACTCACTCAATAGTCTTTGTAGGCTGGGCAAGCTTACGCATTAATAATTGCTGCTGCTCTGGAAGTTTCTTCTGAGCATGAAATTCAGCAAAACTTCTTTTCAGCATTTCCTCCACCTGGGAATTGCACAAAATGGTAAAGATAAAATAAAAACTCTGAAAATGAATGATGAGGACAAAAGTCAAAGAACGTATGTCCTTGGCCCCAAACAAAAAGATCAGTACAGGTAATAGAGCAGATTCAAACTAATCTACGAAAGTTTGAAGAGAATTCAGTAAAGGAATCAAATCGGCTTGTGTTACATCTCAAATTATGCAAATTTAACACGTTTAATTAAACCAAGGAAGATAGATCACCAGGGCTGGATGCATGTAAAAGCGTTAGTGTTAAGATTAAGGATACTGTTAGTTGAGTTATGACTCGGTTGGAATAGTTCATCAAATTGCTTATATCTAAGAAACTAACATGCCTCTCCTATAAATATGAGTATACATTACACGAGTAGATTTTCCGGTTGTGCTACAGTACAGACTATTAATATTCCAGAGTAACTTCTAAAATTCTTTTACCTACATCATATCTACTTTGACAACTAGTTCTGTGTGTGTTTTTTTTCTTTTTGTGTGTGTGTGTGTGAAGGTAAACATTCGGTTGAGTAGTTGAAAAAATGCTCAGACGTCAGAAGAGGTAAGGCCTCAAGAAAAGATAGCTGACTAAATAAAGAAAAAGTGAAGGACTTGATAAAAAACCACAGCTACTTGCAAAACCAAAAGGAGGGAGAAGACGGGGATGAAAAAGGGTTGGGGGATTCAACATCCCTTTCAGGAATTTGGAGCCATTTTTCACATTCACATGTACACGAGATGAGTACAACGAAGACATCAGAGAACAACTGCATATAGGTGCATTCGTCTATTGTGCACCGTTAACAAATAGTTTCATCTTGTTGTAAGAAGTTATCATGAATCACCCTACGAAGTGATAAAAAGCATTTTGTCCTGCTCAAAGCAAAAAATGAGGAATGCAGTGCAAGGACCCAAAGCTGTGTTTCACTTCACGCTTATGCTCCTTAGTACTCTCAAGCATAATTCATATATACCTTCAATTCTTCAACACGGAGGAGATGTAAAATCATAATATAGGTCAGTCGAAATTGAGATTCAAGCCTAGTTGGGCTCCCCACTATGACCCGCGTTAAATCCCGCTCTTCAGGGACTTCATCGTGGCAAACAATTAGTACTGTGCCAATTTTATCAATTCCTCTCCTCCCAGCACGACCAGCCATCTGCGTGTATTCTCCAGCAAGTAACTGTCTGAATTCTTTGCCATCAAACTTCCTCAAAGAATCAAAAGCAACCTGACAAACACAGAAAGACGACACAATGATTGCAAAGCAGAAGAAAAAAAAATTTATTGGGTCACACAGGCACCACAAAAGTCCATAGATTGTGAACCAATATAACATAAATAGGGCAGCGTTCGTTTTAGTTTATCAAAGAAAATAATCCATCCAGGTCCTGGGCAAAAAAACTACAATGAATCGACAAGGGATAATATTTCAGCATTGACGTCCACAACCAGAGGTTGCAGTTGACTGGGAGGGGGGTACTGCAGTGCCAGATTACTTTTTGGTAAAACAATCACTTTGCAAGACAATGAAAATCCATTACATAATAAAACATTCCAAAAAAATATGATGCATTTAATACCATAACGAATTATTAGAAATGGAAATTTAAATATAAAGAGTTGTACATATTTTGAATGAATAACAATAATAATAATTGGAGACTATATACTTGTATAAACACACCTCTTAAGAGCTTAAGCTTTTACGTAAGATGGTTATTTCTCATGGTATCAGAGTAAGAAGTCATGAGTTCAAACCTTCTTATTATTGTTAAAGTATTAATGTTGTCTCTGTTGTGGACCTCTTTATTTGCCATTGTATACTTTGCCCCAAAACACTAGTATATCACTATATCTTGTTCATGTTGTTGGCCAAACTTCCTCATAGGCTCGTGCGTGGTTGCTGTGTTTATATTTATTTATTACTCAACTCCAAACAGTTTAAGCATTGACTGAGATGGTAATTCATCATGGTATCAGGATTAGAGAATAGAGATCCTAGGTTACACCTCAGTGCTGTCAATTTTCTTAAGAGTATATACATTAGTACTTGTTGCTATTGTTACGACTAGTTTACTCTATTGCATCTTGTACATGCCTACACGTGAGGGGCGCTTCAGACTATATGCATGTATAAATTTCACTTCTCAACATAAGCTTTTGAATGAGATGATAATCTATCAAGTATCAGCAATGATAAATAGAAAACCAAATGAAAATAAAAAGGTCTTAAAGCTACATCTTTTGGAGAAATAATAAACAGAAAACCAGTATACAAGGGGAGAAGAGCAGTCATACAGGTCCAACAAAGTCAGAAATTTAAAGAAGGAAAATATTTAATAGAAGCAAGAACTCACAGTCCTGGCAGGGGCATTTACTCCCATGGCAAATGTCTCTGTTGAAAACAACACCTAGTGGAGACCATGAATATAAGTTAAACTACTTACAAAAATATAAATCGCAAAATAAAAATAGAAGAAAAACAGAATACTGATCAAATTATTGCCATACAGAGATTTTAATGTACAACCGTTGTATGAAGGTTGTACCAAGTGCATGCATTATAGTCACATTTTTTCTCACTTTCAGATTTTACACACCTATTGTGCATGCGAGTAAAAATGAGAGGCTATATTGCATGTCACTTGGTACAACCTTCATACAACGGTTGTATTTTAAAAACACCATGCCATAAAAGTTGTTTCAACACTACAAAAAAAATGCAAATTAGACTTCAGAAACAAAAGTAGACAGAAAGTGAATGGAACCCCGAGAATTATGTCCTTTTTTGTCTAACGCAATGGTTCCCAAAGTTTTAAAAGGTTAAACAATCAATCCTAACCGGGAGTTCAGAACCCTGCATGCTTTTTTGGATCAGTATAGGTACACCTGGTAGCTACCTATTTCAAAACTGTGAATGTCAGCGGATTAAAGTAACAGGAAGGGAAACCTTTTTAAGTGAGAACACAAGTCTAAAAAATCAAGTCTGAACTATCAGATCCTTGTCAAAGAATTCACAACTTAATTCTATCAATCAAATTGTTCTAATCATGTGCATACAACTAGTGTACAAAATCATGTGTGAACGAAGGGAAATTTTGTCTTACTATCCTGATTCTATAAAACACTAATTTCAAGGGATAAGTTAATGTTCTCATGTACTTATTTTAGATTAGGCAGGTTCCTTATATGTAGTGATTCGATTAGATTGTCTTTTACTTAAAAGCAGAATATGTTGTATAAATAGGTGCTTGTACTATCAGTTCGAAATGAATGAGAAAAACCATTCATTCTCATTACAGAAACGTTTTGTTTCAATAAGTCACTTCAGATCTCTTATATATCAGTGTGAGAAGATAGATGACAAGGACAAATTAACAAGAATGCTTCAAGGAAATCTATGCATTTCATTTTTCGACCGAACAGGCTTATTCCATTAGTCAAGTGTCAGTCAACCAATCTGCTGCTCCTGAACTTTTCACGGTACACAAAAGCAGCCTTCCAAGTCAAAGCTTGTGCTGTAGGCAGAAATTACATGTAATCATGCCGACAGTCCACACAGTTCTAGAGCTAGCAAAGTTGTTCCTAAGAAAATGATACCACAAGCAGCATGTTTATTTATCTTTTATTTTTTTTAGTACATCGAGCAGCATGTTTCAGCCCTTTGCAAATAAAGATGGATTTAAATATGAGATTTATCCGTTTCCGGTGGAAAATATCAACTAATATGTTGTTTAGGTTACATATTACTTTCAGTCATACATCTGAATATGTATTTTTCTACATGGTTAAGAAACCAATGACATAGCGAACTAAATAAAGCTGTTCACCTTGACCAAGCCGCGACAAAACAGCATTTCAACTACTTCCTTGACAATGGGAAGCAAACCAGCATGATGCACCCCAAGTCCTCTATGAAGAAGATTTTGAAGTCTGACAATCTACAAAACAAACGCCGTCTTGAGCTTTCTAAATCAACACAACTTTAGGTACTTGACCATAAATATCTACCTGTGGTAAATTTCTATCAGATCCTTTTAAACGCGAAAATGCCTTATCACAGAAAACACGAACTTCACTCTTTTCAGAACTAGTAGTCAGGTCAGTCCCAGTCAAATTATCCGCTGATTTGTCGCACCGGTTCTTTGAGAAGCAGAAGATAACCACCTGCATAGGCAAATAGCCAATGGATGAGTGATTCCATCAAAACAGCTCCAGTTTAAACGATGACACTTTTTCAAACATCAGCAGCACAAATCATTTGATGCCAATGCAAGCACGTAATTTCAGGATGTTCAAGATAAGCCACTCTTACAAAGTGAAGAAGCAAATAACCAAAATAAAGTAGAATAACAGTTCAATCATAACAAGTACTACGGAAAGATGCATCACAACAGCCCAATGAAATTCCAGGATGAAAATTTAACCAAAGATACATACAGGCAACAAAGATTTTTTTGAAAGCTTGCTGATAAGAGACCGCCACAGGGAAGCTTCTGAATGCCTAAATCCGGAATTCTGTCCATAACCATTATTTTGCTTTCCCCAAGCGGGACCAGAGTAGTTCCCTACCGAACCCTGAGATCCAGAATGCTTGTTTTGTTTTGCCTGATGAGAACCTTCACGTCTTTGAGCTCTAGCCTTATCATTTACTGCAGAAGACCCAGCAGCATAAACACTATTTCCACCTGACGAGGTACTTGAAGTCTTCTTCTTATATGCATCTTTGGCTGCCTTCAGTCCCTGGGGAATAAAAACTTCATTTTCACATACTTTGTACAGCTCTCCAGAGTAGAAAAGGCAGTGCTCCAAGGGGACCGGCCTTTTGGTTGTCCTGGAAAAAGACACAAGGAGGAGTAAGTAATTTCAGAAACTAATCAGTTACTACTTCCACCGAGTATCTTCCAAGTGGAAGGTAAATACTTATGTTTGATACATCCCAGTGAATATATGACTAACCCAGTAATGCGAATTTGTTTTTTCTTTGTTCGACCAATCCAACTAGCAAATTCAATTGTATTGGGTACCTGGAAATCCAACAAGAACACATAACCACCTCAAAAAAATTGAAATAGTGTACACTTCCGGTGTAGAAGCACCCATCATGGGAAGTCTACTGCACAATACGAAATCTCTTCAGAGAGTCGCATTGCAAGAAAAGAATGATACTTATATACTACAGGATAAGCATAGCCTATAGGGGCTGAATACAAGATTATGTCATACGAGGTCAACTTGTGATTAACTTCAGATGCATAGTTAACAATGCATAGCATTAATAAGTAGAATTTGCCTACAACATCTATAACAGCACAAACTTAAAGTTGCAATTCAATTTAGAAAAAATACCGTTGCCGACAGCAAGACAAAGTTAATATGCCTCGGAAGCATAATGATAACTTCTTCCCAAACAACACCTCTGTCAACATCATTCACGTAGTGAACTTCATCAAATATAACCTGTTCTCCAATTAACACACCGAGAAACCAGCAAATGTATTAGCAGTAAAAAAACAAGAAGAAACAGGAAATGTCTGATAGTTGACTTACTGCCTCAGGAATGGCTTACCCACTCAATATCACGTATAATATCTGCACCACGATAGAGCATTGATCTCAAGATCTCAGTAGTCATTATGAGGCAAGAGGCCTCTGGCCTCAAGCTAACATCACCGGTCAGAAGGCCAACATCAAATTTTCCACAAAAATCCCTATACTTTTGGTTGCTGATGGTTTTAATAGGAGCAGTATATACAGCTCTTGTGCAGTGCTACAACCCAATAAAAAAAAGCAAGTTAGGTCACATACGTCAGTAATGTAGAAGAATTACATTTAGCACAAGCCACAAAATTGTGCAACAATAGTTACAAAAAATTCCTTAAAATAAGGAGGGGAAACATACTTTTGTTGCCAAGGCAAAAGCATATTCTGCCATAACTGTCTTCCCAGCTGATGTATGTGCTGCCACGAATACAGAATCTCCTTTTTCAAGATAATATATGGCCTGTACTTAACACAGTTCAATAAGAAGCAGCATTTAAATTAATTCAGTAACTGAGGAAAGCGTTCAGTAATAGAAAGACCTAGATGATAAGCCACGGAATGATAAAATGTCCTCTCCTCCAGTAAAAAAATAAAATTAAACAGTTAAGTCAAAAAAATGTTCAACGGAACTCTTTAAAAAGATCCTAAGATTGAACTAATCTCAACATTCTTCAAAGACAGACTCCTAACAAAACTGTAATAAAAGATCATAAAATACTATGTTAAAAACATGTTTCAAAAGATTGTCACTGGCTAATATCATATAGAAGAAACAATTTGCATTCTTCGTTTCAAGCAATGTTTAGAGAAAGAAAATATGATAGTCCAAGAGATCACAACCAATTTACACTAAAACAGGTCATATTTTCAAATAAATTTTGATTCCTAAGACATAAACGCAACAAGTATGCAGAAACAGGAAAAAATTGTTAAAACAAAATTCAAAAGAATATCACTGGATACTTACCAAAAAGAAACAATTTTCAGGGAAGTTTAAGAAAGAAAATGGACAGTAGTAGATGAGATAAAAATCAAGCTACACTAAAACGTGTCATAACTTCAAATTCTTACAGTTAAAGTAAGCAACGCAAATAGCACCAGCATTAAAGTTACAATCATCAATACCTCTTTCTGGAAAGGATCCAATTCAAAAGGAAAATCAAGAGCCAAATCAGGAACTAAATCATTAAAATGTTCTGCAATCTTTTTGCTGTTTCCACTGACAACCCATGCCTGCAAGTTAATGTTTAGGAACATCACATCTCTTTGTTCTTTCTGGAAGCTTAGATCAAATTTTAATATTTTATTAACAATAAAAATAGATATCAACAACGACTAAAACAGAATACATCAACTAATAAACAAAACAGAAACCTAAATAGTACAGGTAATTCTTTTGATCAAGCTCAATTGGCACACAATATACTCCAGTTCTGCTTTGTCTTCTTGACTGATCTCCCACTTCTCACATATAGCCTAAAGCTCTTCAATACCTCCTAGACAAATGGTTCAACCCCTTTCCTTTTTTTAAAATACAGCCTCATATCCCTTTCGTTCCAGATGCAACAAACAACTGCTTAGAAAGCTTACTTTTCCGGTTACCATTCAACAACCCAGTAAAACATTATCCCATATACATTCTCTTCCTTGGCATAGAATGTTCATCAACACCTGACACTTCACCCTATTCGAGAAAGGTTTTTTTTCTCTTTTTTTTTTTTTTGTAAGCAGATGTTCATGGGTTTCTTTAAGTGAACCTACACACCACTAACTATTTGCAGAATACCCCATTATTGCAAACTCTCCTGGGTGCTAAACATCTTCCAACAAACCAACCATTTAGGCCTTTGAAGTGAAGGAGCCTTCCTGTAAATCATACAATTTTTATGCATTCAATATCTTGCATATCTTGGTTCTGTCATTGAAGAGAAATATTATGTGAAAAGTGATTTGAATTTACATGAATCCAAAGAAGACATTATTTAGCGCCACCAAATTTGGTGAAAACCCAAGGCCCTGTTGAACTAAAGAAAAGATCATTTGCCGTCTCACTTTTACCGCTATTATACATCTGATAGCTTCCACTCCAAAAAAATACAATGAACAACTTCTCCATCCCCCTCAAAGCCTTCCTAAGCAGGGACAATACACAAGACTGGTAACTTTGAATAATTTAGCATAAAGCATGATTCACATAATTAAGCATCAATTACAAGTTTGTACGATAAACTCTTTTTTCCATTTAGCAACTACACAATCCACCAACCTCTAACATAAAAGTTCGAAGAATATATGAACTTAGAGAAATCACATGGAACAAATAATGTAGTCAAAGATAATAAGGCCTTACATCTATCTGCTGTTCTCCACTTTCATGAAGATCCTCTTCCACAGAAGTTGAGGTTGTGATTTGTGAATCAACAGCCAATAACTCATCCAAAACTGCTGATTTAATCTCAAATGCATTGCTATCTTCAGCAGAGTTAGAATCTTTAGCTCCAATGTCAAATGACTCTGCTCTGGCAGCACCTGACTCCTTAGCTTCTGCTTGCATATCTGACATATGATAAAAGCACTTTAGTCTTTAGCCAGCCAAACTGAGAGATAGATAGAAGAGGTAGATAATCAAGCAGACACGCAATAAAGGTACTTGAATCAAAGTTTAAGACCATTGGCATTTTGTCGTCTATGCTTAGATATATGTCATTGTGAACTTGAGCTGAGAATCTTTTATCTGTTTTGCCATCACACACAAAAAAGGGGGGAAAATACATATACGTATACGAAAAAAGAACTACCTCCTCCAAATACTCTGGTTGTAAGTCTATCAAAGTGCATTCAAAAACACAAAAAACCACAAACAAACAACCCACTACTAATTCAATGAGGCTAAACCATTTTTTATGCTGTTAGTTTCCAGCAAATATGTACTTCTTGTTCTTAATTGCCCTGGTTTTCAAACCAAAAAAGAAGGCCAAGCACATATGAGAATGAAATGCATGTGATAATTAAAAGTAGTTAAATTGAAGTTGTGCTGCTTTGCATCTTTATGAGAAAGAACAAACAAATGTCAACTTGGAAAACTACAAGGTCAATTACAAATGCATGTCCCAGAAACCACACGTCTAATACAGGAATATGTAGCCTATACTGAAAAGTACACAACACAAACCATCGACAGCATAATCTTCTGCTTCCCAAGCTTTCTTGAACAAATCATCAAACTGCACAGACAACTCATTCTGCAGCACAGAAAAATGGACATCAATAACAAGAGAGAAGATAATCATTAACATTTTACCCATCATATATTCAGATATGTTCAAAAAAAAAAAAAAAAAACAGTCAACTGTTTTATAGCAAAAGGCGCACAACAACTAAGGCCTTTCATTCCAGGAGATCATATTCTTTAATATCCACATATAAACCCAATGCACCTAGTATACAAGAGCTACTATTGGAAAGACACTGACCGGCTTTACACTTTCCAGGGTTTTAACAGCAGTGTGGTCCTCATAAACAACCCATGAAGAAGAATGTGCCTTCAAAAAATAAAGTACAAATGTATTATCGCACATTATTCAGTGTAGCAACAAAAATAAAACTACCTACTCCATTCCTCATATGAAATTTTCAGATAGATACAACAAAGAAAGCAGCAATACCTCAAGATCACCAAGATCAATTCCACTTTTTAACCCTGGAGGAACTGACTGAGCAGGACCTCCATTGATCATCTCCCACACCCATTCACCATTTAAGGCACCTTCAGGAAAATTTCTTCCCATAGAATGAGAATCATCCAAGCCCCCAGGACGGAAGGGACGACTACTGAGGCTTCCTTTGACAAAATCCTTTGCAGGTCCAACAATGCCTGGCAAAGCACCGGAATCTTCAGTTCCATCTGTAAGCTCTGATATATCTGCCTATAATAAATAGGCTCCAGGTAAAGAAAAATGAAACTTAAGGCAAGGATATTTGCAATCGTAGGACTAACTTCATAAAGAACAATATACTGCACGCTGTTTCATGCAAGAAGTATATAAGAAAAACAGCATTCGACATGGAAACCCAAACTACAAGAGGTAAATCATACCTGCTCCGAGATGGGCTCCCATCTTTCATGACGTCTAAAAGGCAATTCCCATCTGGGAACAACAGTAGTCCGCGGCAGCGAAGGCTCTGGCTGAACTTTAGCTTTGTCAAACCAGTCAAATTCCCATTGCCTTCCAGCCCTTTGTGGAGAAAACTCATCTGGGTCCAACCTTGGTAGAAGATACTTTTCCTTTATATGTTCTTGAATTGAATCAGGTGTTTCTGGCAGAAAGGCTGGAGGCTGGAGTCCAAATTTTCATCGGAGAAATGAACGAGTCAAAAAATGAAGGGAAAAAAGAAGGTTGACCAAAAAAAAGGGAGGGGGGTTTCAAACTGCCAAACTCATTTATAGACCTTCATGAACAGAATTCAGAAACCTATTTTCTATCCGAAATTGATACATTCCACTTAACAAACTTCCCATCTAACTATAAGGAAAATCAATTAGGTCTATTGATCTAAATATACACCAAAATTCAATATATGCTATTCACCATACCTCTACAACTTAATCGGAATGTCACTAGAATCCTAATTCACAAAAGGGGCTAAGTGTGATTGCAAAATAAATATTCACATGGAAGAACGAGCTTCAGGATGCCAACAGCAATCAAAGGAGTGCAACAATTAGCAATGACACTGACATGGAACATTATGTAAAAATGTTGACAAAAAAGAATTCCTTGATATCTAAAACTTCGAAAATCAGTTGTTGCTGCAATAACCATATAGATCAAAAGCAAAAATTCTTCTTCACATTTAGTTTGCTTGGCCCTAGTGCTACTGTTCACAGGAGCAGTACATCTATGCCTTTTTAGTTAGTTCCTATCACTTTCCTCCACGGTTTAGTAAACATTTCGCTGAGCCAGTTAGAAAGTTTAGACAAGCATTTAGGGTTAGAAAGCCTGCAAAAAGAATTCATATGTTACTAAAGAATTTACTTAGTCCATATCCGCGACAGTGAGGTTAAAAATATCACATCAGGCATGGGTAGCCTCTCCTTCATTAGCTTCCTTTTAGTGTTTGTTTCGAAATTTCATATATTGCTTTCATCATAAAGACATTTCAAACTAATAAGTTGTTGAAATGTCTGTCATAGAAATGAGTTGCAAGTGATTATTGGATTCGTTATCTTACTTTAAATGGGGGCCAGCATTGAAAACATGCCTTCAAAATAAATTTTCAAACTAAGGCTCAACCAGGCCAGATATGCAGGCCTTCTCTCAACAGCCAAGTAATACACTGATTTCTTTAGTTCTATGGCATCTCTCAATAAAGAATTGTTGCAAGGATATCTAGCAGAGCAATATTTTGAGAATGGATGCTTGTAATATTTTGCTGAAAATATCCTTACAGTTTTTCAAGGATGAGGTACACAATACTAAATAAAATCTGTATGAAATGAAGGGACAAAAAAAGTGGCCTGGTGCCCTAGCCCACTTGACTGACTTTCATAGTGCACAAACCTTACTGACAAGCCAAAGATTTGAGAATAAAGTGGACACTTCTCCCGTAGTAATCGGCAGATAAGTACAAATAGGACAAAAGTTTACAATATGAGCAGAGAGTTTGCTACGTTGAGAGCAGATCTTAAATCAAAATTCAGTTTCTTTTATTAAGTATGTGGGACTGTAGCCTGCTATTTATGCTGACTTATAGAAGATTGTACTTGCTCAAAATTAGGTAACGAGTTAAAGAGTTGAAAATTAAAGAAACCTTTGTCAAGAAGAAATTAGCATACGCCAAGTCATCTACAAAGAGGGCCAAGAAGTAAATTTCTAAAAGGTGAGAATTCGCTACACTGAGTAAGTTGATAAGGTGGCAGCTTAGACCAATATCTAGTTTCATTCTTTCGGTTTGTCTAACAGTAGCCTGTTACACTTTCAAATAAATGTGTCCTCTGTTGGCAATGCACTTTACTCGATTGCTATGCAGCTTCTCCCATTATGTTTCTACAGTGGGTGATAGTTTTTTCACATACTCATCATAGAATTCCTAGGGTGGCCTTTGCTACACCAACAACTGTAGTCAAAGTAGGCAAGAAAATGAGAAAATAATAATGTAAAAATTTCCCACCTAGCAACATATGTGTGCATTTTAGCTCAGACTTAAGCAAGAATAAAATTATATAGATCTTGCAATCTCTCATTATATAAACTCCAATTCATGTAACTTCCATTTTATTGCAGTTATCCTATTACGGGAACTTAAATTCGTTATATGCTATACAACTTGGAATAGCACTGGAAGTCTCTGCCAGCGTAATTTTGTGGTTTACGCTAAATACTAAATCTTCCTTACCCGGGCAATTCAAATAGCAAGCGGAAATGTTTTCTTTTTCATTCCTCTTGCTATCTAGGCACCCTCTTCTAAGGGAGTTCTGCCAGAAGTAAATACCAAATCAAACTAAATAAAAACTCATAATTGGGGCAATCATGGGCTATTAAGGGCATTATCTTACAAATTAAATCTATCTGTGGACCTGAACTTGAGGTCTCTACAATTTGAGCCTTGACAATGTAAGCGAAAGTAACAGATAGTAGCTACAATTTGTATATCTTCTCTTAAGTGAAAACAAGGGTACATAATAAGACATCCAGGCTTCAAGACAGATAACAAACTGGAAACTGATCAGTTACTCAAAAATACTAAAAACCCACAAAAAAGAGAATCAAACATTTCCTGACACATAATCTAGTCCCAAAATCATCAATCTTCCCCATCATGCAGTAGAATCCCAAAATGGCTTACACATCAGTATCCGATACATCAAAATTTGAGATAGAGATGGATACTAAGCAATAGTATTGAAAATTTACCAACCAATACCGCAAAAGAATTATGCAGTGCATTTAGTTTACACTAGTAAATTTTCACGTCCTCCGTGAAAAGAAAAGAACAAAAAAAAAATCCCCATAATGATTGATAGGCAATAAAACCAATCAAGGTTGTTTTAGAAGAAAGGTCAATCCAAACAGTCCAAACCATACCAATTACAGCAACAACTACTACAATGTATGCTTAAGGCAGTTGGCAAATGTATTTATCCCGAGAATTTACTTTAACTACTTAATAATATGTCGGTTTTTGAGTAAATGCTGTTTACCCGAGTATCGGAGATAAGGTAGAACGGAAGATCACTTGGAATGATAAAATAAAAAAATGCTAATTCGAGAATTTCTTCTACAATTCATTAACTGGTTTCATTCAATGTTATCAGCTTCATAAACCTCCCCAACGAAATTCCCCACATTCATTCCTATCATGGTGAAAATTACATTCATTCCTCTGTATCATTGTGCAAATTGTAAAACTAATTCCAAGACATCAAATTTATGCCCATTACAACGAGTAAAAGCAAAAAATAGCTCATAAACATCGCATGAATAAAATAAACGCATAAGGCAGCAGAAGGCAACATACAGGCACATAATCCGGAAGCAAATCGAGAGGCCTGTGGCGTTGTGCAGATGACAATGGCTCAACATAGAGATGCCCACTGTGGCCAGTGAAACCTATCCGGAAAGACAACCCATTCCCTGCGTCTATCTCCTCCATTTCATTGACTATAATAGAGACTGAACTGTTCTGTATTCTGGCTATGGAATTGGCTAGTCGGAGAAAGGTTCCAACAGTTTAACGGCTAGAATTTCCGGTCGGTGTTTTGACGGTGGAGCAGTGAAGTATTTGGGCGGGAGTGTGGAGGAGGAGGGAGGAAGGGGGGTGGTTGTTTTTTACTGTGTTGGGAAAGTAAAAATAGGGCTCAGTTGGGGGAAAGAAATTCGGTTTTAGTAGAGGTTTGGGAAATCGTTAGTTATGCAGTTGCGATTGCCACATTTCATTAAGTACACTCCCATTCCCAAATAATCCCAATAAATGTTTACGATGTATCGTTCAGGTACAATATCGAATTTTTACACAAAACTTGATTATCGAAGGGTTGAAATCGGATTTCGACATCTTTTAAATTTTAAATTTACACGTGTGATTGTGTGAAGCCTGAATAGATCGATTATAGCGTCTTTAACAACGTACTTATTTTAAAGATAATTTTTCTTTTACCTAAACGAAATTACTATTTAAAGTTAACATATGTAATTCACACATACTTGGTGGGACTTAGAACCTAAAACCTCATGGTCATAGAACCAAAATATAAGGGTAGTTTTTATGTAGTATCTATGGCGACCAAGTATTTTAAAGACATCCGGATCATATAGTTTTATTTTGCGATGAATCTATATGATTCAAATGTATTCACTGGTCATGCCTCCACATCCGGAGACATTAGAGAAATATCATTCTCATTATATTGTATTTGTCTCAAAATATAATTCAATATAGTGGTTTTCACACAAATACAAAAAATAGATGAATATCGTGCCTGCAGAACTTCGGGTTAGTCGGACCAGTTAATTTCGGATACCGAAAGCTTTAAGCAAAAAGAAAAAGATGAATATCATAAATTATACGGAGAAATTCCTAAAATATTATTTGACGTTTATTAATGCAATATGCATAACGTAATTGAATTGATGGGAATCGAATCTGACATAATGATACAAACTATTGCAATTTTTATTTTTTTTTCGATTCCCTTTCCCTCCCCTACTATTCATAATAAAAAATCTCATTCCACATTTACCAACTTTAAAAAAAAAAAAAAATTGTTGGATCGTAAGAAATCAGGGTAAATTGATTGAGTTTTATGGTATCCAACAAATTCTTTCACATATAAAATAGTCTTAACACATCATATTTTGATTTTCATATTTGCCGTTTTAATTTTTTCATTCATTAATTGATTTTGACTGAATATGAGACAGAATGTTGATTAGTTTACTAACCGAATTTCATTCAGGAAGTAACAATTGTGTTTCCCGACCAATATTGAGTCTACAAAATGTCCAAAATCCTAACTTAAATTAAGTCAGAATAAAAATTATTTTATGATTGAAATTCAGTCATAATAACATATACTCCATCCGTCCCATAATATAAGATCTTTTAGTCATTTCACACAGTTTAAGAAATCTCATAAAAGAATTATTTTTTAATATTTCAAGGCAAAATATTGTATTGATTTTCTGAGACTGATTAATAATATTGCATTGTTTAATTTGAATGTGAAAAGAATGCCTTAAATTGTGAGACAGCCAAAAAGCTAAAAAGCCCTACATTGCGGGACAGAATGAGTACTACCTACGTCCCACAATATAAGTCATCATACACTTTTAAAATCGTTCCACAATATAAGTCATTATACATTACAAATACAACATTTATTAGTCATTTCTCTATCTTACCTCTAATTTATTATCAATCCAACCACTTTTCACTACTTAACAATTATTGTGTTAATGATAATCAAATGACATTTTAGACATTAATTTTCAAATTTATAACATTCAACTATTTTTTTAGTCTATGTGAAAACTTAGGATGTATATTATGGGACGGAGGTAGTAGGTCATAATATAACATATAAGTGTGAGAAAACTATTCCATCAAAATTGTACCAAGTCAATAAATACGATATGCAAACAACTCATCCTTCCAAACCGTTACCACATGTCAACAAAAAAGTCAAAAATAGTTCCATCATATGTCCATAGCAACCTTGATACAACTGCTGTACCGTAAAATCTCGACAGTCTGCAACGAGCGGACTATCATTTATCGACATGCATAGCATCAACACCTTCTTGAATCTTGAAATCTTTAACGGCCTGTTCGAAGGTGCCTCGAACGTGCTGGCACATAAGCGTAAGATGTTGACATGAATCTTTCAATACTTTACTTGCAGGATCACCTGAAAATCAAGAAACACGAGGGACTAAAAGCGTAATTATCAAAAGTACAACTAGAAATGTAGAGTGAGGAAACCGGATCCTATGACGTGAATTTGGTGCGATGATCCCTACAATGTAAAAGCACGTGTTCTTTAACGCGTGTTTTGCATCACAACAACAACACATGTTCTTTTACATATGGAGATACCACCTCGAAATTTCCCTATGATGTAAAATGCAAAACACGCATGCATGGTTTTACGTAGCATCTTCTTACCATAAGGATCACAAAACCAAAATCGCCCTTTAAATACCTGTTGTCTGGACTCGAATATTCACCCGGGATCAGAGGGATGTGGGATGCTATAGCCACAAAACGATACTCTTGGACTGCAAAATTGTGTTCACAAATATAAGTCATCAATCCTACTACATAGATGTGATTGCTTTGAAAAAAAAAAATTAAAAAATTTAACTTCCCCGGGACATAGCATAGTTGGTAAGGAGGCAGGTCTTAAGGCAAACAGACCAGCACCATGTTGGAGGGTGGAGGTTCGAACCCGTAAAGAGAACGATGACTTGCTTTTTGGTATAAAAGGCAAGCCCATGACTAATGACTTTGAGCCACTGGTAACTGATTAACATCATCACTTATCCCGTGGGACAGGGAGAGTGGGGACCGTTAATGTTGGGGTTCAAACATTTTTAAGAAAAAAAACGCAAGGCGCACAAAAAAATGCACAAAAGTAACATTACTTTGTACGTGTTTTGTGTAATTTCGGTGTTGGTGGCTACATCACTCTGGGTCAAATAAAGTATATATCCCGGGACAAAGATAACAACACTTACTCTTGATTAAGCACGAATCTGAGGGAATTTGCTAGAGTATGATTTTCGTTGGTAAACGAAAATGTCGACTGTGATGCGTCCTGGTACGATCCATGCTCCATATTTTACTGCAGGTAATATAAATTAAATGAACATAAGAAAGATGAACATACGAAAAGGACGATTAGTAGAAACCATACCAAACTCTATTTTTGTGGCAAGGGGCGGCTGCATGAATTTCAACATGGGGGTCAGAAATTTGTCAATTTTTTTCCGGGTATCACACATATATTTGTATATTTAATACTATACATATAATTATAGATAAAAATAGGGGATCAATGTATAAAAATAAGGGGGTCAATTACACATAGATACGTGTTTATAAAAAAAGTTCTCTACTGTTATTAAAAAAAAATTATTTTAGGGGGTCGGCCGCACCCCAAAGCTATAGGGTAAAGCCGCCCCTGTTTGTGGCACCACAGTGACAATCGGCTTTTTCACAGTCAATTCTAGACCTAAGAATCGACCCCCCCCCCCCCCCCCACACACACACACACACCCGTGGATTGTCGATTATCAAGTCTAGAATGGGCTTTGCATCACAAAGCGCCATGTAACTCAATACAAAACCGAAGCCTTAAAAACAACTAGAAGTAACATTGCAAACTTCTTTATGTGCTGTTAAGCAAACAACTGAAACAACTATATATATATATGGAACAAACAAAAAAAAAAACGATAAGGAAAAGCTTATTAACCAATTACAAAGAAAAGTAGGTGAAAAAGGGATCGAAGCAAGCCAAAATTATCAGGGCCAGTTTCAATCTCTGAAACCGCTACCCGAAGTGAAGAACTTTGTTACAACTACCGACAAGACTCTTGATTGTACAAGTTATTCACCCATTAATCTGATACATCTGAGAAACAATTTGATGTTAATGATGACAAACAAACTTCCTCACATACGCCACTAGTGTTATGACAGAAATGGAAATATAATCACAGAGGAAACATCAAGCGATTTTCACAGATGTCACAGAAACCCCAAACTCGATTCGCAGTCGAAACTCCTAGACCCCACTTAACTAAATAAGAGTCACAGCCAAGTATACCAAGGAAATGGACAAAAGAGCAATAGAGAGCACGACAGTAGTGCACGAAAAACCGTCTATGGCACAGAATGCACCGAAGGACAACGGAAAAGTGGCGGGCAATAAGGTTACGTTCATTGTGGCATTGTTCGTATCCATTGATATAAGTGATCGGACATCGTTTTATTTCACTACATGCATTGAATCATAGATTCTCCTCCTGTACTAATGAACCTCATTTTAAGTTGAATACCAACCAAAAAAAGGGAACTTTTTACAGAAAACGCCATTGCCGGATTTTGAAATACTCCATAACACCAAAACACAAGAACCCTTTCTATAAAAGCAATTGGAAAAAAAAAAATACAGAGCAAAAGGGAAGCAGTTAATAAAAGTAACTCAGCATATTCGCTCGGGAATATTCAAATCCACAGTTATTTGGCCTAGCTTCACTAAATCCACTATTACCCTAATAAGTCAACGAAATCCCCCAAACAAAGCTTCAACCTTTTTTCCTTCTACAGAAAGTATTTTTTTTTTTTAAATTAAAAAAAAACCCGGGACAAAGGGAAAGCCTCCATAAAACAGCAACATAATTGAATCAATAAACAAAGAATGCAAAAGAAACAGCCTTGTAAATCCATTGTTATAGAAACGGAAAACGCGAAGAAGTAGCGATGAATACCTGGATGAGATTTGAACAAATTACGGCTTCGCTGCTGTATGAACTGCGTTAGGGCCTTCGGGGATGAAAATATAAGAATTGTTTTTACAAAAAATAAAAAATAAAAAAGAATAATTGCTTTTGCGGGCCTGGGTTGACGAATTGTTCATGGGCTTCTTTTTTCCATTCTTAACCTGCAATGGCCCCATATCTTTGACTATAGGACATATGCGGTTGCTATCGGCACTACATGTTTACTATAGACAACATTTTTTTTTTCAATTACTTCCGACATTACAAATGTATTCTTTTCTTTTTCCGAAGCCACACTGTGAACGTCAGTGTCATCGACGTTCCTTTTCTAAAATAGCATCAGTGGATTGACGTTATTTACCCATGACACTTTTATAACTATATATACTTTCAGTATCACTGTCGTTATTATTGAAAATCACTTACGTTATAATTGAGAGGGAACGTCATTACCACTGACGTTCTTTTCTCAAAAGTAATTGTGGTGTTCTAAATAATATTTTGAGTGCCGAAAATAACCGTTGTGCCAATAAAAATGTCCGAAAATATTCGATGACGTCGGAAAGCAAACAATAAAAATGGTGGGCTTTCATTTAAAAAAAAATTAAACCCTAATCGAAAGGCATCAGTCCCCTGTCTCACGGAATGAGTGGAGATGTTATTCATTAAAAAAAAAGGTTAAACCCTAACCGAAAGGGCTCCACTCCCCTGTTTCACAGAATGAGTGGAGATGTTAATCAGGTAACCTAGTGGCTCAGAGTCATAGGCTGTCATTATACCAAGACACTGAAATAAGTCGTCCATTTACGGAATTCGAACCTCCACACTCCAGCTCCATGTCCAGTTGTCTTTACTGCACACAAACCATTTACCACTAGGCCATGTCCTGGAGATATGGTGGGCTTTCATTTATTTTATTTACGAAGGAGAGTCCTATTATTATTACGAAATTGTTAATTAATCTCCGTTTGTTGGAAAGAAATAAAAAAAAATGGCCGGTTCTATTAATATCAAAAAATTATTTCTGATATCAATTTTTTATTTTACTTTCAACACCACACATGAAATAACATCAGTGTTTAATGACGTTCTGCCACCGACGTTACTTTGTAAATGTAGCATCAGTGGCGTTGACGTTACTCAATTGACATCAGTGCCACTGAGTTTATTTTTTGCAAAAAATAAACGTGGTGCTTGGAATAATTTTTCTTCAGTAGTTAAAGTAATAGCGGTCTGGTGTCGGAAGTAATATATACAATATCCGCAATAGAATGTTTTTCTTAAGTAATTCTTGGTGTAAATAAAACTCACTTAAATAGGTTCACGAGAAATTCAATTTTTAGCAATGAATTAAAGAACACAATTTCAAAATTAGATTGGTAAAAACTCAATTTATGTTGTAAATATTATAAAATGGATGTCCTTTTGTGCAATTTTTCTAACCTAGACCATTTGTCCCACTTGTATGGGTTACACCTAGCTATCCACTTGGAACCTTCGTACATTTAGTAAAGGACACGCGGCAAATTGTGTAGGTCTATATAAATGAGGTAATTCAACGCATACAAAATGGGAGTTTTCCCGCTTTTTCCGTTATCTCTACTTTCAGCAGTATATCATATACTTAAAAAAAAAAAGGTTGACCGGCTTTACTACTACTAAAAAAGAATTTCCGAGCTTATTTACCTAGTACTATAAATAGAGAATAATATTTATTATACAATACGTTATCAGAACGATCCTATCAGTTCTTATTAAGTTTATCACCGAATGTTGATTTCCACCACTTGCCGTTAAATGTATATTTAAGTAAAATTTATTTTAGTCAATGGCAAACTTAACACATCGTGATATCGTACCACTCGATATCTCTGAAAAGAACTTTCTGACTTGGGCATTTGATATCGAGATTCATCTGGATGCGAAAGGCCGGGGAGATACGATTAAAAAAATAATGAAGCATCGTGTCAAGATCGTGCTAGGGTTATGATATTTCTCCGTCATAACTTAGAAGAGACCCTAAAAACGAATATTTAACTGTAAAAGATCCATCGATGCTATGGAAAAATTTGAAAGAAATATTCGATCACCTAAAAAGGGTTCGTGTACCTAGAGCACGGGCTGAATGGGAGGATTTAAGGCTCCAAGAATTTAAATCTGCGAGCGAATATAATTCGGCGATGTTCCGAATCACTCCATTATTGAAATTATCTGGTGAAACTATTACCGAAGAGGATATGTTGGAGAAAACATATAGCACATTCCATGCCTCGAACGTGCTGTTACAGCAGCACTATCGAGAAAAAAACTTCACAAGATATTCTGAGTTGATTTCGTGTCTCCTTCTTGCTGAACAAAATAGCAAAATTTCATTGATGAATTATGAGTCCTGACCAACTAGTGCAGATATTTGTCCCGACCAATTCAGAATATCTTGTGAAACATTTTTTTTTCTTAACACTGCTGCTGTAACAGCACATTCGAGGCATGGAATGTGCTACATGTTTTCTCCAACATATCCTCTTTGGTAATAGTTTCACCAGATAATTTAAAAAATGAAGTGATTTGGAACATCTCCGAATTATATCGTTCACAGATTTAAAATCTTGGAGCCTAAATCCTTCCATTCAGCCCGTGCTCCAGGTACACGAACCCTTTTTAGGTGATAGCACATTTTTGGGCCTCGTCTAAGTGCTGACGGAGAAATATCATAGCCCAAGCAGTCTTGAGACTCTTGACACGATACTTCATTATTTTCTTTAATCGTATCTCCCAGGCCTTTCACATCAAGATGAATCTCGGCGTCAAGTGCCTAAAACAGAAAGTTCTTTTCAGAGATATCGACTGGTACAAATTCACGATGTGTTAAATTTGCCATTGACTGAAAATAAATTTATCTGAATATACCTTTAACAGCAAATGGTGGAAATCGATCTTCGATGATAAACTTGATAAAAACTGGTAGAGTCATACTGATAAGGTATTGTATAATAAATATCATTCTTTGAATTATATAGTACTACCTCCGTCCCAAAATGTAAGTCATTTTAGGTTTTTTCACACATATTAAGAAACGTTAGTTAAATTTGTTATTTGTCATTAATTTTGATTAAAAAGATTAAAATGACCTTTTATTGGTATTAATGTAAAGTAGTAAAAATGGTTGGTTATATAATAAATAAAGGGTAGAAGAAGAAAGACATAATAAATACTTTATTGGTTTTGTAAATAAATTTACATTTTAGAACAAAACTAAAAAGCTAAAAGGATTTACATTTTGGAACGGATGTAATATATATTACTAGGTAAATAAGCTAGGAAACTTTCTTTAGTAGAAGTAAAGCTGGGCAACCTTTCTTTAGTAGTAGTAAATATAGTGCTGAAAGAAGAGATAACGAAATAATTGGCAAAACTCACATTTTCTATGCATTGAATTCTCTCGTTTATATACACTACACAATTTGATGCGTGTCCTTTACTTTTAAAAAAAAAAAGTTAAAGCAGTTAAACCTTAGGAAATTTCATTCTTCCCCGTCCCACGGAATGAGTGGAGAGATAAATCGTGAATCCAGTGGATCCGCTTTTATATGAATTTCGCTATTTAATCGTGACATCGAGGTCACATTCCGTTATAGCGAACATAATGCTTGGTTTCCTCGATCTGCTGGAATCGAACACACGACCTGCAGCTCCCGACATAACATGCTTTTACACACATCTCATGCCTTCACCACTAAACCATGTCATGGGGACATGCGTGTCCTTTACTAAATATGAAAGCTCCAAGTGGATAGATAGGTTTAGCCATACAAGTGGGACAAATGGTGCATGCTGGATGAATTGCACAAAAGGACATCCATTTTATAATATTTAGAACAATTCGTATTTAGTTGTCTATAATTTAGTTGGTTGTTGTATGAATTTCGAGTCGATACTTTATTGAGAAAAGTAGATCGATTGCCGGAAAATAATGGGATTCAGCACCCCCGACGAGCCGTGAGCCTCGGGATCCGATTCAGTTCCAGCAGGTCGTCTTTCAGTACACAGTACACTATCACGTAGGGTTCAGTCAGCATGAATTATTATTATTTTATTTATTGATTGATTTATTTACTTATTGATTTATTAACCTTATGTCATGTAGTATTGTTATGTGTCAGTTATGTCGTTTATTGTAGTTTATTTTTGATAAGGGAAGTATGCAATTTCATTATGACAATCTGTGTATGACTGCGGAGCGTAATGGTACACAGTGTGTTATATATGACTGCGAACGTAACGGTGCATAACACTTGATAATGAAGATTATGGAAGCCTTGTGTATGACGGGGAAATGTAACGGTACACAGTGTGGTATGCATGACCGCGATACGTAACGGTGTATATCACTAAGCAATGAGGAATATGAAGGAACTGTGTACGACTACAAAACGTAACGGTACATAGTGTGATATGTATGACTGCGGAACGTAATGGTGCATATCATTAAGGAATGATAAATTAATGTTAAGTACGTTGAATATGATTATGATAATTTATTGACGCGTATTTTAAAGTATACTTGCATTAGTAGAGAAGTATGAGCGTGTTTCCCAGACGCTACCATAGTTCCCTTATAATTATATATTCTTTACTGGCCGCCGTGCTCACCCCCTACTTAATATTTTCATATGAGGATTATCTAGAATCCGAGGAGACATGAGAAGAACAATCGGAGGAGAATTATGCTTCTTAGTTACCATGATCTAGAAGTCCATTTATTTTCAACTTGATACATTATATTTTATTTTATTTTATTTCTTGGCTACGCACCCACAGTACGATCAACATTTACGTCTTTTCACTTTATTTCCTTTGAGTAGTAGATAGTTATATGGTTGTATTTCCTTTTGTTAGGGATTTGAATTATGGAATAAATTTGGGATTTATTATGGAATATAATTGGAGTATCTTCTTTTTGAAGTATTAGACGTGTTTGTAACAGGATACAGAATTCCGAGTTTATTCTACCGACGGTGCGACTTGATCGACCATTCCGACGATAGTGTTGGGTTATGGGTTCTCCATATTGTTCCATCCTTTCGGTTCTGAGTTTGATCTGTAATAAATGCTTGTTTCGATTTCCGCGCATTTTGATATATATATATATATATATATATATATATATATATATATATATATATATATATTCAGTTTTATTCCGCTCTTTGTATGATGCGATTGTTTCGTAAGGCTTACATGTGCATTTGGTCACGAGATGTGCACATGCCGATCGGGCTTTTACCATTTTAGCCTTGCCTATGGTTAGGGTCATTACAGTTGGTATCAGAGCCACCTATCAGACGGACTTAAGTGTCATACCGTGTGAGACGGTGGGGGTCACCTCTAGACTCCTCTGGCAAGGACGAAACTGGGACAAGTCTAGTAGGACAAGTCTTGACCGTCCTAGCGAGGACGCCAGTCCCTTATGAGGGGGGAGAATGTAAAGTCTCATATCGGTAAAATAAGTGAATGCTCACCTCATATGAGTGTGAGATATAAATGTCTTGTCAACTCAGATTAGCCCTTTTAGACCAAGCGAGGGCGACAGTCAAGGACGGAGGTGAAGCATAGAAATAGGGGGGCTAAGCCCACCTCAAACCAAAAATTGTATACTACAATTTTAATATGATCCGGTATAATATATTAAGTCATCTTAACCCAGCCCACTCGATTAACTTGAGATATTCTACTAGCCCACCCGAAAAAATATTCCTGGCTCCGTCCTTGGCGACAGTCTAAGCAGTTGACCAAATCATTTGTGACTCAATTAGTGCTACCATGCCCGGGGTCTGGGGCGTTACAGTTGCGCTTAATTAGCATTTACGAATTTCAACTCTCGATCCTATTCTTGCTTGTGGATGGTTATGTTTGTATCTCGCAATAAGAAGCACACATGAAACGACGTTGTTTTTATTTAATTAGACACCAAAATCAGACACTCAAATTGGATAGGTGATCTCATTCTTTTTTTTAAGGGGCTAAGTTTCTAGAAAGTGCGGTGTAGGGTCATGGGAGAGGCGGATTTTTTTGCAAAAACATTTTTAAGGAAAGGATTGAATATTTTTCCATATATTCTTATTTTTTTCGTAAAGGGGAAAAAAAATTAGAAGGAGAAGGACAAAGGGGTTGGAATTTTTTTCCAAAATTGTTTTCTAGAAGATATCGTGAAAATTGAGAGGGTGAGAGTAAGTAAGAGCGTAAGAGTAGATAGCAGTGGCGGAACCACAGTTACCGGTGGACATGGGCGGCCGCTCTCGATGCATTTTTTTTTTAACCAATAAACATAAATATGGAATCAGGGGTGACTACAGGAATTTAAAGATAGGTGTCGAAAATTTATCATATTTTATAACTATTAAATTTAGTTATATATTATACCTCAATACGGGTCAATACAAATCAATATATATAAGTTAATGGATCATTCCACATGAGGGGCAAGGATCCTTGGTAAAGACCGAACCGGTGGTGGAGCGAATCCCCCACCCCTCCTTCACGAAAAAAAGAAAAAAAAAGAAGAAGATCATTCCACATGAGATCGGATCCTCTGCTGTGGCGAATTCACAGCAGACGGTGCTGTAACGAAGAAACGGCGACGTTTTGAGTCTAAGCGTCGCTGTTTTGGTCCGAGTTAAAAAAAAAAAAAAAAAAAACACAGCAAAACGGCGTCCCTGTGATGTAAAACAACGGAGCACATCACATCAAACCCCTCTTACAGCAGACGATCCGAACTCATTCCACATATCTGTATGTACCTAATGGTTGTCTTTTTGTCATTAGTCACACTCCAGACTCGAAGTGAAGTTCAATACCCAACCAAAGCTTTAGTTTTATTGTTAGTAATTTTCAAGAGAAAAAAAAAAAACCCATCAAAATCTTGAAGAACACATTATATTATTATCCATAAAATACTAATTAATAGTAGGTGCTTTCTCATAGTCGATATCAAGTCACATATTTTGACCACTTTATAACTTATTTATTTGTACAATTTCGTAACCTTAGTTTGGTGATGTTAGTTAAGGTTTGTTGCAAAGAAACCACTATTGGTTGGACCAACTCAATTTGCAAAGCTTTACTACAGTTGTAATTAAAATAACTAAATTTTAATTTGGTTGATTACAAGAACCGGGTTTTGTTTATCAACTACTCAAATAGTTTGTGTAAATCACAAGAAATATATTACTTACACCAATATATGAACAAGTGTACATGTTTCTTTTTGTGAATACATCATTTCATAAACTTTTCTTTCTCATTGCAAGGTTTTTTTCTCTGATTCTTTGAAGAAGTACAAATTACAAAGATAAAAGGTATACTTATTTTTGAGATTATATATATATATATATATATAAAATCAAGAAAAGGGCAGAAGATTAATTATGGGAAGATGGTTTGGAGAGATATTGATGATTATAGCAGCTTGTTTTCTTCTTACATGGAAGGCGGAAGGCGAAATTCGTCATTACAAGTTCAATGTATATATATATATATATATATATATATATATATTTGAAATTATTGTGTAAATAGTCTCTAGTGTATAAGACGATCATATCGATGTGATTTTATTCAACCGTGTGACACATGCATATTCAAAAGTTAAACTATAACTTCATTCTTTATGTCTTTTGTTAATTTGAGAACAATTTAATTCTACCAAAAATTAATGAGTTTTCCTAGTGGATTACATTGGTCATAGTTTAGGGTAAACTTCATGGTTTATTACTACCTTAGTCTAAAAAATGTAGATCCATTTGGATTTTTTCACACATATTAAGAAAGATAGTTAAATTGATTATGTGGTTGAAGGGTAAAATAAGTAGAATATAATAAATGCTTTATTGGTTATTTAAATGGACTTACATTTTAGGACAAAACAAAAAAGTTAAACGGAATTATATTTTCGAACGGAGGTAGTATGTTTTAACATTGTCACTTTTACATATTATTAGTTCTCATAGAAATGATGAACCATAACCAAATCCCTAGCTATTGCATCGGTTCGTTAAACCTTCGAGTGGCTTCGCACCTCGGTAGCACCTCGAGGTGCATTTAGTTGTCTTACATGAGACTCGGGAGATTTCCACTCCATGGCATGACACTTTCGCTCATCCATTCCGCCCGCCCGCAGCGCTCTTTCTCATTAGCATCTACCAGGGGCGGACGCAGGATCCCGGGTAAGGGGGGACGATACTATGTGCGAGTGTAAATTTTTAGGGGAGACAAAAAAAATACACAACATACACAATAGTATGTTTTCCGGATCTAATTAAGGGGGGGCGCTTGACCCCCCTCCCTCCTTCTTAAATCCGCCCCTGGCATCTACCGCCCTTTCTTTCCTCCCGGCTATTCATGCATGATGATCGTCCTATGTATGCTCGACTTTGGTTGCCGGTGCTATAGGTAGGAGTCAATTATGGCAGGATCAGTCGCCGGTTCAATGATGATCCGAAATTCCAACCCAACGGTTAATCAATCGTTTATAAAGGGAAAACCTCTTGTTTGCTCTACATATACTTCATTAAGGTCTCCTTTCATTTATTTATTTATATTTAATAAAAAGATAAATGTATCTCAAAAGGTCTATATCTTGTCTACACTCAACAGTTTCTAATTGTGATTTAAAATGTGTAATAAGATTATGTGCAGTAAGTGTCACGTTTTTCTTTTATTTGTTTAATAAATAAATAAATATGGGTAGATTATAGTATATATTAAGGACAAAATATTTAGTTTAGTTAAACTCCTGTTTTGCACGTAAACATCTCATTGGTCATGAAAATGACTGCGAAGCTGCCTTGTCGAAGTTGACATACCAACTGTGAATCTTCTCCTCTTAATTAATACAGGGAAATATACAGGTGGCCATAGTTACATAATTTTAAGAAAAAAAAAAAAAGATGTTTCTGTCAATAATATATAGTTATATTGTAATTAAAAACGACTCTATCGAGTTCTTGGGCAGGACTTATTTTTAAAGTTAAAGTCAGAATCTGCATGTACGACTCGGGTTTAACTTCGGATTTGTCTGATCAGTTGGTTCCGACACCACATCCTAGTCTAAATCGTACCACCCACGGCTTACGCTACAATGAAAATTCTACTTGTAGGTGTCCTCGATAAGAAGATCCACTACCATTCAATTTACGTACTGACACGTAGTAACAAATACACTAAAAGCACGCTCATAAACAAAACATGTCACCATGTGCCTTGAATGAATGCTACTGGACATCCGTAATAGACACCGTTGATTGTTTTCTACGCGACGC
The DNA here is from genome assembly GCA_026214975.1 of Gentiana macrophylla. Classification (NCBI taxonomy): domain Eukaryota; kingdom Viridiplantae; phylum Streptophyta; class Magnoliopsida; order Gentianales; family Gentianaceae; genus Gentiana; species Gentiana macrophylla. The sequence continues at coordinate 10,292,380 of CM047812.1, read as the reverse complement.
TGTAGTAATCACACCACGGTGTCCCTAACATCCTCAATTTTTTTAGTATCCGATCTCAATGTCCCAAAAATCGGTCTAGACGGCTGCCAGACGTGCCGATGATACTCTAGGCAGGCTGGGCTAGGCGGGTAGGGTCCTGGACGAGGTCTAAGCATGGTTTAGGCGGACAATTTGCTCTAAAAAATAAAAACCAAAGTTGGCGACCGCCTAGCCGTCTAGATGCTAGGCGCCCCTTCACCAACCTACTAGTGTCTAGCGTATTTTAGAACATTGTCTGATCATACATCATGATAGATTGAATGACTATTGTCGATACTATTTATCCAGTTAATGTGAATGAGATTACGACGGGTAGCACAGTTGTTGACAAAGCAATTATGCTAATTAATGTCATTAAAATAACAAATGGGATGTCGTGTTATTGACAATATAATTCGTTACGTTAATAGAATTGTTGTGACAATAACATATGAATGCAGGTGGTGATGACGAAGACAACAAAACTATGCACGAGCAAACCGATAGTGACAGTGAATGGCCTTTTTCCAGGTCCCACAATTTACGCAAGGGAAGATGATACTATACTTGTGAAAGTTGTTAATAAAGTCCACTACAATCTTAGCATCCACTGGTAATATTTACCTCACTCACTTATCTTTTGAGAAATGCTACTACCAGTGGCAGATTCATTAAATTTTTTTTAGCGAGGTTCATAAAAGTTTTTTCAAAGTACATTCTTTTACCCGTCCGAAAAAAAAATCGGCCACACCTCTTCAATTCCTGCACCACAGTAGAATCGATCTTGTGAAAGTTGATTCCCGTGTCAAGAACCAACTTCTCGTAGGTTTTGGAGCAAGAACCGACTTTCCAAATGTCAGGTTTCACAATGCACCTACGGGAAGTCGGTTCTTGACTGCAGAACGGACTTTCACAAGGTGATTCTACTGTGGTGCAAATGTAACGCTCGTCCCGAAAAATCGAAGATTTTCGGAACGGGACGTTACAGCACAAGTATAGAGTGATGCACAAGTAGAATGATTGTGATGCAAATAATAGCCTTCTAAAAGAATTTCTATAGGTAAAATGTGTTTTCTTCTCTTTCATTTAGAGGGGTCCGTGGACCTATATATGTATAGTAGTTCACCGACGACTACTACTACACCAGTTGTGTTACAATTGGATAATTGGATACCTCTATATGATGGTTTATCAATAAGTATCATACAATTTGCAGGCATGGTATAAAGCAATTTCGGACGGGTTGGTCCGACGGGCCAGCATATATTACGCAATGCCCGATTCAACACAAACAAAGCTATGTTTACAACTTCACGGTGAGCGGCCAGAGAGGAACTCTATGGTGGCACGCACATATTCTGTGGCTGAGAGCCACCGTGCACGGAGGAATTGTTATACTTCCCAAGATTGGGGTGCCATATCCCTTCCCAAGACCCCATAAAGAACAAGTGGTTGTATTAGGTAACAATTGGTTTCAAGCCAGAAAATTAAAAGTTGCATTAACAATTTTTCCCCCATCCCAATTCCCAAATACATAATAAGTAATAACATACAATTGAAAAAAGATCAGTAAAAAAGATACTAATTTGTTTGCTTGTTAAGCCATATTTGTTAAATATCACTTGCTCTCTAGAAAAATGATAACAATGTATTAAAACAACTAAAAAACAAGGCAAATACCCTTTCAAAAAAAAAAGGTGTAATCGAGTCGAGTTGAGTTGATACACCTCGGGGCTCGAGCTCGACTCGACTAATAAACTTCAGGCACAAAACTTGGCGCGAGCTCGATTGAGCCTTAAAAAGGCAAGATCGAACTCGACTCGCTAAGTAATCAATATAACTCGACTCGACTCGTAAACTTGATTTTTTTTTTTTTTTTTTTTTACAATTCATTTATTTTTATTACAAAATAAAATATTGGAAGTTCGAGCTATACTCGTCTAATACTCGACTCGAATAATAATTTATGAATTATAAAAATATTTAATGATAATTTCTATAAATATAATTAATTAAATAATTATTTAATCCAATTGACTCGGAGGTACTCGATTACTATATTTTAAAGCTCCAAATCGGCCCGGTTAATTACTTGAGTAGCTCGACTCGCGCTTGAACTCGGAAAAAACCGAATCGAGTCAAACTCTTTTGCGAATCGAATACGAATAACTCACGATAGCCCAGTTCACTTACAACACTATTCCAAAATAATAAAAATAAAGGCATATAATTTAACTTATATATTTAAGAAGATAAAGGAGTAGAAGGCATGTGCCTTTATTAATTAATCTTTTATTATTCTTTCATTTTTTTGGTTCTTTTTCTTTTTTTTTTTATTTTATTTTATTTAAGGGGAATGGTGGAAGTCAGATGTTGAAGCAGTGATCCATGAAGCAATGAAGACAGGTTTAGCATCCAATGTTTCTGATGCTCATACAATAAATGGTCACCCTGGACCTGTTTCTAACTGTTTCTCACAAGGTACATTATACTCAATGGAAAAGAATCTTTTATTATATCGGGAACGGATAGAAATTTATCGAGAGTTTCTCACTGAAAAATGTAATGACGTTTACAATTAGATTAGATTCAATCCCTAATATGAAGCACATACATTTTGCTTTGGGTTCAACTTAATCCTACCTTTGTTTTAAATCTAAACTAAAATCTAAAAACTAGTTTAGTGTGTACCATTATGAGCATGTGAAGGGTACTGATACATCCGCTCCATATATTCACTCAATGTATAATTCCACGCTCTTATTACCCTTGATCATAGTAGGACCCTATACTTTGATCAATATTGGTAAATCCACATGCAATACATGGGTGGATATACGAAACAAATACATCATTTTGCTTTAAAAACAAACAACCATGAATGGATGTATGTAGGGTCGGGAGGGGACCTACCTTGACTTGGAGGGCCAGTGTCCTCACTGAGATTTAAAAATAATTGTATTAAAACAATATGGTTTTGTTGTTAAAAATATAAAAACACTATTAATGTTTTAAATGATACTTTGATTTTGCTCTGATCCCCAACTGAGACTGAGAATTTTTTTCGAGGTCCACCACTGTGTAGGGTCCCATCCCCTACACAATCTTTCTCTCAAACGGGGGATGTTTTTGTGGGGCGGATCTCTTCCGGTACGCATGATCATACTGCTGTATTCACAATTTTGTTTTATATGCAGATTCTCTTCTTCTTTTTTTTTTTTTTTTTTTTTTTTTTTTTGGCTTTAATTGCACAGGATCCCCAAGTGCACGTGCACAGGAGGGGATCCTGACTCCTTTTTGTACCGTGCATCCACATATGCAGACATGTATACCATAAACATATAATGTGTAACATGTAAATGTATGGTGTAGACGTTTTTGGCAACACATATAAAAATGGCAATCAAATGGAAAACGTTATAAAAGTTTATTGAATTTGAAGCATGATTTCTGTCAAAGTGTAAGATAATGTTTTGATTTTTCTGTTTTATATTCAAACAGGAGGATTCAATTTACATGTGGATACTGGGAAAACATACCTGTTAAGAATCATCAATGCTGCACTCAACGAAGAACTGTTCTTCAAGATCGCCGGCCACAAGCTCACCGTCGTGGAGGTTGATGCAGCATACGTTAAACCGTTCCAAACCGATACAATCCTCATCACACCCGGCCAAACAACCACCGTGATTCTAACCGCCGATCGACCGACCGGAAAATACTTAATGGCTGCTTCACCGTTTATGGACGCTCCGATCACTGTTGACACCAGAATCGGCGCTGCTACTTTGCATTATTCCGGCACAATCTCACCAACGGCGACACTGTTAACATCCTTACCAGCTAGAAACGCGACTCCGGTGGCGACGAATTTCACGGATTCGCTTCGAAGCTTGAATTCAGAAGAGTATCCGGCGAAGGTTCCGTTAAGTATCGATCATTCTCTGTTTTTTACCGTTAACTTAGGGCTAAGTCCTTGCCCTAATTGCACCACGAAAAACCGATTAATCGCTGATATCAACAACGTCAGCTTCGTCCTGCCTAAAATTGCTCTGCTTCAAGCTCATTTCTTCAATATCGGCGGCGTTTACACAGATGATTTTCCGGCGAGACCGAAATCTCCGTTTGATTATACCGGAACGCCGCCGAAGAATTTTTTCACGACGAAGGGGACGAGGCTTTACAGGCTAGCGTTTAATTCTACTGTTGAGTTGATTTTACAAGATACAGGGATGATCGTACCCGAGAACCACCCGATTCATTTACATGGATTCAATTTCTTTGCCATTGGAAAGGGTTTGGGTAATTTCGAACCGAAAAAAGATCCGCATAATTTCAATCTTGTTGATCCTGTGGAAAGGAACACCATTGGAGTCCCATCTGGTGGTTGGGTAGCTATCAGATTTCGAGCTGATAATCCAGGTACAAAAACCATTTTCTTTTTCTATTTTTTGTTTTTGTTTATTTGCCGAGCCGCTCAGAAAACGAATGACGCTCGGTTCGTGAAATATTCATTCAAATATGATCTAATCAATCACGAGCTAAATTCGAGCAATTTATCAAGGTTAACGAGACAAACTTGAACACTTGAATTCTTGACTTGAAATGTTCATTATTTTTATCGAGCATTTAGAAAAAATATATTTTCTTTGATGAGCCGAACTTGTGCATTTTGAAGCTCGACATTTCTTTTGAGCTTCTCAGTATAGAGTTCAAACTTGAAAAGGTGCTTAAATTTTTTGTCGTTCATAATCAAGTCAAACTCAAGTATTATGAAAACTTAATTGAGACGGTCTCGAGCACTTTTTTTTTCTATGCTCAAACAGAAATCGAACCGAGTTCGAGTATCACTGCTTTAAGGTGTTGCTCGATTCGATAAATATAATGTTTGATTCGATTACACCTTTACCGTAGAGGATCCAGACTCGATGTGGTATGAGGACACTTCTTAATTAGCCGGTTTTGAAAATAATTTTATTTGTTCAATTCTGGTAATTAGATAAATAAAAAAAATTGAGTAATAATTGTATTTTTGTTTCACAAAATTGCAGGGGTATGGTTTATGCATTGCCATTTGGAATTGCATACTACATGGGGGCTAAAAATGGCATTTGTGGTGGACAATGGCAAGGGTCCTGACCAGTCTCTTCTACCACCCCCTAGTGATTTACCAAAATGTTAATAATTTTTTTTTTATTTTTAAAATGCATGACTTCAAAATACTTATGTGTTTTACACAATTATTTTTTCTATGGTATAGTTGAGATGTAAAGAAAACATTTCAATATTTGTGAAGGTAGAAATTACTTTTTATTTTTCCATTCTAACAAGCGCAAAAGGAAAAAATTGCATGCTTAATTTAATTGTTTTAAAATTTTCTGAGCCTATTGTCTGGTAAGATTAGGGTGTAAATGATTGTCGAATTGAGCGTACTAGGACTGCCATAAACGAATTTGGCTCGAGATAAGAATAAAATACAGGTGGTGATGATGAAGAATTCCTCCAATTTTTATGGTATTCGGAACGTCTGGTATCACACATGAAGACCGTCCCTACTCATTGATGTTCGTATTAAACGTCACTAAAAGGTGTACTTTGTCTCAATCTTATTGGTTTAAGTGTTCATTCTTCTTGCTCTTTATCTAAATCCTTATCATCCTTGATTTTCGGGTACCCTGCTCATTAGTGAGTCATGTTCTTCTTAAGCCCCTCCAAACATCCTTGAAAACTCTAGAACATATGAATGCAGGTGGTGATGACGAAGACAACAAAACTATGCACGAGCAAACCGATAGTGACAGTGAATGGCCTTTTTCCAGGTCCCACAATTTACGCAAGGGAAGATGATACTATACTTGTGAAAGTTGTTAATAAAGTCCACTACAATGTTAGCATCCACTGATAATATTTACCTCACTCACTTATCTTTTGAGAAATGCTACTACCTGTGGCAGATTCATGAATTTTTTTAGCGAGGTTCATAAAAGTTTTTTCAAAGTACATTCTTTTACCCGTCTGAAAAAAAAAATCGGCCACACCTCTTCAATTCCTGCACCACAGTAGAATCGATCTTGTGAAAGTTGGTTCTCGTGTCAAGAACCAACTTCTCGTAGGTTCTGGAGCAAGAACCGACTTTCCTAATGTCAGGTTTCACAATGCACCTACGGGAAGTCGGTTCTTGACTGCAGAACGGACTTTCACGAGGTGATTCTATCTTGTAGTGCATGCACATGCGCTAGTCGTCCGAAAAATCGAGGATTTTCGAACGGGCAGGCATAAAGACATGTATAGAGTGATGCATAAGTAGAATGATTATGATGCAAATAATAGCCTTCCAAAAGAATTTCTATAGGTAAAATGTGTTTTCTTCTCTTTCATTTAGAGGGGGTCCGTGGACCCCTATATGGTATAGGTAGTTCACCTCCTGACTACTACTACAACAGTTGTGTTACAATTAGATAATTGGATACCTCTATATGATGGTTTAACAGTAAGTATCATACAATTTGCAGGCATGGTATAAAGCAATTTCGGACGGGTTGGTCCGACGGGCCAGCATATATTACGCAATGCCCGATTCAACACAAACAAAGCTATGTTTACAACTTCACGGTGAGCGGCCAGAGAGGAACTCTATGGTGGCACGCACATATTCTGTGGCTGAGAGCCACCGTGCACGGAAGAATTGTTATACTTCCCAAGATTGGGGTACCATATCCCTTCCCAAGACCCCATAAAGAACAAGTGGTTGTATTAGGTAACAATTGGTTTCAAGCCAGAAAATTAAAAGTTGCATTAACAAATTTTACCCCATCCCAATTCCCAAATACATAAATATTTCAACCGTCAAGTAATAACATACAATTGAAAAAAGATCAGTAAAATAGATACTAATTTGTTTGCTTGTTAAGCCATATTTGTTGAATATCACTTGCTCTCTAGAAAAATGATAACAATGTATTAAAACAACTAAAAAACAAGGCAAATACCCTTTCAAAAAAATAGGGTGTAATCGAAAGTCGAGTTGAGTTGATACTGTGGGGTTCGAGCTCGACTCGACTAAGAAACTTCAGGCACAAAACTTGGCGCGAGCTCGATTGAGCCTTAAAAAGGCAAGATCGAATTCGACTCGCTAAGTAATCAATATAACTCGACTCGACTCGTAAACTAGATTATTTTCTTACAATTCATTTATTTTTATTACAAAATAAAATATTGGAAGTTCGAGCTCTACTTGTCTAATACTCGACTCAAATAATAATTTATGAATTATAAATATTTAATGATAATTTCTATAAATATAAATAATTATTTAATCCAATTGACTCGGAGCTACTCGATTACTATATTTTAAAACTCCAAATCGGCTCGGTTAATTACTTGAGTAGCTCGACTCGCGCTTGAACTCGGAAAAAACCGAATCGAATCAAACTCTTTTCATGAATCGAAGACGAATAACTCACATGAGTAGTCAGGTAGCCACTTACAACACTATTCCAAAATAATAAAAAAAATAAAGGCACATAATTTAACTTATATATTTAAGAAGATAAAGGAGTAGAAGGCATGTGCCTTTTTTAATTAATCTTTTATTATTCTTTCATTTTTTTTTTGTTCTTTCCTTTTTTATTTTAAGGGGAATGGTGGAAGTCAGATGTTGAAGCAGTGGTCCATGAAGCAATGAAGACAGGTTTAGCATCCAATGTTTCTGATGCTCATACAATAAATGGTCACCCTGGACCTGTTTCTAACTGTTTCTCACAAGGTACATTATACTCTTCTTTTTTTTAAAAAAATTGAGAAACTGGAAACGAAATCTTTTGTAATATCGGGAAATCATCCAGAGCTTCTCACCGAAAAGTGTAACGACGTTTACAATTAGATTAGATTCAATCCCTAATATGAAGCACATAGATTTTGCTTTGGGTTCAACTTAATCCTACCTTTGTTTTAAATCTAAACTAAAATCTAAAAACTAGTTTAGTGTGAACCATTACGAGCATGTGAAGGGTACTGATACATCCACTCCATATATTCACTCAATGTATAATTCCACGCTCTTATTACCCTTGATCATAGTAGGACCCTATACTTTGATCAATATTGGTAAATCCACATGCAATACATGGGTGGATATACGAAACATATAATCATTTTGCTTTAAAAACAAACAACCATGAATGTATGTATGTGGGGTCGGGAGGGAACCTACCCTAACTTCGAGGGCCAGTGTCTTCACTGAGATCTAAAAAAAATTTAGAACAATATTATTTTGTTGTTAAAAATATAAAAACACTATTAATATTTCGAATGATACTTGATTTTCTTTCACGATGTCCAATAAAGCGAGATTTTTTTTGAGGTCGCCCACCATGTAGAGGCCCCATCCCCTACACAATCTTTCTCTCAAATGGGGGATGTTTTTATGGGGGCGGATCTCCTCCAGTACCATGATCATACTATTCACAAATTTTTTTTTTTTTTTTTTTTTTTTTTTTTTTATGGCTTCAATTACACAGGATCCCCAAGTGCACGTGCATCCACATATGCAGACATGTATACCATAAACATATAATGCGTAACATATAAATGTATGGTATAGACGTTTGTGGCAACACATATAAAAATGGCAATCAAATTGTATGCAGTGGCGGACCTTGCCTCCCATAATCTGAAAAAAAAAACACACTAAAAGTTGTACGATACATATAGTTTGATCCCCTTTAAATTTTTTATTTGTTTTTAAAAATTTTATTGACTTCCCTTACCCGAGATCCTACGTCCTACATGGTGTAGACGTTTTTGGCAACACATATAAAAATGGCAATCAAATGGAAAACGGTATAAAAGTTTATTGAATTTGAAGCATGATTTCTGTCAAAGTGTAAGATAATGTTTTGATTTTTCTGTTTTATATTCAAACAGGAGGATTCAATTTACATGTGGATACTGGGAAAACATACCTGTTAAGAATCATCAATGCTGCACTCAACGAAGAACTCTTCTTCAAGATCGCCGGCCACAAGCTCACCGTAGTGGAGGTTGATGCAGCATACGTTAAACCGTTCCAAACCGATACAATCCTCATCACACCCGGCCAAACAACCACCGTGATTCTAACCGCTGATCGACCGACCGGAAAATACTTAATGGCTGCTTCACCGTTTATGGACGCTCCGATCACTGTTGACACCAGAATCGGCGCTGCTACTTTGCATTATTCCGGCACAATCTCACCAACGGCGACACTGTTAACATCCTTACCAGCTAGAAACGCGACTCCGGTGGCGACGAATTTCACGGATTCGCTTCGAAGCTTGAATTCAGAAGAGTATCCGGCGAAGGTTCCGTTAAGTATCGATCATTCTCTGTTTTTTACCGTTAACTTAGGGCTAAGTCCTTGCCCTAATTGCACCACGAAAAACCGATTAATCGCTGATATCAACAACGTCAGCTTCGTCCTGCCTAAAATTGCTCTGCTTCAAGCTCATTTCTTCAATATCGGCGGCGTTTACACAGATGATTTTCCGGCGAGACCGAAATCTCCGTTTGATTATACCGGAACGCCGCCGAAGAATTTTTTCACGACGAAGGGGACGAGGCTTTACAGGCTAGCGTTTAATTCTACTGTTGAGTTGATTTTACAAGATACAGGGATGATCGTACCCGAGAACCACCCGATTCATTTACATGGATTCAATTTCTTTGCCATTGGAAAGGGTTTGGGTAATTTCGAACCGAAAAAAGATCCGCATAATTTCAATCTTGTTGATCCTGTGGAAAGGAACACCATTGGAGTCCCATCTGGTGGTTGGGTAGCTATCAGATTTCGAGCCGATAATCCAGGTACAAAAACCATTTTCTTTTTCTATTTTTTGTTTTTGTTTATTTGCCGAGCCGCTCAGAAAACGAATGACGCTCGGTTCGTGAAATATTCATTCAAATATGATCTAATCAATCACGAGCTAAATTCGAGCAATTTATCAAGGTTAACGAGACAAACTTGAACACTTGAATTCTTGACTTGAAATGTTCATTATTTTTATCGAGCATTTAGAAAAAATATATTTTCTTTGATGAGCCGAACTTGTGCATTTTGAAGCTCGACATTTCTTTTGAGCTTCTCAGTATAGAGTTCAAACTTGAAAAAGTGCTTAAATTTTTTGTCGTTCATAATCAAGTCAAACTCAAGTATTATGAAAACTTAATTGAGACGGTCTCGAGCACTTTTTTTTCTATGCTCAAACAGAATCGAACCGAGTTCGAAAGATCACCGCTTTAAGGTGTTCTTCGATTCGATAAATATAATGTTTGATTCGATTACACCTTTACCGTAGAGGATCCAGACTCAATGTGGTATGAGGACACTTCTTAATGAGCCGGTTTTGAAAATAATTTTATTTGTTCAATTCTGGTAATTAGATAAATAAAAAAAATTGAGTAATAATTGTATTTTTGTTTCACTAAATTGCAGGGGTATGGTTTATGCATTGCCATTTGGAATTGCATACTACATGGGGGCTAAAAATGGCATTTGTGGTGGACAATGGCAAGGGTCCTGACCAGTCTCTTCTACCACCCCCTAGTGATTTACCAAAATGTTAATAAATTTTTTTTTAAAATGCATGACTTCAAAATACTTATGTGTTTTACACAATTATTTTTTCTATGGTATAGTTGAGATGTAAAGAAAACATTTCAATATTTGTGAAGGTAGAAGTTACTTTTTCCTTTTCCATTCTAACAAGCAAAAAATTGCATGCTTAATTTACTTGTTTGAAAATTTTCTGAGCTTATTGTCTGTGGGAAACATAATGTTGGTAAGATTAGGGTGTAAATGGTTGTCGAATTGAGCGTACTAGAATTGCCATTAGCAAATTTGGCTCGAGATAAGAATAAAATACAGGTGGTATTGATGAAGAATTCCTCCAATTTGTATGGTATTCGGAACGTCTAGCATCACACATGAAGACCGTCCCTGCTCATTGATGTTCGTATTAAACGTCACTAAAAGATGTATTTTGTCTCAATCTTATCGGTTTAAGTGTTCATTCTTCTTGCTCTTTATCTAAATCCTTATCATCCTTGATTTTCGGGTACCCTGCTCATTAGTGAGTCATGTTCTTCTTATGCCCCTCCAAACATCCTTGAAAACTCTAGAACCCCCCGACAACATGTGGAAAAGTATTCCGGTTCATCAACGAGATAATGCACATCCTTCCAGATAGGTAAATGATACTTTCAACAAATTAGCAAAAGGTCAACCAGAAACGAATGCACATCAATCGATAACGGGTCCATGGATTCTGCTGATAATGAAAAGGCCTACACACCAAAAAATAAAAATTAATTTAAACATCCGTTGATTCTTTCTCTTCTTTTTTCCGAGTCCTTCATTAAGTGTTCTTCATACATTTGAACAAATACTTGTGATGTTGAAGGTCCACTTAAATAGTCCTATGTATTTGGGCTTAGCCTGCATTAATTCTTCACCTTCCAACCATTCGCTTATGAAACGAGAGTGATTATATAAACAAAATTTGATCTGAACCGAATGTTTACATTTAAATATTTTTAAAAAAAAAGAAAAAAAAACACCAAAATATATGAAAAATGAATGTAAGTATGCAATGTTTGGAATAATCATTTCTAATTTTGTTTTGACCAAATGATAGATTACATTAGCAACCAGTGACTTTATGGATTAATTATTACTTATTATATTTTGAGAGGTTATTACTTATATATGTCGATAATTTCTAATTGACTTTCTATATATTAACCTGATTGCAAGTCGTTATATATGTCCATCATCATATAGGGTAAAAGGAAAATGAAATAAAATTAATTTTGACTAATATCATACATTGTGTAACATGCTCGAGTTGGTTCAAGTAAAGTTATCACAAAATAAATTCATAAATTATTTTAGAAAAAAATTAATAAATTGTAACCAACTCAGCCATGTTAAAATTTGACACTTGTATACTACTGCTACAATGCTACAACATCAATCCACAAGTCATTAGTCACTTTCAAATAATTGGCACATGCTTGACGGTTCATTTTGGGTCCAATTGGTTTCATCGGTATGAAATAGTGGTTTGTCATAATATAGTTAGTCCGCCTATTGAACTGGGAAATTATTGTGTGGTGTCTTCATACGTTGTGGAGAAACGTGTGGCACTATACAGACCACACAAATTTATTCTGTATTTAAATTGTGTGGTTCTAATCGTTTCACCTGTCATTCACCTCAAATTCCCCACCACACAATAACTCCCCGATTCATGTAGTGGTGGTAGGTTTTGATATACCTAATTTGCTGACTCGAGAATTGTTCCGATCTGAAAAAACAGCATTTGGCACAGAATCGTCAGATGATGTTGCGTTGCCAACTCTAGAGCTGAATCGGCAATTGCAACGTTTAATCGGTGGAAACAGAACATTTTCGGAACGAAAAATAAATCCAATAATATCATTGTTTTGTCAATGAAAGAAAATACAATGAATCAAATGATGTAGTCGAATCACCCGTCTCATTAATCTCGGCGTCGTATCACAATCTAGCCGAGGCTACACTCTTCGAAATATTCAACATCTTTACTCTACTATCCAAATAATTATCGAATGCCCATGATATAAATAAACATTACATATGGATAAATCTGCACAGACGGTCCGTATATGGAGCAAGGTATCATCCGTAAGACTTCTATGTAACATCTTATTCCCGAACTACCATTAACTCGTTCGTTGAATTACCATCTTTCCCAAAAGATTAAGCCGATGAGAGGTAGATAATTAATATTTTTATATGTTTCAACACGCCCCTCAAGTGTGGACCTATTATATATTTGAGAGGCCCAACACTTGAATTTTTGTTTTGTTTTTTCGGGAAGACTGTGCTTGCAGCGGGGTTTGAACTCGGGAACTCTCGCTCTGATACCATGTTGAATTATCATCCCTCCTTAAAACTTTAGCTGATGAGGGGTAGATAATTAACATTTTATATGTTTTAACACCATTAGTGACCGATATCCTTTGATCATACCAAGGTGCACACAACCGATCAGTTTCAGGATCAATAAATGAGAGAACCATCAACTTCTTCTTTCGATGGAGGAGTGAACTCCATATTTATGACTTAAATTATTGGCTACTAACTGATCCCTAAGTGAAACTAAAATGGTCGGAATTAAGGAAAGCATCACGTAGTTAACCGTACCGCCAAATTATACACCACCTTTAAAAGACATGAGTCTATAATCACATCATGATTAAGATTCAATCCACAAATGGTCATCTGTTGATTCAATTAGTATCTCATGTTACAGAACTTGATACGAGACATCATATCGAATTAGTTCAGGCATATGTGAATTCTTTCACATATAAGTGCATCCACCAAGGTCCAACACCGAAGGCTGGGGCAGATCTAGGAATTTGTTCTAATGGGGTCATCAAAGTTTAAAAATACATTTTTTTATCAAAATAATTGTGCAAGTGGGGTCAACGGATCCTAAAACTGTATTTTTAACTACAAAACGACATATTTCAACAACAAAACTACATCATTTTAAAACTAAAGATTTTTTTTCCGGATCTCAGTCAGATCACGTGACCCCCATTGTATCAAGAAGATCCGCCCCGACTGAGGGCTCTGGTTTTGACGGTCACACTCTAAGTGTTTAGGAAAGAATGGTGACTTGACTGCGAGATCTCAGACTCTATTCAATTTCGAGCTTTAGTCGATTCACCAATGACTCAATGTTTTAAGGGAGTTCATCATAAACTTGTGTTGGTCACTTGAAAAGGCTTTGGTTAAGTTTAGAGGGGGATGGGGTGAATAAACTTAACACTTAAAACTTTTTGGAATTTACAAACTCAGCAGGGTCAATAGTCTGCTAACCTTTAGTAGTCTGCTGACTATTGAAACTTTTGAATTTGTTGCAGCGGGATATATTCAATTAAGCCTTGATACTTGTTGTTTAAAGATGATACTAAGTATTAGATACTCAGTAGTGCAAGTAGTGTGATTCCAGTAGCTAATTCAGCAGGTTGATGTGATAAGCATACAAATAAAGTAAAGTGCAGAAAGTAAGTGGAGTAAAATAAAGTAGGCAAGTTTTATAGTGGTTCCAGGTGGTGTAATTTTGTCAGTCCACTCTTCTCCTGTGATGTTGGAGGAAATTCACTAGAGACTTTTGAGATAGTGTTACAAAATTCTCTAAACTGTTTGTCATTGACCAATGACTATGGCTTCACAAACTGAACACTAGAAACAGGTAAGATTGCTGCTTCGAAGTATTCCACTGGTCCTTGAAGGGTAGGATTGCCTCTTCACCAACTCCACCACAAGCACAACAATCCTTGACACTTCAGCAGTGCTTCTCTTTCTTCAGGTTCTTCGTGAAAAAGAATGGGTAGAATCAAGAAAGTGATTCAGCTTTTAGCAATCTTTGATCAGGATGAAGAGATCCGCAACTTGTAGTCTTCAAGTGTGTATACTGGATAGAACTTGATTGCAGAAACAATTGAAGAAAATTCTTGATCATTAAGTTTAAATGCTCAGATTGTATCAGCAGGGTAAGATTGCACTTGATCGATATTGCTTGTTCTTGCTCAAAAAATACTTAGTTGTTTTTCTCTTGCTCCTTTTAAGTCTGAATCAGGGGTCCTCTATGTATAGGTGCAAATCTTGTGATTTGAATTTGAATTTCAAAAACAACCGTTATAGGATTGTCTGATTATTCCTTGAAATATCCTCTGCTGTACTATACTGATTGTGTTAGTGTCCTCCTGACATTCAATCTGTCAACCAATGAAATAATTCCATTTGATTTGGCTCTAAAATCCTTACAACGTCCATTTCATCCTAGCCATTGATTGACTGATTAATCCAATGCTTGTAATTCATCCTTATCCATTTAATCTTCCAGAAAAACTTGGATTAATTCGACTTTTACATTCAGCAGACACCTGTCGTATAGGTCTGCTGATGTCCACATATGATCAGCAGACTTTTGGTCTGCTATGTTTTATAAACATCTCATCTGACTGCTTCTCATCTAACTTTTTATTATGAAGTTAGAGTACACCATTTTAAGTATAACCAAGTTCCAATCATCACTTTACTTTTTGTGGAACTTAGACCTTCTACACGAGGTGTATGTGATCAGTTTACGCCATCACAGACTTACCTAAAATTTGATCCCATATCCTTGACTTTTAATACTAAGTTTGATCCCTTAGCCTTCATTAATGAGTTTGAACCCTCCGCCTTCAACCATCAGCAGGTCCTAGACACTCTACTGACCTAGATTGGTCTACTGATTAAGTCAGCTGACCTCTTTACAGTGCTTGTTTGATCAAACCTATACAAAGATTTCTAATAAACCTATACATTAATTCTAGACATCTTTTTGCCTTTGCTCTATAATAGCTAGTCTGGCACTCATCATTAAAACTAAAATATGTTCAACTATTTCCCCGTTTTTAGTGATGATGCCAATACCTTCCTTACAACAAAGCAAAAAGGTAAAAACACTAAAAACAGAACAAATTTCATTCATATATCATTGAGGTTCAAACTTGTTCAAAAGCTATTACAACTAGAATCAGCATAAAGATAAAAATCATAAATATGAGTCTGCTGATCTAGTTTCTATCTCTATCTTGATCTCTTTTCTGTTGATACTCCCTGATATCCGTAACCACGTCTAACATCCATTTATTTTCAAGTGTAGAGAAATCAATCCAAGTATGTACCAACTTCCACCTTTTCCAAGCCTCAGGTAGAGTCAACTGTATGCTTTGCCAATTGAATCATTGTCTCATATAAAAATGCTTGAATTCTTCCAAAGAGTCTTTTGCTGACAAATTTCTCAATCTTTGTTCAACAGATTGACCTCTTCCTCCATAAGCTCCTCTGTGACCTCCTCTTCCTTTTTCTCTTAAGGATCTAATCCTTGCTTCCCACAATTTTAGTATAAGGAAATATTCTAGACCTTCTATGAAAGTCATGTCATGATAAGGTTTCCTTCTTGCATAGTATGCAGTCTTGAACTCTTTCAGCAACTCATCAGTCAACTGTATTCTTCCAGGTGTAGGGGATCTAAATGCATTAATATCAGCCTCAAACCTCTTTTGTTGTAAACTCTTGCTGCCGCTTTTGCTTCTGCTGCTTGCCCATCTTCCCCCTTATTGACATCATCAATAAAACGGTTCAGCAGGGCTAAAACACTTTCCAGTGTATTGACTAGATTCTTCCACTGTCCCTCCATAATTTATGTTCTTGTATCAACTAAAGTAATCCGGCTTTTATTGCTTGCTCCAGCAGATTCATCCTGTCAAGGATTTTAGGATCAAGTGCAACATGGGTTGATGTCTCAACCATCTTATCAACTTTCTTGTTCAGATTGATAAGAGATTCAGTAACAGCCTTGTGATTGAGTTTTGCGGCACTGGACACCTTGTCAAGATTCTCATAAATGTCTTTGACTCTGAATTGCAAGTTTGTGACACTTGATGTAGTAGATTCAATGGTTCTGCCTCTATTTTCCACCAAATTTATGAAATCTTCAAATCTTTGCTCACTATTTCTCAATTGAGTCCTCAACTGTGTAATATCATCCCTTAAAACCCTCAATTATTTCAAGATGTATGCTGGTGCTGCATCAATACCAGCCATATTTCCAGCAAAGTTCCCAGCAGGCTCTTCAACATTATCATCAGCCCTTGGACCTCTTACCACAATGGCCTTGTTCTGTCCTATTCATAGGGCTCAAGACCCTCCTCATCCACATCAGAAAAATGATCATGGACAGGTTCTTTTTCTTCTTCTTCTCCTTGTGGTAACTGGAATTCCTCATCACTGAAATCATAATCAAGAAGTTGCTCTTCAGATTGTTCATTAGCAGCTTCTTTTCCATCTATATCAGTAGGAGCTGCATCATCAGCAGCCTCCATGCTAGTGACAGTGGATTCTTCCAATCCCAACAACATATTCAACCTTTGTCCAAGTACCGTTTGATCCTCAGTATTTTGGACCTCCAGCTCCGACCTGTGTTCAGTTGCTGTCTGAAACTCAGCAGACATAAACTCCATCTCTTCAACACTAGGAAAAAATCCATGTTCTCTTCTAAAACACCTCCAATTTCAGCAATTTCCCTTAAGACTTCAGCAGCATGTGCCAAGGTTTCATCGGTATCAATACTGTCTTGATATTGAGCAGATTCCTCAGAAATGACATCAGTCTGCTCAACTATAACAACTTCAGCAGTATTCTTTAAAATTGCATCTTCAAGTGTTGTTGCTGCAGCAACCTGTACTTCTAAATCTTCAGTGAAAGCATCAAATAGTTCTTTTTTTAGATCATCAGTCTGTTGACCCTCAGTAGACTTATCTTCCTCAGCATGTTGCTCTGTTGCTTTTTGAGTTGATCATTGTCCAGCAGGCTCAGTAGATTTCTCTTTACAACACCAATGGACTCTCCAGGATGCATATGATGATCATCGTCTGAATAAGAGGAAGATGAACCAGCACTATCATCAAAAGGTGTAAACTTGGGATCTTTGAAAATTATGCTTCCTTTCTTCCCTCCATCTTCCATTATTTCCAACAGTATTCTTAACAGGCTCAACAGGCTTAGTAGGCACATCAGCAGTGCTAATTTCAGTAGACTTGGCAGTTTCTACTGGTTGCTTTGACCTCCTTGGCTTTAAGATCTCTGTTATCTTCCTTGTATCAGTAGCCTTTCTCTTCTCTGTGGTCTTCTTTGATGCAGCATGTTGAAAATCATTGAAAGTTATGCTTCCTTTCTTTCCTCCATCTTCCATTATTTCCAGCAATATTCTTAACAGGCTCAACAGGCTTAGTAGGCACATCATGAGTGCTAATTTCAGTAGACTTGGCAGTTTCAACTGGTTGCTTTGACCTCTTTGGCTTTAAGATCTCTGTTATCTTCCTTGTATCAGTAGCCTTTCTCTTCTCTGTGGTCTTCTTTGATGCAGCAGGTTGAAAATCATCTCTTGATTTTGTTCTTTGTTCCTGATTGTCATCACTTTCCACTTCTTGTACCACATCATCATCATCGAAGCCAGGAATGGGTGTTTTAATTTCTAGCTTGTATCTTGCCTTGTTAATGGTGGAGGGAGCAACATTAACAATCTTTAAATGATTCAGCAAGGTCTGAATCATCAAACCCAAAGGTTTTGCCTTGATAAAGAAACCTAAACCCATATATCCAGCATGTTTCTTGTCTTTTAACCTTTTTTGATGATTTCTTTCTCGTCAGTCATTACCTTCTTTATATAATGCACAAAGAAACCAGCCCAATCAAACTTCATACTTCTAGATATGATAATCATTAGGTCTATTTTGGGTCCTAATGTATCATAACTACCAACCAATCCAAAAGGTTCCTTGCTATGTAATTTCTAAGCAGATTATACTCAAAAGAGATGTGTTTGACATTGATACCCAAAGAAACTGGTATATCTGGATTTGTTCTAATTGATTCAACAAATGCCAATCTTGCTAACTCCATACTTTCTGGGTTTGTAGGAGCTCCATTTTCTTCACTGAATCCAAAGACCTCTTTCAGCATGTCCGATGAAACAAAAATCTCTTGAGCATTTACAGTTGTTGTAAACTCCTCTGTATCTGCTTTAATCACCATGTTTCTCCAAAAATCACAAAAAATTTTTGAGTACATTTTCTAGGCCTTCATATCTCCTTATTCTTCTGCCTAGATTAATCGTCATTGCTGTTACATTTGCATCTATGACATAGCCTCACTTTGGCTGGATCCAAGATATACATCTTCAGCCGCCATTGATAAGTTGAATTTTGAAAGAATGAAGAAGATGAAGATGGAGAGATAGCTTACACACTTGTATAAAATGCAGAGATTGTAATGTGAAACCTTTGTATACAACTTGTAATATATAGGCAGATGTAGTAGTGGGTAGGACACCTCAGGCAGGTACTGTGCACGTACTGTAGCACTATGCACGATTTCAAGTTGAAATAAATATGGTAATGCATGCCACACGTCCTACTAACTGATCCCACTAGTGTATTAACGGTTGTGTCCTTGTAACAACTGTAATAAAGGTAAGATTAATATCCATTTACTCCACTGTTGACTTTCATTAAAGATTTACTTTATCAGCAAAGATAGAGTCTTATGCAGACTCGATCCATGAGACTTTAGTAGAGATATACTCTGTTGATATGATTCAGTAGGTTCAGGGGGTCTGTTGATGCATATAACATAGCTGATCTTCATACACCATAGTTTTGTCCAATTGATAATACAAGATGAAGTTTAATACCAATGACTGATTTGCCAAGTGAGCTCGCCCAGCAGGGTAAAGACCCCTTGGCAACTTCATTTGCTCAATTGTCCAAACTACATGAGTACTTAGGAATTTTTGATACCAATGACTAATCTGCCAAGTGAGCGCACCCAGCAGGGAAAAGACTAGTTCCCTTGGTGAATTCCAGTACTCTGCTGACATCAGCAGGTCAGTCAACCTTGATGATGCCAAGTTCAGTCCTTAACTTAGCAAACCTCTCTTTATCCAAAGTCTTTGTAAAGATATCAGCAAGTTGATCTTTAGTAGGAATGTAGAGAACCACATCATCTTTCTTTTCCATATGATCTCTTATAAAATGATGTCTTACATCAATATGTTTGGTTTTTGAGTGCAAAAGAGGATTTTCTTTGATTGCTATTACACTTGTATTGTCACACATTATGGGAATTTCTCTTTCTTCAATCCTATAATCCCTTAATTGCTGTCTTAACCATATGACTTGTGCACAATAGATTCCAGCAACAATGTACTCAGCTTCATTAGTGGAAGTTGATATAGAATTTTGCTTCTTGCTAAACCAGGAAACAAGTCTATTTCCCATCATCTAACAAGTTCCTGTGGTGATTTTTCTATCAATCTTGCATCCAGCATAATCAGAATCTGAGTAGGATATAACTTTGAAGATTCCACCTCTTGAATACCATATTCCTACTCCCAAAGTCTCTTTAAGATACTTGAGAATCATTTTAACAACAGCTAAGTGACTTTCCTTAGGTTTTGATTGAAATCTTGCACAAACACCTAATGCAAAGGATATATCAGGTCTGCTGGCTGTGAGATATAGCAGACTTCCTATCATCCATTCTGTATAAATTTTGATCAACATCTTTACCTTCTTTATCTTCATCCAACCTGATGCTTGTACTCATAGGAGTTGATACTTTGGTGCTATTTTCCATACCAAACTTCTTCAGCAGCTCATTGGTGTATTTTGTTTGATGAATGAAGATACCATCATGCATCTGCTTGACTTGCAATCCCAAGAAATAGTTCATTTCTCCCATCATACTCATTTGGAACTTGCTTTGCATGAGATTGGAAAACTTTTCACATAACATTTCATTTTCAGAACTAAATATGAGGTCATCCACATAAATCTACACCAGCAGGGTGCTGTCTCCTTAATTGATTCTGAAAAGAGTCTTGTCAATGGTTCCCTTGGTGAAACCATTATTCACCAAGAATTGAGATAAAATCTTATACCAAGCTCTTAGTGCTTGCTTTAGTCCAAAAAGTGTCTTGTTGACTCTGTACACTTCATCTTCTTGATCTTTAACTTCAAATCCAGGAGGTTGCTGAACATAAACCTCTTTTTGCAGAATGCCAATTAGAAAGGCACTTTTGACATCCATCTGGTAAATCTTGAAGTTTTTATATGCAGCATATGCCAAAACAGTCTTATTGCTTCTAATCTTGCAACTGGGGCATATGTCTCATCAAAGTCTATTCCTTCAGCTTGTGAATAGCCTTTGCCACTAGTTTGGCCTTGTTTCTAACAATGGTACCAGATTCATCCAATTTATTTCTGTAAACCCATTTAGTACCAATGATATTTGCATGATCAGCCTTTCCACTAGTGTCCACACTTGATTTATTTCAAACTCATTCAGTTCTTCTTGCATAGCAATTATCCAATCAGGATCAGTAATTGTTTCTTTAACAACTTTAGGTTCCAGTTGAGACAGAAAAAATGTGAACATTGCTTCTAATTGTCTTATAGTCTTTACACCTTGCTGTACATCACCAATCACTTGTTCAGTAGGGTGATCCTTCAACCATTGTAAATCATGATTTTCTATATTTACATGAACTTGATCTCTAGTAGGGTCTGTTGTTGGTTAAGTAGGGGATCAACAGATCCTTGAGCTGTATCTGTTGTTGTATCAGTAGAGTTACCAATAGTTCCTCCAGCAGGGGCTTCTTCAGTTCCAGAATCAGAGACCTTTAATTCCCTTATCCTCTTTAGAATATCCACATATTTTGGGTCAGTGTCTTCTAAATGGAGGTTCTGAAACTTTTTCATTTTCCATTCCAGTGAACTTTGGTTATTCAAAAACAATATGTATAGATTCTTCATGTTTTAGTGTTCTTATGTTCAACCCCATAAAAGCCTTGCTGACTGAAGAATAATCCAAGAAGATTCCTTCATCTGATTTTGGTTGAAAAGCCTTCAGTTGCTTCTTATGATTCAAGATAAAGCATTTACTTCCAAATGGATGAAAGTAGGATATTTTTGGCTTTCTTCCATTCCAAATCTCATAAGGTGTCTTCATAAGCTTTTTGTTCACTGAAGTTCTATTCTGTGTGTAGCATGTTGTATTGATTGCTTCGGCCCAATACCTTTCAGGTAACATTGCTTCACATATCATAGTCCTCCCTGCTTCCTTCAAAGTCCTGTTTCTTCTCTAGCAACCCCATTCTGTTGAGGTGTTCCAGCAGCTGCTAATTGATGCAACACACCATTTTGTTCACAATATTCTCTTATGACTTTGTTTAGGAATTCAGGACCCTTGTCAGATCTAATCTTTACTATTGTCACACTTTTCTCATTTTGTAGTCTTTTCAAAAGTTTAGGCATCTTTTGAAGTGTCTCACTTTTCTTGTTCATGAAAATTACCCAAGTGTACCTTGAATAATCATCCACAACTACCTAGTATATTTCTTCCCTGTTATGGTAGTTGGTATCATTGGTCTAAATAGATCCATATGTACAAAACCCTCTTGGTTGATTGTTGAGTCTTTGACTTAAAACTTGACTTGGTCTACTTTCCTTGTCGACAAGGATCACATATTCCATCTTTCTTATATATGATTTCAGGTAGACCTATTACCAGCTTTTTCTTCACCAACTGATTGATATCATCAAACTTTAGAAGATTCAGCTTCTTGTGCCACAAACAGTTGAGTTCTGACTTTGTATGCACAATGAGACAAGTTTCTGGAACAGCCGTGGTCCTCTACAACATATATGTTTTGTTTTCTTCTTCCAGCAAGTACAACTTGTTGTCCCATCTCACTCATGACAGCACAGTGTTCTTTGTCAAAAGTAACTTGATATCCCATATCACATAATTGACTTGTGCTCAGCAGGTTGTAGTCCAATCCTTCAATATATGCAACATTCTTGATTTTTAATCCATTCTTCACTAAGATTCCATATCTTCTAGTATATCCAGGTGTGTCCTTGTTTCCAAAATTGACTTTTGGTCCATCTCTTGTAACAAAATCCACCAAACAGTGCTTGCTCTTGGTCATATGTCTAGAACATCCACTGTCAAAGTACCAGACACCCTACAAAACAAATTTAATGTGTTTTAGGTACTCAAACCTGTTTGGGTCCATGGTGGTCAGTGGTAAGTACAACCCTTGGCAAGTTTCCATAAGGCCTTCTTTGAAAAGTGTTGCACTTTCTTTCATATATGTATGCTACATTTCCATAGAATCTAGTGTGGTTGCGTAGCATTCACATATGGTTTTTAGCCTTTTGTACATAATGTTGTTTGAGGTGATTTCTGTTGTTAGAAGCATTAGCATAACCATATGATTGTTGTCTGTTAAGAACAGCCCTGTATTGTGGTCTCTGCTGAGTCCTCTTGTGAGCTCTCTGCTAATCCCACTGCTGAGGTCTAGCCTTATCATTATGGTTAAATCTATTGTTTCTAGCAGCAGGGGTAGGAATATTTCAATCTTCATCAATAGGGAACAATCTGCCTTTCCCCCTGAGATAGGTATCCATTGAATGATTAACATTCTTGGGTTTGACATTGTTGTCTTTGGAATATTTCTGGTTTTTGCTCTTCTGTGGTCCAGCAGATCTTGCAGCAGGTTTGCTATCAGTAGGTCTAGAGAGTCCAACAGACTTACCTTTAGATGTACCTTTTTGGTTAGGTCCTGCTGTCTCTTTGGACTTCTGATTTTGCTTCTTTGAAGCATTCTTAACAGGCTTTACTGCCTCAGCAACCTTTTGCGGTGTTGGATCTTATGCAGCCAAAAACTTAGGACCAATTGTAGCACTAGGTTCAGCAGCCTTACTTGATCCATCCTTAAAAGGTTGTTGAGTGTCAAATCCAAGGCCTGTTCTATCACCATAAGGCTTCCCAGATTTGAAAGCAGTTGTGGAACTTGATTGTACAGCAGATTCTGGTGCCACTGTTGGTGCAACAGACTTATACTGTTCTGTTCATAATCCTTTTCCTTGCCTTTGTGAATTCTTAATTTAGCATTCAATCTTTGGATTTCTGCTTGAACTGTTTCTCTTTCAGCCTTCATAATCTCATAACTAGATTGTATTATCCTTAGTTGATTAAGGAGGGCATCTAAAGGCTCTTCCATACCAGAAATGCTTGGATTGGAACCACCAGTAGACTCACATGCATTTCAGCAGAAGTGTTAATAGATACAGAATTGTATATTTCCTCAGTTTCATCCATATGAGCCATGAAAGCATAATCATCCATATGTGCTATGAGAGCAGTGTCATTTGATTCATTTCCTTTTTTAGATTCCACTTCATAGCCAGATTCATCATCAACAACCAATGCTTTTCTACCAGGTCTCCTCTGCTGACCTTTGTTTTTCAGCAGACTGGACAGGCAGGTCTAAAATGTCCAGGCTTCTTGCAGTTAAAGCATAAGTAGTCAGGATCTTTCTTTTGTTTTAACTTAGGACAATCAGGTTTGAAGTGTCCAGGTTTCTGGCAATTGAAGCACATAAAGTCATGATCCTTCTATGATTCATCATTTTTCTCAGTTGTTTTCTTGCTAGAATTCCTTGGAGATGCTTTTCCAGATTTCATCATTCTTATCCCTTTAGTTAGTAGGGCTATTAGCTCTTGCATTTCATCTAGAACATCATCTTGAACACTTGATGATTCTTCTTTATGAGTGGTAGCCAGTGCTGTTGTCTTTGTTGCATCTTTCTTAGCATTTGGAACAAGATTCTTACTGAATTCATAAGCTTTGGGATCAGAAAAAAATTTGAAGGTGTGATTGTGGTCAAGTTAAATTATTAACTCGATGCCTAAATAACCACTAGCAAGTGAACTAGGTTCAACCGCAGTATAGCTAGATAGAGTCGAGGTCGATAACACAGAGAATCAATTTGTGGATCCTAACTTAAACAGTCAACCTATTTATTTCGTTTGACAAAGATGGTTTATGACCAACATAGGATACGAAGAAAAAGAACGACACACTCAAACGTATAAACATGTAAACAAATAACGTAATTAACTTCCCAATTATAACCGTAATCATTTGATCTAGACAATTTATATAACAACAAGACTTATCAACTATTAATCCATTCATATCTATTCATATTGGCTACGGGAGTCATCCTCTAAAACTTGACGTAGCACCGGTAGGTCACTAGACCACTGTGGTATTGTTACGTGACTTCGCCTTTTAAGTGCCTCCATCTCATATAACTCACACGCTTACAACTCTAAGGATGCCGATATTAACCGTACACCTCGTCTCGGCAACATTCCTATGGTTAGGCGTACTTCCTAAACGATCACTCAAACTCTCGTCCAACTAACAATTACCAAGTTATAATCTCATGCTAGTTTACGATCTACGTATAAACAAGGTGCGCGCAATTCCCTAATATAAACCTACCTAGATAACGCTGAACGTCCGTGAAGATCAATTCATAAGCCTACCTAAGAGTTTTATATCGGTATTTCCTTTTTACACGTTTTAATTAAATTAAGCGAGTGACGTAGCCATAGCCATACCTACTGAGATAACAGATTCGATTAAGCTAACCTAATCATAAAGATGTGACTGATTAACGGATGAAACAGGGTAGAAACTCTTGGTCGACCGAATAGATGGTTCCGGTCGACCGAGTGACACCACTCGGTCACCCGAGTGCTTCACTCCCCAGAGTACACCCCTGAATATATTTCTTAGCGTTTCTCATACGAACCGGATTACATAGTGAATCATCAGGATATTATATAAATTAAACTAAATACACGTAAATTAAACACGTAGATCCATCCATAAATCTTAGGAAGAGGACGTAGGGTATGAGATCCTCATAGACAAGGCATCATCACCTCCCTAACGTCATAGCCTAGATCTACATCATCTAGCTATGAATAACTACTCAAACAATCAAAGCATAATTGGGAAATTAATTACTAAAAGAAAACAAGAAGAGACACTGGGGCTTACATGATTACACCCCCAGCACCTTCACAAACCTAATGAATTCTTATTTGCTTGTATGTATATATGAATGAATTGGTATTGGTCTCCTCCCTTTTTTTTTCTAAAAAATACAAAGGACTTGTGTTTATATGAAGCTACAGCCGACTTAAGAAGACCGACTTAAATGCCGATATTATCGAACCCTAACCACCTCAAAGGATGCATTGGACTTCTGCTGGGCTTCGTGGACACTCGGTCGACCGAATGCATAGGCTCGGTCGACCGAGCCTTCTGTCTTCTGGACTTCCTCTTGTTTTTTTGTCTTGGGTTAAATCGAACATGTACGCAATCCATTAAACCTTTTTGAATTCCCTCCTTTTTTGCTTCCTCAAATAGCCCACTGCAAATTTAGCATAAAACATAGTCAGTAACATCAAATAATACAATAAAACCTTTAAATACACAATAATGAATCGTAACTCTTGGCAAACGTAAATTCAGCATATTACGACTAATTATTGCTATATTATAGCTCTTTCAAACTAGAATTGGGGATAAAAACCACAGAATAACGGGCGTAAAATGACCGTTATCAACTACCCCCCACTTAGCCTTTGATCGTCCCGATCAAAATATCAATAAGTCATTCCCCATAAACTATTTTCCCGTGGTCACAGTATACTGACACAAGAAACTCGAATCAACTCATACCCTCTATGCATCATCAGATATCCATTATCCACTATTCATCATGAATCGAAGTGATGTGTGCACGTGCATTGGGTTTTAGATATTCGTAGCAAGATTAGAGTTTATGCAAACTTTTCCGTCTTAACGTATCAACATCAGTATTCCCATTTCTTTAGCCTTTTGAAGCACTAGAGCAATAAGCAAGAGCGTATCTATCGGGTTTTTGGACTTGGAGACCGAGAAAAAAAACTCAAAGCCTCTATAGAAGTTAATTTTTTTTTTTCAATTTTCCATATCTTCGAATACTACCGATCTCAAGGGAGAAAACTTTGTAGTATCCCCCTATCTCAGATCAAATATAGCATCAAATATTACCACAAGCGCGAGGCTACTTTGGTAACTTACTACAAGCCCAGTGTTTTAGTATTATCAAACACAGGTGCGTCTCAAGCTTATTACTCAACTTTTTTGGCTAGAATTTTAGGGACACATCAGACGATAAATTTGACACTAGGTAAGCATAACCAATTATCTACGCAATTTACACATAAATTTTCATTTTTATAATAAGCGTAGCATAACTCGATTCATTTATCGAATAATTGAATAATAAACAACTACTCACAATGGACAATATGAATATCATTAAGTTTACTAATCAATAAATCGCAAAAGTATAAAGTGATCACGTACTCATGAAACATGGTTTATTTCTTATTAGACATAATTATCAGGAACTCACCAAGGTAAATGCGATTCTAAGTTAACGAAAGAAAAAAAATTCACACATTTTATTCTTTCTTTGATATGTGGAAACTTATTGAGCTAAGTGACCCGTACCCCCCACTTAAACCATGCATTGTCCTCAATGTATAAAAATCGTAAAAAAAAACTAAGAAAAGGAACTTAGCTCTGGAAAAGCGTGGAGGTTGAAGAAGTCTTGGGAATTCGGCAAAGGTCGAACAGGCACAGGCATTGGCCGCTAGCAAGGCAGAAGAGTAATCACTGCAACATGCATCTTAAACAAAGCTTGAAACTTGTTACAGGATTAGTCCAAACAGTAATAATCAGAAAAAAGGACCGTAAAAGGGATAACAAATTCCTTAAACATTTTCAAGTCCATAAATTAATGATTACCTGTCAATATATTACATTAAGTCCAAAACATTACATGAGTTCGAATTTAGGAAGTAGTGAAACCTACTCTATATGACACGACACACTTGTAGAACCGAGTCAAAATAAAAACTCGTTAATTATAGGAAATGCAAATACGGAAATACAAATGCTTAATCCCAAAATCTTGGATCATTAGGAGCATAAGGCCCATAAGTAGGATTGAATGGTGCTAGTTGCAAATTGCTCGGGCCAGCTTCGTCAGCATCGTCCTCTAGCTCCCCTGCTTGGTCTTGATCGTGGCCGTGAACGATAGGTGGTGTGACAGAATCTAAAGATAAGATAGGCATTGGCTCCACATAGGAATCGCCGCCTAACACTGGGCACTCGGCTCCCTCACAGAATGTAGTGATCAGTGAACCAAAAGGTAAGGTGTGCCGAGGCATGAGAGCATCGTCTGTCATTTCTTTGCGTATCAATGCCCCCACGTTCACGGGCCATCCCATGTATAACAAATAAAGCAGAGTGGCATGGGCATAGTAGACTGTAGATACATGCTTGACCGGACAGAGATTAGAACGGATAAGCCGTTGAAGGCATTTATCCTCCCATCTCCTGAAATCGGTTTCCGCAAATGTGCGGGCAACCTCTCCAATCCGTCAAATGTTACCATATACTCCGGCCAATCCTCCGAGATATCCATACCAAAATAAGCATTAAACGTTCCTGGAGAAATTACAATCGGTCGTCCACGAATAATAACAATATTGGTATCGGGATGTACGCGTAAGTAAGCATAAAATTCCCTTACCCAATTGACGTTGACTCGGCCGGGGGGCGCTACGACATCTCGCCACTGATAACGTTCAACTAATTCCAATAGCTCATCTCCACAATTAGCCAAATCCAATCCTCGAGCTCGATGTACAGGGGCATTTGAGAAATGATTAACAAATGAAGAATATACCTCCCGACTTGCGAATTGTGGTACCCCGCTGATTAGTGGTATGCCGCCTTCAATTACCACAAACTGGGCGGCTCTGTGTCTTCTTGGTGGCATTCTGACAGACACTCAGCACAGCAGCAGACGGCGGCAGCAGGGAGACTCTCGGTCGACCGAGAGTAATCACTCGGTTGACCGAGTGCGGAACGTCGACCGAACTGGTGGTTGGTCGGGTGTTGCTTCGTTTCCAGCCCTATATCCTCTCAGTGACCGATTTGGCCGATCAGAAAAATTTTGGACAGCTGCCTTGCGATTAAAAGATGAAAAGTAAGTGAAATGGTGTAATGAATGAAGATTTGCAAAATATTTCCATTTGATTTCTACAAGGATTTGAGGAAAATGTAAGTGTAGAATTTGGTGGAAGAAAATGGAGAAGAGGATGAATTGGTTAAATAGAAAAAAGGGAAATTGAAAAGTGGGATGTGATTGGTGGATAAGAATGGTTGGGGATTGATAAGGTGGAAGAGTGGAGTTTGAAAGTTTAAATTGAAAGAATAAAGAAATTGGGAAGAGGGAAAGGTGAATGGGGATATGTAGAAATAAATGGCGTTGACCATTTAATTTTGACACACCGGAAGTTAATTACAACATATAACCATGTCAAAACTATTATTTCACCTTTTCAATTCCTGCCGCATAAATTATCCCAACCGACAAGTTGTCTCAACCACAAAAATCTCATTCTTTTCATAAATAAAAAAAATCAAACAATCTGGCCTATAGCATTTTTTTTAAAATAACGCATTTTTATTTCGCTAATCAACATTTTCTTACAAAGACTCGGTTACTACACCCTACTTCACGTAAAAACGATTCGAATAAAAAAAATTATTTTGCACATCCTTAACTTAGCAGTCGTCGGAACACGACAAAAATAAAAAAAAACTTCTTATCGTTTCACGCTACTTTTATTTATTTATTTTTTAAAATGAAATAAAATAACGAAGAATCGAAATAGTTCTACAGTTTAAGTCAGTAGCTCGAATTTCCAAAAATCATCACTTTTCTACGACATTGCTCTTGGCTTGCCAGGTTTTCACCGGTTAGCCTCTGCCGAAAATGTCTTCTTTGTCCTTTTGCACGAGTGCCTTTCGCGGGTGTGAGTCCAATGAAAAGACAATGAATCAGGTTGTCCATCCAAGCAAGCTCCAACTTTCGTGATTGTCTCGTAACTAGATGAGCTCTCTCTAGCACGAACTCTACGAGTTCGTTTCTTTGCTCGCTTCCTTCTATCCTTGGGTCTGGAGAAAGGCATGCCTTCAGAATTTTGATTCTCTAGAACAGGGGCAGGCTTGACAGCTTTCTCACGACTCAGGACTGTAAGGGTCTCATCTTTTTCTTCTATCTTGTCATCAGCACTTTTTTCTGAGTCCGGAATCAAATCTGGTTTCGAACTAACACCTCCTATAACATTCACGCTCACCGGAATAAGGAAATCTGGATTCCTTGTCCCATAGGTCTCAGAACCCTTAGAATCGGAAAGTGTGATCTCATGCCTGGACATACGAATTAGGGCTCTAGATGTATTGATAAAGGCTCTCCCTAAAATGATCGGGCAGTGAGGGTGCTCATCTATATCCATAACAACTATATCTATCTTAAACCTAAGCTGTCCTATGACGATGATCATATTATTCATATTTCTAGACATGATCGTTCTGGTCCTATCCACAAACCTAACTTGCAACGGAGTATTTGTGGGGGTAAGGATTAGATTTCTATCGCAAAGACTCTTCGGGAAAATGCTCAGACTCGAGCCAGAATCTATCAAAGCCAACCCTAGGCATGTTCCTTCTAAGGTAACCTCTACCATAAATGCTCATGGGTCATCTAGTTTCGGCATCAACCGAGCTTCATTCTCAATATGCACTTTGCATCTCCGGGATGACAGACAACTATATAGGCGATTTAGGTCTATGCTAACCTCGTAATCGATTCTATATCGACATGTGATGCATGTAGTCATATCTCGAATCGAATCAAGAAATCTCTTGAGATTTAACTTGGACATACCTCTGTATATGTAAGCTTCTTTAGACTCTTTTGACTTCTTAGCTTCTTGAATTCTTGCCTTCATCTTCGCTATTCTCTCCTTGAGTTTCGGTGTCAACGGCTTTCTTGGTGTGGTTTTGGTTCTCAGCACCAAGACTTCTTCTCCTCGATCCTCTAAGAGGCGATGTAATGACATTTTGCTAAAGCAGTTTGCTTGAGTGATTCCTTCCGATTAATCGCATCATAAGAAAAACAACAAGCGGTTATTGAACTAACAGCAAAGTATGATTACTCATACTGCTTTGCTAGTTTATAACCTACTAATGTAATCACCAGGGGAAGATGGTCATCGAGAAAATATAAAACAGAAAATGGGCTCGGTCGACCGAGTGATAACGTTCGGTCGACCGAACATACAGATTCGGTCGATTGGACCCTTCTTCTTTTTTATTTTTTTTTATTTTTTTTAAAGCGGAACAAACGAAATACTTCAGTAAATTATTTAAGAAATTGGACCATTGATTCCCCGGCAACGGCGCCAAAAACTTGATTGAGGTCAAGTTAAATAATTAACTCGATGCCTAAATAACCACTAGCAAGTGAACTAGGTTCAACCGCAGTATAGCTAGATAGAGTTGAGGTCGATCCCACAGAGAATCAATTTGTGGATCCTAACTTAAACAGTCAACCTATTTATTTCGTTTGACAAAGACGGTCTATGACCAACATAGGATACGAAGAAAAAGAACGACACACTCAAACGTATAAACATGTAAACAAATAACGTAATTAACTGCCCAATTATAACCGTAATCATTTGATCTAGACAATTTATATAACAACAAGACTTATCAACTATTAATCCATTCATATCTATTCATATCGCTCACGGAGTCATCCTCTAAAACTTGGCGTAGCACGGTAGTCACTAGATCTTTGTGGTATTGTTACGTGACTTCGCCTTTAAGTGCCTCCATCTCATATAACTCACACGCTTACAACTCTAAGGATGCCGATATTAACCATACACCTCGTCTAGGCAACATTCCTATGGTTAGGCGTACTTCCTAAACGATCACTCAAACTCTCGTCCAACTAACAATTACCAAGTTATAATCTCATGCTAGTTTACGATCTACGTATAAACAAGGTGTGCGCAATTCCCTAATATAAACCTACCTAGATAACGCTGAACGTCCGTGAAGATCAATTCATAAGCCTACCTAAGAGTTTTATATCGGTATTTCCTTTTTACACGTTTTAATTAAATTAAGCGAGTGACGTAGCCATAGCCATACCTACTGAGATAACAGATTCGATTAAGCTAACCTAATCATAAAGACGTGACTGATTAACGGATGAAACAGGGTTAGAGGCTCTCGGTCGACCGAATAGATGGTTCCGGTCGACCGAGTGACACCACTCAGTCACCCGAGTGCTTCACTCCCCAGATTACACCCCTGAATATATTTCTCAACGTTTCTCATACGAACCGGATTATATAGTGAATCATCAGGATATTATATAAATTAAACTAAATGCACGTAAATTAAACACGTAGATTCATCCATAAATCTTAGGAAGAGGACGTAGGGTATGAGATCCTCATAGACAAGGCATCATCACCTCCCTAACGTCATAGCCTAGATCTACATCATCTAGCTATGAATAACTACTCAAACAATCAAAGCATAATTAGGAAATTAATTACTAAAAGAAAACAAGAAGAGAACTGGGGCTTACATGATTACACCCCCAGCACCTTCACAAACCTATTGAATTCTTATTTGCTTGTATGTATATATGAATGAATTGGTATTGGTCTCCTC
Organism: Gentiana macrophylla; assembly: GCA_026214975.1. Taxonomy (NCBI): domain Eukaryota; kingdom Viridiplantae; phylum Streptophyta; class Magnoliopsida; order Gentianales; family Gentianaceae; genus Gentiana; species Gentiana macrophylla. The sequence continues at coordinate 10,260,186 of CM047812.1, read as the reverse complement.
CTTTTTTTTTTTCTAAAAAATACAAAGGACTTGTGTTTATACAGAGCTACAGCCGACTTAAGAAGACCGACTTAAATGCCGATATTATCGAACCCTAACCGCCTCAAAGGATGCATTGGACTTCTGCTGGGCTTCGTGGACACTCGGTCGACCGAATGCATAGGCTCGGTCGACCGAGCCTTCTGTCTTCTGGACTTCCTCTTGTTTTTTGTCTTGGGTCGTCTGAACATGTCTGCAATCCATTAAACCTTTTTCGAATTCCCTCCTTTTTTGCTTCCTCAAATAGCCCACTGCAAATTTAGCATAAAACATGGTCTGTAACATCAAATAATACAATAAAACCTTTAAATACACAATAATGAATCGTAACTCTTGGCAAACGTAAATTCAACATATTACGACTAATTATTGCTATATTATAGCTCTTTCAAACTAGAATCGGGGATAAAAACCACATAATAACAGGCGTAAAATGACCGTTATCAAGGTGTCTTCCTCATGTAGTCTCATGGATTCCTCTATAGAAGTAACCTTCATTTCCCCGACTTATTTTGCAGGTAAGGCTTTGAGAATCCTGGTGTTGATCTCTTATTTTGTATAAACAACATTCATCAGGGTGAGTTCATACAAAATTGCATTGATTCTAGATTCCATCTATTCAATGGTCTCATTTGATTTCATCTTGAACTCTTGAAACTTTTGCTTGGCCACACTGATCTTGTTCTTTTTGATTGTATCAGTGACTTCACAAATAAGTTGAAATATTTCCCATAGTTCTTTGGCAGTTTTGCAATCTTTCACTTTCATGTACATATTGCTATCAAAAGTTCTGTTGATGATATCAATAGCAATATTGTTCAGATTTGCCATTTTTTCTATCTTCAGCACACCCTTCACTCTTTGGATTTGGAATAGTTTGATTTTGGCCATCCACAGTTATGACTTTGGTGATCTCAAGTGGTCCATCATTCAGCACATCCATCATCTCATCTTGACTTGCAGCTAGATAAGCCTACATACAACGTTTATACTCATCAAAACGAACTAGAGAGCACATCAACATTGTCCTATCATACTGGTTGTTATCCATGATTCAAAAACATGAAAACAGAAACTTGAAAAACTTTTCAAAGATTTTTCACAAGCACAACAAGTAGGATTACTTCAGAATAGAAGCTCTGCCCCGATACCAATTGTTGGTCCCTTGAAAAGACTTTGGTTAAGTTTAGAGAGGGGGGAGGGGTGAATAAACTTAACAGTTAAAACTTTTTGGAGTTTACAAACTCAGTAGGGTCAATAGTCTGCTGACTACTGAAACTATTGAATCTGTTGCAGCGGAATATATTAAATTAAGCCTTGATACTTGTTGTTTAAAGATGATACTAAGTATTAGATACTCAGTAGTGCAAGTAGTGTGATTTCAGTAGCAAATTCAGCAGGTTGATGTGATAAGCATGCAAATAAAGTAAAGTGCAGAAAGTAAATGCAGTAAAGTAAAGTAGGCAAGTTTTATAGTGGTTCCAGGTGGTGTAATTCTGTCAGTCCACTCTTCTCCTGTGATGTTGGAAGAAATTCACAAGATTCTTTTGAGATAGCTGTTACAAAAATCCCTAAACTTTTTGTCCTTGACAAATGACTATGGCTTCACAAACTGAACACTAGAAACAGGTAGGATTGCTGCTCCTAAGTATTCCACTTGTCCTTGAAGGGTAGGATTGCCTCTTCACCAGCTTCACCACAAAACACAACAGTCCTTGACACTTCAGCAGTGCTTCTCTGTCTTCAGGTTCTTCGTGTAAAAGAAGGGGTAGAATCAAGAAAGTGATTCAGCTTTCAACAAGCTTTGATCATGATGAAGATATCAACAGCTTGTAGTTTTCAAGTGTGTATACTGGATAGAACTTGATTGCAGAAACACTTGAAGAAATTTTTTGATCAGTAAGTTTAAATGCTCAGATTGTATCAACAGGGTAATATTGCACTTGAACGATATTGCCTGTTCTTGCTCAAAAAATACTTAGTTGTTTTTCACTTGCTCTTTTTTTCAGTCTGAATCAGGGGTCCTCTATTTATAGGTGCAAATCCTATGATTTGAAATTGAATTTCAAAAACAACCGTTACAGGATTGTCTGATTATTCCCTGAAATTCCCTCCACTGTACTATACTAACATTGTCAGTGTCCTCCTGACATTCAGTCTGTCAACCAATGAAATAATTCCATTTGATTTGGATCTGAAATCCTTACAACGTTCATTTCATCTTAACAATTGATTGACTGATTAATCCAATGCTTCTAATTCATCCTTATCCATTTAATCTTCCAGAAAAACTTGGATTAATTCGACTTTTACATTCATCAGACACCTGTTGTATAGGTCTGTTGATGTCCACATATGATCTGCTGACTTTTGGTCTGCTGTGTTTTATAAACACCTCAACTGACTGCTTCTCATCTAAATTTTTATTATTAAGTTTGAGTACACCATTTTAAGTATAACCAAGTTCCAATCATCACTTTACTTTTTGTGGAACTTAGATCTTCTACACAAGGTATATGTGATCAGTTTAGGCCATCACAGATTTACCTAAAATCTGATCCCATATCCTTGACTTTTAATACTAAGTTTGATCCCTTAGCCTTTATTACTGAGTTTGAACCCTCCGCCTTCAACCATCTGCAGGTCCTAGACAATCTACTGACCTAGACACTCTACTGACTTAGATAGGTCTGCTGATCAAGTCAGCTGACCTCTTTACAGTGCTTGTTTGATCAAACCTATACAAAGATCAAACTCTAATAAACCTATACATTAATTCTAGACATCTTTTTGCTTTTGTTTTATAACAGCTAGTCTGACACTAATCATTAAAACTAAAACATGTTCAACAACTTGATCATTCCGTACATAACTCTTATGAATTAAGTTTTAAAGTTACATAATGAACTCCAAGAGATTTTCATGCAGTGTCATTTATATGCACACAATGAGAAAATAAAAGGAAGTCAATTTCGAACTTTAGTCGATTCACGTTTAAGGTAGTTCATTATAAACTCAATCATTCTGTACATTACTTTTGTGCAATGAGTTTTATAGTTATATAATGAAATCAGAGATCTGAAAACATCCTGTGTAGACCAAAAAACCAAAGAAGACAACAAGGACCCAAGCTTTAAGGCACTAATAACCTAGAAAAGACCAACCCAACAATATCCGACCGTTTTCTTCAACTATTGCTAACGAGACTGGAAATTAAACCGCAACAACCACTGCAATCCTCCAACCAAAACCACCTTGATATGTAGGCAAAATAGAACCATGCATACCCACCAAAAAAGAGATACGGAGAATGAAACAAAAGCCGGCAACAACCAACGAGCAAATACTCCAAAAGCCACCCGCAAACAAAATATATAACAAACAAAAATTAGAGGGTAAATTCCACACATATATATGTTTATTAAAAATGTGATATAGTTATTTTGGGGGTTCGGCTGCCCACCACTCACATGGGTGGTTCCGCCGCTGATTATTTATGACCTTTTTTAATGATACAATTTTATCTTGAAATCACACCGAAAACAATGGGCTTGAATAGAGGTTGCATCACCTCGTGTTGAGGAGACATTATCGGAAATTTGTGGAATCTACTATCTACATTATAATCTCTTTTGTTGGTACAATTTTCACAAACTCCCTTTGTTAGATCTAGTTTATATTTAGTAAAATGTGTTCGATACGGGACATGAACCCTCCATACATCTTTTGTTCTTCACGGTCTTTCCTCAAAATCAATATTAAGATGTTTCATTGACACAGACGGATCCACCCTTTGCTAAATGGGGTCCATGGACCCCGTTCAATATAAGAAAACTCTCTGTAGAAAAATATTTCGAATTCCGTGAAAAATAAAATTTACTCTACAAAAAAGTTATGGACATCGTTGAATAATATTTCGGAATCCGCCACTGTTCATTAATGTTGTTTCCGCTGCTACTTTTTGTTTGATAAAATTATGATGTTACTAGATATGTTTGTTGTTCCTAGAATGCGTCGTTGCCACCGACTTAGCGGTGTTGATACCAAAGTTGCGGTGCTCGGCTGAACTCGCAGATGATGCGATCGGTCGGACTCGGTTTCGGTCGGACTCGAAATTTTTGAGATCATCAAAATCACACGCAAGGGTTTGAAATATATTTCGACCTCTCAGTGAAATTCGACTCTGGTGTCACAAGTAAATCGATCGTTTTATCATTAACGATGCCCGTGGTATTTTTATCATTTTTAAATCGTAAAATATATAATTAATAGTTGAAAAAGAACTAGCTGACTCATAAAAGCATACTACTAGACAAACAAACAAAACTATTAGTACAAAATATAATACCTAAACCTGCTTAAGCATGAGTGCGTTTACTTTACAATTTTTAATTCATAACCTCTACTTTAGTTCAGTAAAGCATCAATTTAAAACACATGTCATTAAAATGACTTTGCATAAATTTCTCTGAATAAAATCGATCAACATTTTATCATTAACAATGCCCGTGGTATTTTTATCATTTTTAAATCGTAAAATATATAATTAATAGTTGAAAAAGAACTAGCTGACTCATAAAAGCATACTACTAGACAAACAAACAAAACTATTAGTACAAAATATAATACCTAAACCTATATATAAGCATGAGTGCGTTTACTTTACAATTTTTAATTCATAACCTCTACTTTAGTTCAGTAAAGCATCAATTTAAAACACATGTCATTAACACAACTAAACAGAGATTAGATTAGATGAACCAATCAACTTTTCTTAAATCAATAAAATTAATATTTAAATTTATGCCACGTTTCGATATCTCATTGGCTAGAAGGCTTTCAACAAAATAAATAAACTAGCGAGAAACTTGGAGAAATTAAAAAGAAAGTCGTGGTGGTTGTCACACGCTCCCAGTGTATTAATTCACTCACGCTTTTACAGCATTATTTAAGCAGACAGCGTTTTGTCTGGACTATTTTGGGCAAGAGAACGAGGGACGAATCTTTCTTTAAATGGAAATAAAGTCATGATAGTGCTTGCCAAAGGATACCTTTGTTAGGTGGAAAATAATTGAAACATTACCAAATCGAAAAGTTTACATTTTAATATTTATATAATTTTTTTTTTTTGAGGGAATTTATATAATATTTTCAGTTTAAGAAATTAGAAACACTTAATGTAACACTTCTAAACTTGTGTCTGGTAGCGTTAAATGAGTTATAAAAGATCAAACATGTGTCTGACGCGCTAACTGAGCCATGAATTATCCGGTTAACTTCTTAGACCGGCGTTCTCGCTTGACAAGATCTTCATGTCTCACCCCTATATGAGGCTACATGAGGGTGAGAATTATACTACTACTTTGTCTGATAACGCTATTTGAGGCATAAATGACCAAACATGTGGATCAAACATGTGAGAATTCTACTACTTTGTCTGGTAGCGTTAATTGAGTTATAAAAGACTTAACATGTGTCTTTAACTATTTAGATCCACATGTTTGGTCATTTATGATGAAAGACTTAACATGTGTCTTTTATCATGGTAGTCTTTTATTATGCGTCGTGCTAATTGAACCATAAAGGATCTAGTTAACTATTTAGATCGCCGTTATCGCTTGATAAGACTTTTATGTCTAACACATATATGATGATGAGAATTATACTACTTTAACTATGTGAAACATTACAATTTTAAAGTCGCGAAAACCATAAAGTTTGAAATTAAATTGTGTCTAGCGATGCTGCTTTTGATACCAACTGTAAAGTCTCAGGCCTTAAAGTATCCGGTTAACTACCTAGTCCCTCGTCTTCGCTTTATCTAAAATGATTAACCTGAGTTGGCAATATCTTTTATGTTTCACACTTACATGAGGGTGAGTTAACTAATACTTTAATTATGTGGGACATTACAGTTATAAAGTCGCGAAAACTAAAAGTTTGAAATTAGCGATGCTAGTTCTGATACCACATGTAACGCCCCAAAATTGCGGGTCTGTAGCGCTATTTGAATATGTCGGCGCTATTTGAATCATAATGTATCCGTTGACTTGTAGACCCACCGTCCTCACTTGGCCTTAAATGCTTAACCCGAGTTATCAAGTCCATTATACCTCAACATTATATCTTCTTAATACTATTTCTCCAATTTTTCGATGTTGGATATTACATTCTTCCTCTCTTAAGGAACCGACGTCCATGTCAGGACCCTACCAGAGGTAACTAGAGGTGACTCCACTGTCTCTCACGGTGTGGCACCATACCAAAGGCATCTAGAGGTGGCCACCACCGTCTCACATTGTGTCATTTAATTCCGTCTTGTAAAATGCTCTGATACCCCTTGTAATACCCTAGAACTTGGGTTTAGGGGCACTACGAGCCATAATGGATTCAGTACCTATTTTGGCTATCGTCCTTGATTGACGTAAAATTGTTAACTTAAGTTACCAAATCCATTATTCCTCGACCTTAAATCATAGCACCATTTCTCTCATTTTTCCAATATGATACAATACAACTCATTGACCACAAATCTTTGTATTGATCACTCGTTGACTTCAAATCTAACAATTAATACATATCTATATTCACATAAATATATACGTATTTGTATAAATATAAATATATACGTATCTGTATAAATATATACATATATGCGGGGACATCCCTGTCCAAATTTACCTTGGTTACTTGTTAACTTATACCATAGTGCTCAACATTATGACAATACTTATTGATTTCGAAAAATACTATATATATATATACTACTGAGTCAAAATTTCGCTGGGCACTTAAATTCATAGATTTTGGGGAGCTCTGGGCCATGGGCCCTTTGGCTCCCCCAAGGGGGTGCCCCATGCATATAGGTTCTTATAACTATATATAAACTAGCTGGAAACCCGTGTCATGCACGGGATGTATGAACATAACACCCATTTTTTAGGGGACATTGCAGAAAATAAAATTACATTTTTTAAGGGTTGTATCAGTATTGCAATTTACAAAAACGATCTAAAGAGAAACGAAACACATATCATCACTTTTGAATAGTGAAAATGTGAACATGACATACATTATATGACAAATTGTTTGACATTATATTTTCTGGACTCGGTGTGTATGTGAGTCCTCTATTTTTTTTTTCCCAAAATGAAAGATATCATTAGATGAAAAATAGATTAGGTTACAACGTTCTAATAGCCTCATCTTCCTGTTTCAAAGAAACAATCCAAGTAGGAAAGACTCCAGTCCAGATGGCTGGAGTAATAAGTTTTTTAGCAAACGAAGCTACTCCATGACTAACTAGGTTGAGACTCCAACTAACATGATAGATAGAACAAGCAGCAAAAATGTTCAAAAGAGTATTAACGTCCTTAATAATAATTGCCACCGACGGGTGTGCTAAGGATTGATCCTTCACCATATTGACCAAACAATTAGAATCGGTCTTTAGCAAGATGTTGTCCCAGCCTCTATCTTTTGCAATCCTAAGAGTTCATCTAACAATTTCAGCACGTAGAGTAGAGTCAACATTCAAAAAAGATCTCCTTCAAATCTCCATAAGATTGTAGTTTTTGTCAAAAACCGCAGCATCACCACCTGATGGTTTTGAAGAAGAGCACCAAGCTGCATCAGTTTTGATGCAAAAAGCATACTGAGATACTAAATCTGCTGGAAGGTAACTGTCTGCAAGGGAATGATCATTATTCAGGAGGTCAGTATTTTCAAAAGCATTATTACTCTGAGAGTTTGCAAGATTATAATCCCCAAAATCCTTTGAGGCCACAAAAATAATAGATTGTGCATCAGTGATGTTTCTGTTAAAAATCCAGTCATTTCTGGATAGCCAGATGTGCCAGAAAATAAAGATCATTTGTTCGACTTTTCCTTTCAAACTATTATAGACCTTATCAACAACAATAGAAGACCACCAAGACACCAAATCAAAATGCTGACTATAAAAAGCAGGCCAAAAAATAGAACTTAGATCCCAGATATCCCTTGATCTAGGGCAAGTCACTAGGATATGCTCAGGAGTTTCTGGATCCTCACCACAAAATCTCAATAGTGTCAAAGCATGACAATCCACACCGTGATGCCATGTAGACTCCGGCCCTAAGGATAATTACACAACCGCCACACAGTGTGACACACTTGATGTAAGTGTAAGTCGATCGCCTAACATACGCATTCTCTAATACACGTCCACGTACAGTCCAAATGTCTCTACTCTTCGATAGACGAGATCTATCCATGCCCTTAAAGATATAAGACATCTAATACGTGCTAGCCTGTTTGTACTATCAATGCCCTATTTAATAGTACATAAGCCTAGATACATTTAAGTATCAAACTTAAAGTGATTAGCGATCTCATCAACTATAATCTCCTATCATGGTTTCTCTATCACAATTTAATACTAAGGACGTTATCATATAACAATTCATAATTGATTCTTTAAAAGAACAAATATATGACAACAGAAAAGCCATATATATATATATATATATGTATAATCATAAAGAAATAGTAGAAATGACCCAACCCGGTCAGATCCGGTCCAACCCGATTGGGTTTAGGACACTATTTCAACAATCTCCCACTTAGCCTAAAGCCAATCACTCGCACACACAAGACCGAGTTGAAATACAATAATCTCATGCAATATCGCAACCAGCCCTAGCCGTGAATGGATCACTATCCGTGGGGACTCAGACTATCTTCATATCGTGCTCCAAATGATCAAGTCAAAGGAACCGCCTCAACACACACATGAATCTTTGACGAGATCCTGGTCCTTGCTTCAACCAATGAATCCACTTACTATATCAGCTATATATAAAAGGTGGAAGAACCATATGAGGTTCAGGAATGAACCTTCAAGACCCATGTACTGCTCCCGCTGCGCCTCCAAGACACTACTGTGTTTTGGCTCAGTTGTATAACTTACAGTGACCCATAACCAAGAACATTTCCAGCTCACTGTATCACTTAATCAAAGTGATTGCAAACCGAGACTGTAGCTCCCACTCGCCTTCATAAGACTAAGGATATACATATGTATAAATATATTTATCTGATTCCAAGTTTCGATAAACTAGGAAACCACCCTTAACTTGTTTAAGGATATTCTCGACACTCACCTGATTTACTTTCATACTTGCCTATGACTCTTCATGGACTATGAACATCTGGCATTACTTTTATGATGGTTCCTATTGCAGTAGCAAAGGAAACCTTCCATAAGCCTCATATTTCACCTTATCTTTAGGACTAACGTCCTAACATATATAGATCTTGAGAACACCGGCTAGTAGTATCTCCTGTCCCAGTCTATGCTAAACTCTTTTAGCATCACATCTATATAGGTAAACTATAATCTAACAGCAGTTAAATCTATCACTATAGATTCTTATTTCAAAAATAAGAACTTCTAATCCAAGTGATTTCGTAAAGACCTTGAACTACCAAACATTAATTGACTGTGACATGGGGTGATAATTCTCGAGAGAGATATCCAATACCTTACTCAAAAATCGTAACACATTCCCACCATCTATCTTGCACATTGGGCATATCCCTTCTTTTGACTAAATCAAACTCCTCTGATTATTATACAAATAAATTGTCTAGAGAAACTTGTTCGAGTCCATAAATCGATCTCATGGGCTCACATATCATGTTATCGTCTATGAACATCGAGCTGTTTGCCCAACGTCTTCAACACTATCATATAGCCATGTTACAAAGTTATAACAAGAATGATCTGAATAGAACTGGGCTCAACTGGTAGCACAAAGATAATTACAAGGTTTACACCCCGTACCCTTCAGCTGTCACTATAGGGTTATGGTAATCATATTACTATCCATGTCAGCCTTTCAGGGACATTCCCTCTAGGTAAGACAGACTAGGTTCACAACCTGGTTATCACTGATGATATCTAATTCATATATTATGGCTCCTGGCCATATCTCTCAATGTTGCCTTTCAAACATTCTTTATAAGTCATGAGATATTCAATCTTCAAGATGAACATACCAGCATCCTTTTCAGGCTTGAGGTTATCCATAGACTTATAGAACATTTGTGTGCACTGACCAGTGTTCTACACCTCATCGTTATGCGGCGCCTGCTCGTGTTCAACGGTCGAATATCTCTTCATGGTTCTCAAACTACCTTGGAGATCTGAATTCACTCTGGCTGTTTCTTTTGGAAGAAACACTTCCTCTTGAAAATAGCATGTTTGGAGACAAACAGTTTTGCTCCGTGGGTAATTAAATAATATTTAGCATACATGCTAAGATATCCCACAAAGTTGCATATGTCATACTAGGCTCCAAGCCTTTCAGACATTGCCTGCTTGCTAGAAGCATGACAACACTAAATCATCGGTTAAGATGGATTTGATGTTATCGTCTTCCATATCTGATATGGAATTTATTCAATCTTTATTCTTTGGAACTTGGTTAAGTATATGTATTGTATAAGGGCACTATCCCGAAACAGGTAAGGGATACTTCGTATAGCTTACATCCATTTTAGGAGCACAATCTAATTCTGTATCCCAAAGATGGTATCATTCATAGAAGAATCTGATTCTTTTTCAGACAACTTCTGAAACAGCTTTCAGGTATTAATTGCCTCAATCCAACTGGAGATTAATTCCCAAGTAGCTCATCAATCTCATATTCGTACTAGCTCGAACTTTTCGGGCTTCCCGAATTGTTGTACTTCACTGAGCACACTTGACTTATTTCTAAAAATAGTCATAGAGATTAATAAACAGTTATTTATGGCATTAATTGTCATGAGCCAGCAAACATCGGTATGTTTAGGCTTTCGACAACTTTCTAGATTTTATAACATTTTCAAAAAAGGGTATTTTTGTCATCTTTAGATAAGATACGTATTTCCCACATTATTCATAACCACATGGTTCAGACGTCATCATAATGACATATGATCACACGATTCCCCTCCATAGAGACTATGTCTAGAATGACCACCAAATATTAAGGATAACAGTCATATAAACATTTAGTGAGATTTCATCACATATATCAACTATATAGTGACACCAATCTAGTATGTCAGATTCATTGACCGTTCAATTTTATCGGATAACATTTATTCCTTACAATTGAATCTGTCCATTAAATCCTAACATCTAACTGAAAATGTTCTTCATAAGAACTGGAACATGATAACATTTATTTAGTTCCTTTATCAGTTTACTAGACTCAGAATACAAAACTGAAAATGCTGCTACATTTGCTTCACTTTTCCGTACCTCTGTGTATTCCGTATTTAATCCTTCTAATTTAATCATACTCGTAAGATATCATATATCTAAGAGTTGACTTTGAACTTAGATGGATTTATCTCAATACACTTGCCTAGAATAAAGACTTCGATAAGATTTCTTATTTTAAGCACATGCCTTAACTTCCTTTTTAATCTTTCAAGCACTTGTAAATATTTCTTAGTGTAGTCTTCATAAGACTTATGAAACATCACAAGATCTATGTCTTTAATTTCCTTTCATAAAGAAAATCTAAAGTTTTTTAAATTACTTAACCTTTTGAATCGTGTTCAAAGCATTAACTATTTAATTAACCTTAAGCAATGATTAAATAATTAAGTCAATACTTAAATCTTACAATTTTGAAAACAACCTTTCCAAAATACGATGCGGTCATTCTTATTCAACGTTTGAATTAATTGTCATCGTATGACAGAATGATCATATTGGATCGTATCCAATATATGATTAATTCGTGAAACTCATTTCAAGTGATTCAATCATATCATGAGCTCCCGTTTTTCATTAATAATTACAGTCTTGGAGCACTGCATCGAATATGTAGTCTCATTGTCTCTAACTACTATAACGGGGTTGCTCATGTCATTGCTTATTTAAAAGGATTAAAATTACTTAACCATATTTGAGAACATTTCTCAAAAGGTAACAATCATAATTTGGTTTTACTAATCGAGAATAAAAACATAAATATAAAAGTTTGCTAAAATCTAAAACATAATTATAAAGATAAAAGAGTGTTTTTGTTTATACACGCAAAACCAAAAATGGTCTTTTGAGTTTATGATTTTGCTCCCACTAGTCAACTACTCCCAAGTGACTTTCAAAAGTCTTTTCAAAATTCTTTAGTGGCAAAGATCCCATCTAGTTACCCCGATTCCCGACGAAGGCCGATCAACCGGAATAATTCGAAAGGTAGGTAACACTTTACCAATCACATCTCTATGTGACTCTTGGTGGTTGACTAGTCAACTCTTTGACAATACACATCTTTATGTGGTAGTCAACCCCTTGTCTCTAGAATAAGACGGTCTTGACGAGGGCCAATCACCGCAATACTCTAGTCAAGTCATAACCCAATATTCGCGAGATCTCATAAGATATATCTCAATAACGATGATATACCCGAGGTAGGTCAACTCCCGACGAGGGCAGATCAGTTGGATCAGAACAAGGGCTCTTCACCGTCGCTATAATATTGGGAAACAATATTTCCACTTAATTTTTGTTGTGTGAGTATTTTATAAATTAATTCACTTAATTAATTTCAAATTAATTTTCTTAATAAATTTAATCATGGTCTCATCATGTATATCTATCTTTATAGACATACATCATACACATTCATCTAGATCGTGATTAGTTATGCATCTATCGTATCATATAAAATAAATACAAGCACAAAATAAATAAATACGTAAAGTAACCGGTATGATCATGGACATTTCCTAGGTGCTGTTTTGAATACAAACTGAAGAAACCGCGAGTCACAATCTAAAGGTATCTGCAACCGCCAATAGAATCTTTAAACCGCCATTCTCCAATGAGATCTTTATTTCATCTTTCTTTCGTCTCCATCTTCCGCTCCATTTTTGTTATATAAATTTTATCTAATAAAATAAATACACCCACCGTACACGGGGTACTAACGAGAATGTGATAGTGTAGAAAATAAACTAGGACACGTTCTTCATAACGGTCTAGGACAATTTTAAACAACCGAAAAATAAATCACTCACATCCATCCTATTGGTCGAGTCCATGATCAATCGGAGTCTATATAATCATATTATATCTACACAATATCTAATCCATACAATAACATCTTATGAGAAAGATAAAATAAAAAACTAACAATTGCGTCTTAATTAATCGATTAACGTTTAATCTATTAAATAATTTTATCCAATCAATTAACTAATTAACATTTAATTAATTAATGATTCTAATCGAAATAAAATTAACGATTAATTTTAAAACGACTTCAATTTTAATTTTAATTAATTAGAACTATTCCAAAATAAATCAAAATTAAAATTAGGTCTCTTTTATTTTTCCTTTTGATTCCTAATCAAAAGGGAGGCCTTTAGTTTCCGTAACCAAAAGATACCAAACTTGGCCCTTTCCAAAAGCAAAATTTTGAAATGGGCCTAGGCCTATTCCACACAAAATCTGGAATGACCTAGATTATTTAAAGGCAAATCATATTTACCAAATAATGCAATGTGGCTTCCCAATGGTCCAAACTATTTGAATCATTAGTTAGCCACATGCCATCAACTAAAGAAATAGATATCAATCACAACTATGACTATGTTGAATCACAAAATACAAAAAAAAAAGGAAGGGACTTACCAAGCAGCCGCCAACCGACAGCCATAAGGCTGCCGCCGACCGCCGGACGGTGGTGGTGCCGCAGCCAGTCGGTCGAGCACCACCCGATCTCCTTTTTTTCCTTTTCATGTATCGTTTTGCGAATAAAAAATCTTTCATTTTTTAATTATTTGATTTAAACGATAAAATTAACTACGCAAATTAACATGCTTATTGCTTAAACTCGAAGCTCGCTCTGATACCACTGTTAGGAAATCTACGTGGGAACGCAGCAAAAACAAAAATTTATTTGTATTTAACTAGGATCGACTTCGTTTAAACAACAAACATAAAAAGAAATAAAAGGTGAATACCTTTCTTGATTTAAAAGATTGACGCTTTGACCCTCTAAAGAGAGTAGTGGTGAACGGAGCCGCCCAAGCGTTCGGCCTCTACCGCTAGTCCACATGAACAACCCTGCGGAATCCACCATTGGATTGCTACTAGAAAAACTCGGTTGCTAGATCGATCTTTTCTCTCTCTCAATTCTCTCTCTAAGAAGCTCTCTATTTTTCACAAGAAACTGTTAGTCACTTAGAATTGTGGTGTTGCAAAAGAGCTAGCCAAGCCTCCCTTTTATAGGAGAACATGCGCCCCTTTGCTATCACAATCTGATTGGGATTAGCTTTCTAGTAGATTTGGGAGAAAGAAAACATTTCTAATGAAATAAGGAAAATATCTTTGATTGATTTATCTCATTTAATTTAATATCTTTTATTAAATATATCCAAGATATTGTCAATATCTAATATTGACTATCTTTATCTTATTACCATAAATTTATTTTCCAAAAATCAATTAATATCCAATATTAATATTATTATAATATTATTAATTAAATTACACAATCCAAGTGTATCTTAATACACTTAAAGTGGCGCCCCAAACACCAACCTTTTGGCATCCGGAATATTTTTTAAATAGTATAATGCTATGATTAATTAATTTACAAAATACATGTTTATCATATATATATATATATATATATATATATATATATATATATATATATATATATATATATATATATATATATATATATATCGAAATACATATCTAATATATGTACATTTAATTAATCAACATAACTAATATCTTGTATTATATTTATTCATAATAAATAAATACCACCATATTAAGTTACCACTATAACCTTTATAGTATGAGATAAATTCTTTTTTTATTTGGTTAGCAACTATAACCACATTTTAATCCGACTTGATGTTTATATGTGTGTGACCCGATAGGCTTCTGAATATGTTGGCCGTAGGCACAAAGTGCAAACTACGAAAATGCCCTTCATACCTAATGATCACGGGAAATAGTCTAGCAACACACCGTGACCCCTAATCATCGGAAGAGTCAAATGCAATGACTACTACCTTTCATGTGAAACAGTTACCGTGTAAATAGAATCCTATCGCTGTTATAATATCCATACGGTCGTACATCGAGTGTCAAACATCAACGACCGTATCTTATAATCTGGATATCATGCTCTCTTGAAGTAACTCATTTACTTCCACTTTGCAAAGATTCACGAGAGTAAGACATTCCTTATAAGAAGACCCTTTCGGATATTCACCCCTACTAATAAGGTATGCGATTTCCGGACGACCAAACATGTATACTCCGCATGCTCCAGTAACTACCCCATGATCGCCCCGTGGCTAGGGGAAATCTCAATAGTGTCAAAGCATGACAATCCACACCATGATGCCATGTAGACTCCGGCCCTAAGGATAATTACACAACCGCCACATAGTGTGACACTTAACAGTGTAAGTAGGCCAGTCAAATGTACGCATTCTCTAATACACGTCCACGTACAGTCCAAGTGTCTCTACACTTCGATAGACGAGATCTATCCCTGCCCTTAAAGAAAGAAGAAATCTAATATGTGCTAGCCTGTTTGTACTATTAATGCCCCGTTTAATAGTACATATGCAAAGAGACATTTAAGTATCAAACTTATTAAAGTGATTAGAGATCTCATCAACCTTAATCGCCTATCATGGTTTCTCTATCACAGTTTATTACTAAGGACGTTATCATATAACAATTCATAATTGGTTCTTTAAAAGAACAAATATATGGCAACATAAAAGCCATATATATATATATATATATATATATATATATATATATATATATATAATCATAAAGAAATAGTAGAAATGATCCGACCAGGTTGGATCCGGTCCAACCTGATTGGGTTTAGGACCCTATTTCAACACAGGAGGTCGCTGACCTCCCGACGAGGATGGCCGAGATAGAGGCTGCAATCCCAGCTCGGTGCTTAGAAGCCATTCATGAGTATAAGGCTTTGGCGGAGTTCGTCGAAGCTTTAAAGGTGCTACTCATCCGTATCCTGAACCATGGTTATACCCTGGGGTGGATGAGGCGATGATTCAATATCCTTCTCTTGTAGTGGATAACCTTCCTAAGAAGGTATATTATAAACAGGGGATGGGCGCGGCCTATACCGAGCGCGTCAAAGACTTCATGGCCGGAGTGGAATTGTATCTAAGTATGCAGTCTAGCCTGCAGCCCCTAGCTCGGCTCCTTCATCCGAGCTTCAAAGGAACCCGACCCCAGATTATTAGGGTGCTTAAGATTTGCTTATGTTGGTTATTTTGTTGTTGTTGTTGTTGAAACTTTTGTACTATATTAGTTTTGATAATGAAAAATGCCTTTTGCATCTCTCTTTTTCGAATTTTGTTATCTTAAATTGTTGATGCGGCCTGCCCCCCAGTATGCCATTCATTATTCTGAGTTTTTAGATGGTGTACTTATGCTTGTGTAATTATACTTATAAGGCCGAGCCCAACACATGGGTTCGGTCATTTAATTAAGTTAGTTGTTAGTTTGTGAGGGGCGAGGCCAAGTTAATTTTTGCTGTACATATAAGGCCGAGCCCCATGCGCAAGCTTGGGTAAATATGAGTTGGGTATCGGATTTCAACAGATTGGGTCAGCTTTAGCTTTATGTTAGCAGGGCCAAGTTAAGTTGGCCTTCCACACAAATTTAGGCGAGGTAAGTTAGGTTAAATGGCTTTTCATTGTAAAGCATGGCAAGCAGAGACAGGTCGGACTGACTTCTCGTTAAAAAGCACTGCACACAAGGCCATGTCGGACTGACTTCTCGCGTGAAGTTTTGGACGAGTAGGGCTAGGCTAGTGCTGACTTCTCGTTAAAAGGCACGTTGTCACGGATTTTATTAACACAAAACAACAAGTAATAATCCGGTTAACCTCAAGTATAAGGATCGTAGTAATAGTGGTTAATGCCGGGTCGATCTTATGGGAACTGGCGATTGCTAACCCTAGTTTTTGTTTAACTAACTAACCTATGTCACGATTACTAAACTAAACAGATATGATAACAGTAAATAATTCACAAGAAAGATAACAATAACGTAAACTGGATAGAAGATCGAGATCTAAAGCCAGGAAAGGTACGGGTTGCGAACTATTAAACTTAAACTAATTATGAAATAAAAGTAACTAAACTAGGCAATTCAAGTTTCACGGGATTAAATTCAGATTTTAACGAACAAACGAGCGATTGATCCACCTATCATAACAAGTATCAATTCCTATCTCGATTATATTGTGTTTTCTAACCAAGTTGTGGTTCTACCTTGTCTAAAGCATGAACCCTAATTTCTTAGGTGATTCACTTATTAATCTATATCTTTCGATCTAAGATTAACGATTTTACTAATCAAAGGTGTGAACTTTAACCTAGCAATTGAACCTATTAACTCTCGTTATGATAGATTAAACAACCATTCCTTCATCATGATGATCTAGGGTTTATAGAGATTTTCATCAACATAAACAATCAAAACATGCAAGTCTTTCGATACAATCGCAATTAAACAATATAAACAATGATAAAGGAAACAACTTTAGATAAAACTCACAATATAATCGCAGAAACGGAATCAAAATGTGTTGGATGGCTTCACAATGCTCGTTTGATAAGGCTTTAGCCTCTCAACATTACTTGATCAACTCGAAAAGCTTGAGAAAAGTACATAAATTTTAAGGTGTTTATCTAGAAATTAAAAGCATAAAAACTGGATGAAAACTAAAGTAAAACGCAGCTGAGCCACCCCTAGGTTTAGGGTTTGAGTAATGTGTTGTTATTGTGGAGAAAATACGCTGCCTTATATAGAATTCGAAGGCGGTTCAGCTAAGTCGGCTACCGGACGCCCGTCTGGAAAGGGTGAACGCCCGTCCACTCTTCAATAAAACTTGAATCGGGCCGAGTCATGACCAGACGCCCGTCCATCCAGCGTCCACTCCAGCGCCCAAACTTCACGAATCAAAGATGTCATCACGGGACGCTCGTTCACTTCATCGACGCCCGCCCTTTGGGCGGAGATTCGAGGCCTTGATCCAACATGATCGAATTCTGATCTCTTTGATCTTTATCTCTTTTCTTCTTGTCAATTCCTTCATTATCTCTTTTATCATCAATTAGCTCTAACTTAATCAGCTTTTGATCATCTTTTGAGCCTCAACCATGTATCTATAACACATAAAAACATCGCAAAATGTAATAATGTCCAAATAATCGAAAAATCACAATTAAAACACATAAATGAACCAATATTGCGATTAACTCATTTAAAACCTCATTTACTCAATATTTCCATTAAACACTCGTTTCTTATGCAATTTAGTACAAATACGGGGGAAAATACCATAGAATATATCGTTATAAAGTCGTATAAATTCACCCTTAACAACTCCCCCACACTTAAGCTTTTGCTCGTCCCGAGCAAAACAAGACAGAATAAAGGCTTGAGAAAAGATAGACATCTAAACATATATAACACATACCCAATAAATCAGAAGTTCACCAGTGTGTGTGTGCAAAGCCATAGAAAACTTCCACTGAATCCAAACTTGAGAAACTCAAAGCAAAACTAGCTAATAACCCCCCCTCGTAGACTAGAGATAAATGACACTCATAAGATGCACCCTACAAACGTGGCATATCCCGAAAAGGATGATAGAGCATATCTAGGGCCTTTCTGAAATACTCAGAGGATAATCCCTACAGCATATCTATCAGTTTCTACTGGGGATAAGATAGACGATAACTTAGTCTCTCATTCATTTCATAACAATTCTTATATGAGTTGATTCAACTATTTCACTTTTAAACACACATCAGAATGAGCTCTTGCCCTGTCATAGCAGAATAGGATATTCGTGATATACCCTACCTTACTCCAATCATAAGGCAGCTTCTCCTGACTGTCGTGAGATTTTAGTCATCATAGTGGTATAGGACATACGTGGTACACCCTATCGCACTCAAATCATCGACTAGCTTTCGACACACCCAATTAATTCATTTAATTCAACTTTTTCATTCGACAAAAAGTCACGTGTTACTTATCACATTCAAACCTAAGATATTCACAGTATAACATACTTCGGATCTAAATACAAACTATCATAAGTCTCAAGATATGTACGTAGCACTAAGTACATGACTTATAAGAAAATCAGAAACCACTAATCGAAAAGGGGTATAACTTTATAAATTAGCTCATCATTTACTATGGCTCGTGAAAAAGATATATCGGGTGAAACAACTAACTTATCAAACATATGATATATAGCTTAAATGACTATAAAAATAACGAACACTGAATATGCATTGCTTACTCGGGACAAAACAAAAACAAAAATGTCGAGAAATTTCGAAAAAACTAGCTCATTTTGCATAGAAACACTAACGTATTAAGCAAATGTGTAGATACATGTCAAATCACTCCCCTCCCCCACACTTAAAGAGCAACATGTCCTCATGTTGTGCAGAACGAAAGAAAAAGGAAAAGACTTAGCTGATTTAAATCGAAACTCGAATCGTCGGTCAGGCCGGAGCCTACATAGTGACACGTAGCACTCGTAACCGTACAATGTAGCTCGACAAAACCGCGTGAAGTACACCTGCACGACTCGACAAACACGGAAACATCTCGGGGAAAACAGGGAATTACACCAGAATGAAATGAGATAATAAAAACGAGTAATACCAAAAGATAAAGCATTAAATACATTCACCAGTTGAAATAAAGGAAGAAATAAAAGCGCTGACGCCTTATGGCTTACATGATCCATCGGAAATAATGAATAGTAGCTAAATACGAAAGACAATGAAATACGTAATCTAAAGTGGCAGAAATATACAATCATAATATCCAGGTCAAATCCAAAATCGAAAAATAGACAAATGAAATCATGACTGCCCCGGAGCCGGAGAAATATCAGCCGGAGGATCGGAAGAGGGTCCAGATGGTGGTGCTGTAGTCCTATCTACGGAGTCAGGCTGCTCCTCATCAGACGACTCAGACTCGTGAAGAACATAAGCAATGGCCTGCTCAATCTCGGCAGAATAATGGAAATCAATGACGCTCGGACTGAAGGTCCTGTTATCCCTTGGCTGCCGGCCTTCACTCATACACTTCAAAATAGTCAAAATATTTTTCTGAGACGTCCTTATGTCCTCCAGCTAGTCCCGCACACTGTTGGCCAGACTTAGCCGCATCCGGACCGAAGGAGATAAAGTAGGAAGTGTAGATGCTCGCGGCGGTGCTGAGGAAGAACCAGGCTCCTGCGGTGCCCACGACTCGAGGCCCGACCCGAAGGCTTACCCTTCTCTCTCTGTATAGGCCGCGGATTCTTCGGTTTGTGATCGGCTCCATACTCAGGCACACCGGTGATGGAGGTCAAGTTAAATTATTAACTCGAGACCTACTAACCCACTAGCAAGAGAACTAGGTTCAATTGTAGTATAGCCAGACAGAGTCGAGGTCGATCCCACAGAGACTCGGCACAAATAAAACACAACTTACTTTATCAGACTTAAATTGAAAGGGCGGTCTATGACCAACTAAATGCTGTAAATAAAATAGCGACAACCACAAGACACAAAATACCACAAAGACAAATTAAAGACTACTAAAACACGGATAATACGGTTGATATTATCTAGACAAATAGTATTGATTACGCTAGTAGATCATAACTCCCCCATGTGAATTAGGATGATAACGAGACAAAACAAACGTTAAAGATTAATTATTATGACTACGGGAGTCATCCCCTAAGGTAGATTTAGCTCCGGTTAGGCCATCTAAATCATCGTGCCTCCATTACGTGACTTCGCTTTTTAATGCCTCCATCTCATATAACTTCTGACACAATTACGAGACTAGGGATGCCGGTATAAACCGTAACCTCATCTAAGCAACATTCCTAGGGTTAGGCGTACTTCTTAGATGCCGATTCAATCTATATCCTAAGTAACAATCACTTTTTGAGTTTCATGTTAAATTATGATGACGAATAATTAAGTTGATCAGGTTTAATTGCTCGTTTAAATTCCAAATCGAGAATCTGGCGTGAGTCGAAGCCGATCATGATATTGCCCTACACCTTACCACACTCGGTCGACCGAATGACAGCACTCGGGCGACCGAGTGACATGTTCTAAGTCGACCGAACACGATTACGTGCGGAACAAATCATGATTACTTCTTAACGTTTTTAACCTAAGCACATGGGTTCGTAAATAAATCTACATCACGCAATCAATACAAATAAAACTACTCCATAATAAAATATATCGATCTACAAATAAAGATTGCATAATTGAATAGTCATACCTCAAGAGGAGAGTGACTCCCACTCTTTAATGCGCTCCCTAATCGGAGAATCCGACGAATCCACAATGAACGAACATAAAGAAAATAAAACTTAAAAACTAAAATTGTATGAATTGTTTTGTGTTGTAGTGGTGTGTGTTCTCAATTTCGTAGCTGCTGTTTATATAGGAGTTGTAGCCGACATAGGGAGAATCCAGAAGATTGACACGCATTTATCACCTTAGGCTTGGGTGACCGAACCGTTACGCGGTCGGTTAATCGAATGGCATGTTTCTCGGTCGACCGAGCCACCTTCTCACAGCGTTTTCAATTTGGCTCCGTCGACTTGTTCCCCACTTCACTCGCTTGTGCCGATCCGATTAATCTTTTCTTCAATGCTCCGATTTTCTTCTCTTTATCTTGAGATCTCCTGATTGTGTGATAATTATCTTCCCGATTTATCATGATCTGCAAAATCGATTTATCACACAATTAATTGCTCTTTTATAATAAAAACAATTAAATACCAATTATCATATTAATAATCACTTATCATTAAATAATAAATATAAACACGTGATTAAATATGAAATATATATAATTAACTCCGATTTAAGGTTATAATTGATGACATAAATGGGTATATTTTAAATCGTCATCAAAATGCCCCCACTTAAACTTTGCTTCGTCCCGAACAAAGCATCAATAAGTCATTCCCAAGACAACATTTTCTCGTGGTCAACTCATACTTACACAAGAAACCCGAGTCAACTCATATACAGTCATGCTCATAAGATAAGCATTATCCACTACTCGCTATGAATCGAAGTGATTGTGTGCATGTGCGTTGGTTTTATATAAATGTAGCCGATTTTAGAGTTTATGGACTTCATATCTAAATTCACCAACATCGGCATTCATACTTCTTATGCCTCGCAATGGTTAAAGCACTAGAACAATAAGCAAGAGCGTATCTATAGGGTTTTTGGACTTGAGACCGAGTACTACTCAAGCCTCTAAAAATTAATATTTTCAATTTTTGCATATGTTTGAATACTACTAATCTCAAGGAAGAAAACTTTTAATGAGTATCTCCTATCTTAGATCATGCATAGCACCGAATATTACCACAAGCGCAGGCTACTTTGGTAATTTTTCTACAAGCCAGTGTTTTAATGCATTGTCAAAACACAGTACGCCCCAAGCTTATTACTCCGCTCTTGTTGGCTAGAAGATCGAATACATTAGTCGACAAATATCGACATTAGGTCCTCATAACCGCTTATCTACGCATTGTACACATACTTCTTTCAATTATTATAACTCATGCGGTACTAAGCGATTCACATGTCGAGTAATTGAACAATACCTAACTACTTGCAATTGTTGGCATGAATATCCTTAAGTCTACTAACAATTTATCGCAAAAGTATAATATGACTACGTACTCACGCATAACTTGGTTCATGTCCTATTAATTCTAAGTATAAGAACTTCACAAGTTTAAGGGTGCGAGTTAAACAACTTGGCATTTATCCATAAAAATTTTAAAATTTGGCTCAATATTGTCTCAGTGTACCGTTTCCCTTGACTGCAACATATAGCACAATATACATATATATAGCTAAGTCCCCTGCCCCCCACTTAAACATGGCATTGTCCTCAATGACAAAAATAAATGAGAGTTCAAGATGAAAGACTTAGCTCACGGAAACGGCTCCCAAGTAAAGGAACAATATCGGAGTAATCATCGCACTGCGTGGAGAGAGAGACACATCCTGTATAAACAAACAAGCTCCACGAAATCGTCAAATACCATGTCTATGGAAGTTATAAAATAATGTGGCAGTAATTAGATATAGATATCTAAAAACAGTTTAAGCCACTTTACTTTATACTGCCATGGACAAGACCAAAAGGGATTTAAACCTATATAAAAACTCACATGACGGCTATCAAGGAAAAAACCTCGTTTATTCGAACTTAGACTCGAACATGGCGAGATGAAAAAACCGTGATAGGCGCATGCTACTTTATTAAAAAGAAAAACAAAAAGATAGTTATAGGTAGTAGTTCTAAATTTAAAGTCGCTAGCTCGACTCAGCTCAAGATGGTTTATTCATAGACAGGGTCCTCGAGGTACAAGACTTCCTCCTCAGCCTCTGGCGGCAGCCCGTGATAATGCTTAATACGATGTCCATTGACCACAAATCTGGACTCGTCTTTGAAATTGAATAATTCCACCGCTCGAGAAGGAAAAACTCGTTGTACTTGAAATGGGCCACACCATCTTGATTTTAACTTGCCCGGAAAGAGCCTTAAGCGCGAGTTGTACAGGAGAACCAGATCACCCTCTTGAAAGGTCCTATCTAGAATCTTTTTGTCATGGAACTTCTTCGTGCGGCGCTCCTTGAAAATCTTGGCATTCTCGTATGCCTCTAAACGAAACTCCTCCAGGCGAGTTAATTCTAACATCCTCTTCTCACCGCCAACGTCTCATCAAAATTTAGCATTCGTGTTGCCCACATGGCCCGGTGCTCCAGTTCCATGGTAGATGACATGCTTTTCCAAAAACAATCCTATACGGTGACATTCCAATCGAGGTTTTATATGCGAGTCCTATATGCCCATAAAGCGTCGTCTAAGCGTAACGACCAATCCTTCCTAGTTGTATTGTGATTTTCTCCGGGATACGCTTGATTTCTCGATTGGTGACTTCTACCATCCACTAGTCTGGGGTGATATGCGGTTGCTAGCTTATGTCGAACCCCATACTTAATCATCGACCTTTCAAAAGGTTTATTACAAAAATGACTACCATTGTCGCTTATAATCGCCCCTCGGCGTCCCAAACCTTGTAAAAATATTCTTTTCAAGAATCTAACCACAACCCTAGCATCGTTAGTAGGGAAGCAATGGCCTCAACCCATTTGGATACATAATCAACAAACAACTAAGATGTATCGGTTAGATAATGATGAAGTGAAGGCCCAACGAAATCTATTCCCCAAACATCAAAAAGTTCTACTTCTAAGATACTCTTGAGTGGCATCTCATTCCTCCGAGAAATATTACTGTCATTTGACAAGCATGACATCCTCTTGCATATTGGTGTGCATCCTTAAACAATGTCGGCCAATAAAAACCGCATTGGAGGACCTTGGCGCAGATTTTATCTCCCCCGTAGTGTCCTCCAACTTCATACGAATGACAATGCTTCAGGATATCATTATACTCTTCCTCGGGCACACATCTTGAAAAACATTATCGATCTAGCTTAAACAAGTACGGCTCATCCCAATAGTAGTGTCTAAGATCTTTAAAGAATTTTTCCTTTCTTGGACAAGTGAGATTCGGTGGTAGGTACTTTGCGGATAGATAATTAACAAACAAACTAAACCATGGTTGCTTCTTCTCCTTCACAACCTCTATTCGCGAAGAAACTGCAGCACAATCATTATGTCACCTGATGGTGGTGATGGAGAAAAGTTGTTCATCAGGAAAAGATTCTCCTATTTCAGGCAATTCCTCACCATCCTCTAACTGTAAGCGCGATAGATGATCGGCCACCACGTTCTCACTTCCTTTCTTATCTCGGATCTCTACGTCAAATTCTTGTAGCAGTAGAATCCATCTCAACAGTCTCGGCTTTGAATCTTGCTTTGCTAGGAGATATTTAAGAGCCGCATGGTCAGTCCATCTGATGACTTTAGATCCTACTAAAAACGATCTAAACTTGTCAAAAGCAAAGATAACGGCCAAAAGCTCCTTCTCCGTTGTGGCGTAATTTCTTTGGGCAGCATTCAAAGTCCGGCTTGCATAATAAATGGGCCTAAAATGTTATCCTTTCTTTGACCCAAAGCGGCGCCAACAGCAGTATCACTTGCATCACACATCAGTTCAAACGGAAGATCCCAATCCGGTGCGACTAGAACGGGTGCAGTAATCAATCTACTTTTTATTTCGTTGAAGGCTTTTATGCACTCATTAGAAAACACGAATGGTACATCCTTGGCCAATAATTCGGTAAGAGGTCTGAGATTAGGAAAAGTCCTTGATAAACCTACGATAAAATCCGGCGTGGCCTAAAAACCTCGCAAAGTTTTAAGATTAGTAGGTGGAGGTAGTTTCTCGATCACCTCGACTTTAGCTCTATCCACCTCTATACCGTTCTTGGATATGCGGTGACCTAGTACTATACCTTCCGTAACCATCAAATGACACTTCTCCCAGTTAAGCACAAGATTAGTCTCTTCACATCTCTTTAACACTCGTGCTAGATGTGTGAGACATGAATCGAAATCGTCTCCAAATACGGAGAAATCATCCATAAAGATTTCCAAGAAATCTTCCACCATGTCCGCAAACAGTGACATCATACACCGTTGAAATGTCGCGGGGGCGTTGCACAATCCAAATGGCATTCGATTATAAGCAAATGTCCCATATGGGCATGTAAATGTCGTTTTCTCACGATCCTCGGGTGAGATGTGGATTTGATAGTATCCCGAATACCCGCCAAGAAAACAATAAAGCATGCCCGCTCGGTCTCTCGAGCATTTGATCGATGAAGGAAGAGGAAAGTGGTCCTTACGAGTTGCGTCATTTAGTTTCCTAAAGTCTATGCACACTCGATGACCGGTGATTAGCCTCACAGGAATTAACTCATTCAACTCATTGGCTTGCACCGTCAATCCTCCCTTCTTGGGAACTACGTGGATAGGGCTTACCCATTCGCTATCAAGAATTGGAAATACAATTCCCATTTCTAGCATTTTTATAACCTCATCCCTAACCACGTCCTTTAATTGCGGGGTTAAACGCCTCTGAGGTTGTGCAACCGCTTTCTTTTCAGGGTCCACGGAGATCTTGTGCATACATACGCTAGGACTAATGCCCTTGACGTCAGCTATGGTCCATCCAAATGCTCCGCGGTACTCTCTCAGAACTCTCATTAGTTTCTCCTCTTGTAAGTCCGTCAAGGATGAAGATATAATTAGCGGCAAAGTCTCATCTTGAAGAAATACATACTTCAAATTCGCAGGAAGAGGTTTTAAAGTCAAATTTGTGGGAGGTTCTTCCAAAGAGGTCTTTAGCTTTTGACCCGGTGAGTTTGAGTTCAAAGTATTTATGCCACGTTGGTCTATGATAGAATCTTTCAATCTCCGCAAAGACTTACTTCCTCTACAGGCCTTGGGATTCTCTACTACATCCCGGCCATATCATCTTCTCCTCCTCACTACTTATGTACTTGACTTCATCCTCTTCTTCCAAGACAAAGATCCAAGAAATCCTTGATACTTTCATGTTGTTGAAATTCTTGAACGATCCTATCAATGGAATCCAACATGAAACATGCATCTTCTCCATCATCAGGTTGCTTCATAGTATCAAAGACATTGAATGCAACTCTCTCTTCGTTCACTCTCAATACCAACTCGCCTTTGTAAACATCAATTAGCGTTCTACTAGTGGCCATGAAAGGTCTCCCTAAAATCAATGGCACTTCGTAGTTAGCTTCCATATCTAATACCACAAAGTCGGCGGGGAATACAAACTTTTCAACCCTAACTAGCACATCCTCAACCACCCCACACGGTTCCTGTGAGCGGTCACCTAAGCTGCAGTGTGATTGAGGTCTTCTTAAGATCTTTCATGCCTAGTTTCCGAAAAATAGATAGTGGCATCAGTTCACACTTGCTCTAGATCACACAAAGCTTTGTTCGGACATACGTTACCTATGGTGCGAGGAATGAGAAAACTTCCCGGATCTTTGCATTTTGGGGTAACTTATGTTGAAGAATGGCCGAGCACTCCTCATTAAGGCATATGGTCTCTAAATCTAGAAGTTTCCTTTTAGTTGAGACGGCGTCTTTCAAAAACTTGGTGTACTCGGGCATTTTAACTAGTGCTTCAACTAGGGGTATATTGATTTGCAACTTACTAAACATATCCACGAACTTCTTTATACCTCTTATTATCAAACTTAGGTTTCGGCTTTGGTGGAGGATAAGGTAGAGTTGAAGGATCGACATCAAAGTGAAAATTGGGTACTTATTATCAAAAGTTCAACTCTAGGGCCGGCGGGTTCTTTATATGTTCTTTGCTCGAGCAAAGATTCGGAAGTATTAGTCTCATTGCTTGGCTCACCATCCTTATTCTTTGTGACTTTCTCTTGCGAGGATGGTGGAGTTACTTCTTTTCCACTTCTTGTCATGATCGCATTCAAATCCTTAGGGTTCTTCTCGGTGTTCTTTGGGCAACCCTCCGGGAGGTCTAGTTGAGACTTGCTCACTAGTTGTCCTACCTGGTGCGTGAGATTTTGGACTAGAGCTTCTGGTTGGTTACCTTGGCATCTCGTCTTCGACAATATTGGCTAAAGTTAGTGGCTAACTTCGGCCATAGATTTTGAAAGTTGTCCCATATTATCGGTGTGACGACATTACTCGGCTTTTTCTATCGCGACTTCCCAACCAAAAGTTTTAGTCTTTTGTGGTACATAAGGGGTAGGTGGTTTAGGCCTTTCTCCTGCATTTATGTCACTATATCGAATCCAGGATGGTTATGATTGGAGTGCGTATCCTCCTCCGACATAATTGGCTTCTTCAGCATCAAGCATTCTCACCTTGAGGTGCTACTCGATTCCACCCCTTTCTCTACTCTTGTCATCCTCTCTTGCATCCCATCTACCTTATCATTGATAATGAAAGTTGTTCTAAGATTTTGGTAGATGCACTATCATCGAATATATCGCCATCTTCACAAGTAGCTATGTCATTGCCTCCCCATTGGCTATTCATTGCTATTTGTTCCATCTTTCCTTGTGCCTCCTCAGAGATAAAGAACAAACGCTCCATTCTTTGGAGGCGTCACCCTAATTTTCTCAGTCTCTCTCAACCCATGGTAAAAGTTTGCATTAAAAGCCAAAGAGAGATGTCATGATGAGGACACTTCCTCATAGCTTCCTTGAAACGCTCCCAAGCTTGATCAAAACTCTCCCCAGTTGTTGCTTAAATCCTAAGATGTCTTGGCGTAACTTAAAGGTTTTTCCCAGGAAATACTTATTCATGAATTTTTGCAACAATTGTTCCCAAGTAGTGATAGATCCAGCCTCTAAAGAGAGAAGCCATTGCTTAGCTTTATCTTTCAAAGTGAAAGGAAAAGCTTAAGGCGAATGTTCCTCGGGATTAATTTGCGGTTTCATTGTGCTAACGATTTCCAAGAAATTCGTCACGTGAACACCAGGATCCTCGTTTTGGATTCCATGAAAAGTGGAATAGTTGGTCACCATTTGAATTACATTAGGCCTGGGTGATAGACTTCGCAAAGATCTTTGCGGTGCTACGATAAGCGGGAATGAATTGTTCAATAGTGGGCGTTGCATAACTTTGCAAAGTGCGCCTCGCTCCTTGGACTAGGGCTTGGTTCTCATTATTAACATTTGCATTCACATTATTGGCATTATTGATAATGGGATTAATAACAGATTAGGTACCTGGTTTGGATTGTTCAATGCCTTCCATTTCCGTTTGATTCGGAATGCTCGAATGATCGGTTGTATGTCCTTCTCCCACTCCTTGCTCGCTTTCCTCAAGATTTGGATCCTCTTCTCCTTGCTTAGCCGAGTTCACTAGCTAACTTCCTATTCCTTCTCGCAAATTTTTCTATCTCAGATTATAAGGTTCAAGCGGTTCCTTCGATTTCCGAGTAGCGTACTATAAAATAATAAACAACAATAAAACAATTAATCACTAGTAAAGGCTAGGCCTTTAACTAACTAAATAAAACAGACTCTAGAAATAAGTTGGAGAAAAGAAAAAGTAAATAAAACGAAGCGAGAATATTGTAAACCGATACGTAATAGAAAAGCAGAAGAAAACAAATTCTCGGTCGATCGAGAGTCGTGGGTCGTTCGATCGAACGCTTTTTTTTTTTTTTTTTTTTATTTTTATTTTTATTTTTATTTTTATTTATGACCTTTGTTTAATATACTGGACTCTTATTCACGAATATTTACGAATCCAGTTCTAACAAAATAAGCTATATCTCAATTTAATGACTCGAGTCCCGGCAACGGCGCCAAAAACTTGATGGAGGTCAAGTTAAATTATTAACTCGAGACCTACTAACCCACTAGCAAGAGAACTAGGTTCAATTGTAGTATAGCCAGACAGTCGAGGTCGATCCCACAGAGACTCGGCACAAATAAAACACAACTTACTTTATCGGACTTAAATTGAAAGGGCGGTCTACGACCAACTAAATGCTGTAAATAAAATAGCGACAACCACAAGACACAAAATACCACAAAGACAAATTAAAGACTACTAAAACACGGATAATACGGTTGATATTATCTAGACAAATAGTATTGATTACGCTAGTAGATCATAACTCCCCATGTGAATTAGGATGATAACGAGACAAAACAAGCGTTAAAGATTAATTATTATGACTACGGAGTCATCCCCTAAGGTAGATTTAGCTCGGTTAGGCCATCTAAATCATCGTGCCTCCATTACGTGACTTCGCTTTTTAATGCCTCCATCTCATATAACTTCTGACACAATTACGAGACTAGGGATGCCGGTATAAACCGTAACCTCATCTAAGCAACATTCCTAGGGTTAGGCGTACTTCTTAGATGCCGATTCAATCTATATCCTAAGTAACAATCACTTTTTGAGTTTCATGTTAAATTATGATGACGAATAATTAAGTTGATCGAGTTTAATTGCTCGTTTAAATTCCAAATCGAGAGAATCGACGTAGTCGAAGCCGATCATGATATTGCCCTACACCTTACCACACTCGGTCGATCGAATGGCGACTCTCAGGCGACCGAGTGACATGTCTAAGTCGACCGAACACGATTCGTGCCGGAACAAATCATGATTACTTCTTAACGTTTCTAACCTAAGCACATGGGTTCGTAAATAAATCTACATCACTTAATCAATACAAATAAAACTACTCCATAATAAAATATATCGAGATCTACAAATAAAGATTGCATAATTGAATAGTCATACCTCGAAGGCGAGAGTGACTCCCACTCTTTAATGCGCCCCTAATCGGAGAATCCAAGCGAATCCACAATGAGCGAACATAAAGAAAATAAAACTTAAAAACTAAAATTGTATGAATTGTTTTGTGTTGTAGTGGTGTGTCTTCTCAATTTCGTAGTCTGCTTTTATATAGGAGTTGTAGCCGACATAGGAGAATCCGGAAGATTGACACGCATTTATCACCTTAGGCTTGGGTGACCGAACCGTTACGCATTTCGGTCGATCGAATGGCATCTTTCGGTCGACCGAGCCACCCTTCTACGCGTTTTCAATTTGGCTCCGTCGACTTGTTCCCCACTTCACTCGTTTTGTGCTTGATCTCGATTAATCTTTTCTTCAATGCTCCGATTTTCTTCTCTTTTATCTTGAGATCTCCCGATTTATCATGATCTGCAAAATCAGCATTAATCACACAATTAATTGCTCTTTTATAATAAAACAGCTAAATACCAATTATCATATTAATAATCACTTATCATTAAATAATAAATATAAACACGTGATTAAATATGAAATATATATAATTAACTCCGATTTAAGGTTATAATTGATGACATAAATGGGTATATTTTAACTGTCATCAACCGGCATCAATACAGAGACTGTGGATCAGGTGAGGGATAATCAAGCAATGGGTATAGATCTTCTGATTAATAGCCACCTCATCATATAATTCCTGTCCCACATCCACATTCAGGCCAAATGTCAACGCATACAGCATGCCTAGGTCACCAATATGAAAGTGTGTCAGGTTGTTCTTAGGCAACAACCGACTCTGAATAAATCGACACTGGACTTTCCAATCCTCCGTCCAGGTCGTGGTAATCAACTCCTTTCGGTCTCCTCCCGTCCTTAACGTCCAAGCCACATCCGGGCAAACTCTCAACCTCAATTCCTCCAAAGGATCCTACCCCAAACTCTGTCTATGTACTATCTTCTCCTTGTAATCTCGACCCTCAAAAGCTGCCAACCCATACTTCGCATTGATCACCTCTGGTGTAAACGGAACTTGGACCCCTCGAACCACAACTACCTTCGTTCCCAAGTCGGTTTCTGAACAATTGGCGTAAAATTCCCGAACCAAGGAACCATTGACCGGGGTAGTTGGGATCGTCATCAAGGCTTCCCATTTCCGATCCCTTAAAAGCTTGACGAACCCTGGATCAACCTTAGCTTCCAACGTAGCCCTTTCTATCAACATCGTTCTCGAGAAATAGTGCTGAGTATACGCGTCGTGGGCCCTAGGATTCACGAATCTATGAGGCATAGGCATAGGAGGTACGGTCTTGGCTTTCTTCCTAGGTTGAGCAGCCCTAGGTTCAACCGGTTCATCTTCCCGAGGAGCTTCTACAACCTCCTCAGCCCTAGATGAGGCTCCTCCTTTCTGAGCTCTAGCATCCTCACCAAAGGAATATCGTCATCCGTCTCAGATCCCGAGGTTGGTTCATCCATTAAAGTAGTCCTAGTTTGGGTGGCCCTATGAGGTTGTTCTCGGATACTCACACCCCGGTTAGGATCAACTAAGGTAGGATCAAACTCTTTACGTTTCTTCCCGGTCTCCCGAGCCACTTCCTTACCATGTCTCTTCACAACTCCCTTCTTATGAACCATATTCAAAGCCTAAACTACACGTAAACAATCCCAATTCACAACAATTTACCCGTTTAACATCCAAAGCGGGATTTCAAGACAACCAAACCACAACCACAACCATAATCATCACCAAACAAACCCATTCATCACCCATCACAACACCATATCACCAAAACAGAGCAGAAAGAAACACAAAACCAGAAAAAAAACGAGTTAAGGGATTATTCAAGCGAACGAGCCGACCCAAAGATCGAACTCACAAAAACATGAATAAAATCCAGAAAAGTTGTTACTAACTTACCAAGTAGGGTGAGTAGATGTTGATCGAGATGAAAGGGAGTCCAAACAACACAAACTCGGACTGCAAAATCGAATTTTTTCTCCAAAAAGTCGGACTGCAATGGAGCTTGATTCTCCTAAAATATGGCGTGTTGGGGAATTTGGTTATGATAATCGAAAAGAGGAGATCAAATGCGGTCTATAGCACTTGGAATCGCCCAAAATGGTTTAGAATTGAAGATTTTAGGGCAAAAGGAGGGGAAAAGTCGGTTTATCGCTTTGAAAATCTGAAAAATGAATGTTCATCGAAGGAGGGGGCATATATAGACAGATGTTGGACGCTCGTCCAACTCAGTGGACAGCCGTCCACTGGGAAACTAGATGAACTGGACGGGCGTCCCGATTACCAGATGCTCGTCCAAACATTCAAATCACATACAGGATTGGAGGGAATAAAGCAGACGGGCGTCCAGGCTTAGTGGACGGGCGTCCAAGGTGGTAGAATGCAAAAATCATAAAAATTCTTACAATTTAAATTCAAATTCGCACTTTCTTATTAAACTTAATCAAAACTTCCAAAATACAACTCTAAATCGACGAAGTACATAAAATTACGAGAAAACAAAATAAAAACAGATAGAAAACAGTGGGTTGCCTCCCACTCAGCGCTTTTGTTTTACGTCGTTTGCTCGACGAAACATCCTAAGAACGCTAGTCATCGTAAATGGCCGACCAATCTATCACTCGAATGAGACGGCGGAGCATGTCAATCGCCGGAGGGAAGTCATACTCATCTTTCAAACCCCAATCCTCACCAGCTACATCAACACCTCGGAAATGTTCAGCTTGCAGCACTAGCGATAAATCTGTCAGCATCGGATCATTGAGGATCGTGTACGGACGTCCTAGATCCTCCTGTAACTCCTCAGTAGTGAAGTCTCTACCTCCCGAACAGCGGGGAACAATGAGAACATAGGTGACCGTCTTGACGCGGGTACTAATGTTGAAGTCTACGTGCAAAACAATGGTTCCTCCCGGTCCGTCATCTACAGTGATTAGTGGGATCTTCCTAAGGAAAGGTAACTCCTCTGGCTGAACACCGAAATCCATATCTAGAAAGCACAACTAACTGACAGATAAAAGAAAAACTTAGTAAGGCTAAAACTTAATAAACTAAACTTAAATACTAAAGCATAAAACAAGAATAACTAAAAGAACGATATCTAGGCTGCCCCCTAGTGGCGCTTTTGGATAATGTCGTTAGCTCGACAAATAAGCGTTTAAAGCTCACTGGATCAGGCCATTTGACTTTTCTCGCCACCACTACCTCGTGTAAGCTCGATTAGTAGTGTGGCTGCGAAGTAAACAAGATCTCACATGGGGTGAAATCTTAATGACTTTCCAAATACGCTTAAACTTCCCCATGACTGACCTCTTCTGATTCTCCTGATGACGTTTCAGTTGACGCTCCCTCCAATACTCTTCCATATCCCAACTACCTGCTAGAACTTCTTCAGACCTACCACTACCGTCATCCTCTGAAAACAGGTCGGGTGAAAACTCGTCAAATTCTTCGACTTCCGTAACACCACACCCAAGGATATCGAGGAAACGGACACTCAAAGGTTTCTCTTTAGGCACACCAATATAGTGCTTGCACCTTTGACCATTTACTCGAAACGGTTGGTCACCATAACCTCGTAGTTCTAGAACGCCTCCAGGAATAATTTGGAGAATTTCGAAGGGACCGGACCAACGTGTCCTCAACTTTCCAGGAAACATATGTAACCTAGAATTGTATAGAAGAACTTGTTCTCCGACTTGAAATTCTCTTTTCTTAATCTTAGCATCGTGGAGGAGTTTCATCTTATCTTTACTAATCTCGGCACTTTCATAGGCTTGGAGTCCAGATTCGCCCAATTCATGCAAGCTACTTTGCAATGATGTTTTCCACAAGATTGGGAATCAAAGTTTGAAACTTTGTAGCCCAATAGGCCCTATGCTCCAACTCGACAGCGAGATGGCATGGCTTTCCATAGACCATTTGATATGGAGATGTACCCATAGGGGTTTTATAGGCGATTCAGTATGCCCATAGTACATCATCCAACTTCAAACTCAAATCCTTTCTATGATCAAGCACTGCTTTTTCTCAGGATTTTCTTGATACTTTGGTTGCTTCTTTCAACCGACCACTAGTCATCGGATGATATGGTGTGCGGTTTGTAGCCGAACACCATACTTTTCAAGCACTTTCTCCAGAGGTCGATTTGCTGAGAAATGCGTCCCCTTCATCATCGATCAAGGCACGTGGACATCTAAACCTCACAAAGATGTTCTTCTTTAAGAATTTCATGACCGTCTTATGATCATTGTGAGGAGTGGCTTGAGCCTCCACCCATTTAGACACGTAGTCTACACAGACTAAGATGTATTTATTACCGCAAGATGACGGAATGGTCCCATAAAATCGATACCCCATACATCAAAGACTTCGTGATTCTAGGATGGGTTTCAAAGGCATGTCAAAACGCCTTTGTCGAGTACCGGTTCTTTGGCATCTATCACAAGCTTCTACAAAGCTTCAGTATCTTTAAAGATCGAGGCCAATAGAAACCGGATTGGAAGATCTTAGCAACGGTTTTCCACGGACCAAAGTGACCTCCGGTGGGTCCACCGTGGCATTGCTCAATAATATCCCCCGCTCATTCAGAACACACCTTCTAAGCAAACCATCTTTACAGATCTTAAAAGATAAGGTTCATCCCAAACGAAGATTTCAAATCGTGAGAAGAACTTTTTTTCTTCCCGATAAGACAATTACGGATCGAGATATCGGGCATGAAGGTAATTTACAATGGAAGAATACCATGGAACATCAGGAGGACAACCGTCTATTAACATAATGTTCTCTAGAGGAAAGTAAAGATCTATATCATCTGGATCATCCTTTTCCTCACTCAACATTCTAGAAACATGATCAGCTACTACGTTTTCACTGCCCTTTTTGTCCTTAATTTGAACGTCAAACTCTTGTAGGGTCGATATCCAACGCAAAGAGCGCGGTTTGGCCTCTTTCTTAGTCATCAGATAACGCAAAGCAGCGTGATCAGTCCACACAACTACTTGAGCTCCTAACAAGTAACTACGAAACTTGTCCATAGCAAAGACTACGGCCAATAATTCCTTTTCAGTGGTCGTATAGTTAACTTGAGAGGGGTTCAACGTGTGACTGGCGTAATAGATAGGCTGGAATTTCCCTTTGATCTTTTGTCCTAGAACAGCACCAACCGCATAGTTCGATGCGTCGCACATAAGCTCAAAAGGTAGATTCCAGTCAGGCGATATAAGAATTGGAGCAGATATTAAACGATCCTTAAGCTCCTCAAACGCTTGCTTGCAGCTCTCATCAAAATTGAACTCAACGTCATCCTTAAGTAAAGTAGACAGTGGCTTGGCTATCTTGGAGAAGTCTTGAATGAATCTTCTGTAAAAACCGACATGTCCAAGAAAACCTCTCACTTCACGCACATTCTTGGGATAGCTCATCTTCTTGATAGCTTCTACTTTTGCCCTATCAACTTCTATACCTTTGGCGGAGATTTTGTGGCCAAGAACTATTCCCTCATCTACCATAAAATGGCATTTTTCCCAATTGAGTACTAAGTTCTTTTCCACACATCTGGATAACACTTGATCAAGATTGTCAAGGCAATCATCAAAAGACTGACCAAAAACCGAAAAATCGTCCATAAAAATCTCCATACACTTTTCTACAAGCCCGTCAAAGATGGCCAGCATACATCTCTAAAATGTAGCTGGGGCATTGCAGAGACCAAATGGCATTCGCCTGTAAGCGAATGTCCCATATGGGCAGGCAAAAGTGGCCTTTTCTTGGTCAGCTGGATCTATGGGTATTTGGAAGTATCCTGAATAGCCATCTAGGAAGCAGTAGAATGCGTGTCCCACCAGACGGTCAAGCATCTGATCAATGAATGGAAGGGAAAGTGATCTTTCATGGTTACCTCATTGAGATTTCTATAATCGATCTGCACTCAAGAACCGGTGACAAGTCTCAATGCTATTTCCTCTCCTTTCTCATTCTTCTCAATCGTAATTCCACCTTTCTTGGGAACTACTTGAGTCGGGGAAACCCATTCACTATCCGCGATGGCATAAATGATTCCCATGTCCAGCAGTTTGATAATTTCCTTTTTAACCACCTCTTGCATATGAGGGTTGAGCCTCCTCTGGGGCTGTCTAACACATTTCGCACCCTCATTTGTCTTGATCTTGTGCATACAGATGTCTGGAGATATCCCTCTGATATCTCCTACTTGCCATCCAAAGGCTTTTTCATTTTTCTTCAAGACGTTGATCAATTTCATTTCTTCTAGTCGAGACAAACTTAGCGAGATATAATCAATGGAAGCTTGTCACCTTCTCTTAGAAACACATACTTAAGATGTTTAGGCAACGGCTTCAACACCAAATCAGAGGGGTCTTCTAAACTAGATTTAAGATCTCCACTTTTCAACTCAACATCGCTGAGTTTCTTGAGCGACCCCATTTGCCAAAGCTTCTCCTCTCAACAGTTCTTCTTCAAAATCAGCTGCTAATTGATCTAGATTGACCACACCATGAGTATTTAGATTATCAACCAATCGCTCATATTCAGCTTCTACAGCCATGACTTGCTGATCCATATAATCGGTGAAATCATCTGTCATATAATCAATGGAGAAGCCGGTTGGAGGGCCAGAGGGTACTTGAATGGACTTTAAGACATTGTAACTCACCTCTTGGTCACCAACTCGGATAGTCACTTGCCCACCGTCACAATCGATGAGGGCTCTAGCTGTAGATAGGAAAGGTCTTCCAAGAATCAGGGGGACGTTCTCATCTTTCTCCATATCTAAAACATACCAATCAACTGGAAAGGTAAATCTATCAATCTGAACTAAACGCGTCTTTCGGGATCCTGAAGCTTTCTTAGAGGATCTATCAATGAATTGTAAACTCATAGTAGTGGATTCTAGAAGGCTTTGTAAACCCAGTGTTTGCATCTGAGACATTGGCATAAGACTTATAGAGGCACCTAGATCACACAAAGAATTAGGGAAGACTAGACCTCCCATTAATACTCGTGGCACTGAACTTGCAGGGTCACCTCTTTTAATTGGTAAATTTTCATAATTAATCATGGAGCAATCCTCACCAATTTGCCTTTCCATGCCAAGCTAATTTCTTTTTCAAGACACAACATCCTTAATGAATTTTGTATACTTAGGCATTTCAACCAAGACTTACGATAATGGAAGATTTACTCGAGTATTTTTCAAAAGGTTCAAAGACTTTCGCACTTTTGTCCTCAATCAAGGGAATGTTGCTCTTTCTCGTGGAAATGGAAGCTTCTTAAGGTCACTCTCAGAAAAGACTTTCTTTGAGGATGCACTTACAGCTTTATCCTCCAGATCCATCCAACGAACAGTTTTTTCAGATTTCTTAATAGTTAGGGGATCAGCCTCATGACTTTCACTTGCTTTTTCAGTCCTCAAGAGATCAGCCACTTGAGGGTCTCCAACTTCTTCACCTCTCAGGGGTTCAGCCACCTGAGTCTTTTCTTGCAGTTGAGGGGAGTGTAGGTGCTCGGTTTCCCCTCCTGCCTTATCAATGGCAGGAGGGGCTAGTGGTTTCCCTGATGGGAAGGACCACTAACTTGAGTACCGCTTCTGAGGTTCATCGCACTGGCCTATTCTTTACCGTATTGAATTGATGGCACGAGGTCAGTACATGGGCCTTTGTTCAAGTCAGCTTGAGCAACTTGACCACCCTTTGGATTCTTCTCGGTGAAACCGGGCGGTGCCTGGGGTCTGAAGCTAACTATTCAAATGGGATTGCCCAATTTGTCTCTCAAGATTCTTCATTGATCTACTTTGCTCCTCCAACTTAGCTTCAAGATTGTTAGACTGGGAGGGGCTTTGAGAGTTTTGGAAATTTTGAGCATAGGGCTGGTTGGGCCGACTTTGGACTGCAGGATTTGAATTGGAAGGCCAATTCGATTTAACCTTTGAATAGGATTG